>RWGZ01001281.1:325981-862697 GCA_009725065.1 Utricularia reniformis | reverse complement strand
GAATAGTGGACGTCACATACATAATCAATGGCGAAATTATTCATCATAATGCATTGTATATTGACAGAATTTGCCACTAGGCTCAAGATGTCATACAAAGTTGTGCAATTACTAGTCATATCGATCCAAAAAAATGACAAACATAGAAAGTCGAGCAATGAATAGTCACATCGATGATTGAATCGATACACATAAAGACGAACAATGAATAGTCATTTCACATTGTTGAGAACCCTTAAACCGGGTACCAATGATGTGTTCTTGTTGAGAACCATTAAACCGGGACCAATGATGAGTTCTAAACCAAGATGAATGTGGTCAGGCTCAAGCAAGGATTCGACAGCTGAAATTACCAGGTATAGGATCGGGCCCGGCAGAGAGCTTAGGGTTCGACAGACTGCTTCCGTCCCGGAGGACACCTTAGGGCCAAGCAGACAGCTTCGGTCCTGACGGACAGCTTAGGGCCAAGCAGACAGTTTCGGTCCCAGCAGACTGCTTAGGTCCCGGAAGACAGCTTCGGTCCCGGAAGACAGCTTAGGGCCCAGCAGACAGCTTCGGTCTCGGAAGACAGCTTAGGGCCAAGCAGATAGCTTCGGTCCCAGCAGACAGCTTAGGGCCCGGCAGACTAGATGTTGACCCATCAGCATGCGTTCCACGCATCGGGCTCAACCACGTTTTCCAGCATGTGAAAACAACCTCCAACAACCTTGTCAGTGGTGGTTACAGAGCGTGGATTACACGCATCTCCCCCTCTATAAATACAGAGCAAAAAGATAAGTTCAAGAAGACCATTTGGAGGGCAATTCCGACGAACCCTAGCCGCTGTAATTTCATTTTCGCTGTTCTTATTCCCTTTGTATATTTTCATTGGTTTATTAATGAATTTGCCGTAGAGGTTATCCTCTCGGCAACGTGGTTTTTTTCCCATTTCTTAAGGGGTTTTTCCACGCTAAAATCGTCTGTGTTCTTTCCATTTCTATATTTCAAGTTGTCTCTACAAACAACAAATAAAACCGGTTTTCAGAATCCGGTGACTATTGGTACCCCCTAAAAAGGAACCACAACACACGTTAAGCATCTCAATAACCATTGATTTTCGATCATTGATGTGATGACATAGTGTGCCAATATTGAGAAACTTAGAAACGCACATTGTGTTTAGTCACACCCCAACACGGTGGTCATATAACATCGAAATTTGCATATTAATTTTACTAAACATAATGATAATATCGAAGCTTCTCAAGTTCATTCATGTTTATCGAGATTTGTAAAATTCGATAATTTAACCCAATCATGACAAAACATCTCAACTATATAAGTAACTCTTATTGATAATTTTTCATACTTGACTAGAAGACGTAGATCAAATATTGAATCGCAATGATTTTTATCCGAAAATGATTTAGATACCCTACAAGTGCAACCCTGTTGCTACCAGCGACAAAGGTAGAAACCAAAGGTGAACTATAAGAGAGGAGGAGTTCATAATTGTGTGAGGGTTCCATACATCAAAAGATCATATTATTGACGATTCACCGAAAAATAGTTCATTGTGGGGTCGAATGACCGACTTCTACACAACACACGGAGGTCCAAGCTACAAAACTCGTGACAAAGAAGTCTATCAGAAGAAAAGATGGCAAATTACTAAAGCAGCATATGAATTCTATGGAGTCTACGATGGTGTATGCGTCCAGTATCCAAGTGGATGTACTGAATATGACTATTTTAGGGAGGCATTGATTGCTTTTCCAACATAGTAGAGGAAAAATTTCGTGTACGAACATGTCTAGCGAGTCATGAGGAATGAGACAATATGGCAGTAGAAAAAAAGAAGCATATTTTAATTTGAAATATATATATTAAATAAAAAATAAAAAAATTTAAAAAAATAAAAGAAAAAAAATAAACCTCCGCAGACAAGAGCCTTTGGCGCCTTTGCCTGCGTAGTGTATTCCTACACGGCCAACATAGCACCCATGTAACCATGAGTGCCGATATGGAGGCCAGGGCGTCGGAGACCGTCGTATTTCCATACGACCTTTTCTGTCGTTACAGAAAGCCTTACGGAGGAATCAAGCACTCGATCCATCTAAGTGGATCCAAATTTGGGGTGTGTTATTCATAAATTATGAAATATACAATTATAATTTATAAGGAAAATACATAATTAAAATTCGTTTAGATTTTTATTGTAGTTTCAATTTTATCAAGAGGTATATCTTGTTGTCAAAACTCAATAAAAAGGTTGTATTCATCACCATTTTCAATTGTGGCATCCATTTCATCTACAAGTGTATATACACTAGGTGTATAACAGTTCGTTTAAGTGGTTATCACTGAATCAAATAACATCTCATTATCATTTGGAAACAACATTAATCTATGTCGAAATACATTTGAACTGGGGAATTCTTAAAAAAACAAATTATTTAAATGTATCATATAAACCTTTATTGAAAGTTTAAAATGCATAGAAATAAACTTGATTTTGTGTATCAATCACTGGTCATTACAATTTAGTGTGTTTATCATGCTATCCAACCATTTACGGGTGCAACTACACAATTTTTAGTCCAGTCAATTTGAATCTTCCTATACCTATGTTTCAGTTTTTTAATATTGTAACTACAACATGATCCTATATTAAAGCTCTTTAGAATATTATCATAATAGATGTTCTTGAATGATGTAGTAGGTATATTTCCTAGGGAATTTGCACAAATACTTTTATTACACTTCCCCACTTTCACAAATATATATATTTTAAATTCACTTACAAGTTACAATAATACATTTATCTCTATTTTATCTATTTTTTAATTAAAATTTATTCATTTATTAATAAAATCAAAACTAAGAATGTTTTAGCAATAAATAAAAATAGATGGATTACTCAAAAAGAATTTCATCCATCTTAATAATTTCACCGAAAAATATATATTATCTTTACGAAGTGGATTAATTTTTGTTTCCCACTAAAACCTACAACATAATAGCAAAATTAAGATGATAGATGGAATAATAATTAATATTATAATTATTAAGATGGATGAAATTCTTTTTGAGTAACCATCTATTTTTATTATTGCTAAAACATTCTTTAGTTTTGATTTTATTAATAAATAAAATTTATTTAATTAAAAAAATGAATTTGTGAAAGATGGGAAGTGTAATAAAGGTATTTGCACAAATTCCCCTTTATTTCCTACTAATATCTCACCTAATCGTATATTTATAAATAATTATATTCTCTAATTAGTCAATTTGCTTTCTCTTTGGGCCAGAGATTTGCTTGTCAATTAGCCAAGAATAAGAACATAGATAAAGAAAGGTATTCAAATAAAAAAGGCTTCACCTTTCAAATATTCAACATTGAACTATATATAAAGAAGTGCATTCAAATTAGAAAAGCTTTAGGCCTCCAACGATTTCCTGTCAACACTCAACTAACAAATGTAATCAATAAGAAAATAAAGATTCATACGAAAATAACGAAAGACAAATTAAAATTTCTTCTATTAAACAAGTGAGAATAAATTTTTAATATGTATTATTATTCTATAATATATTCAATTTAAATTGTATTCTTAATGCAAATACTATAATCTTTTTACCATATATTATGTAATGCTTAGAAACAAGTATTCATTCTACCAAATAAATTACCAAAAAATCCAAAACATTCTCAATAATAACAAATAATGAGTATAATTCCTAACAATGTAAAAGTATCATAGCGTTAGGAGACTAAAAAATCTAACTATTCCTACTCATGCAAGGGAATTAAGCATTAGGAGATCCACTCTAAGGCTTACCGAACTCGATTAAGAAGAAGATATACATCTTTTTCAACTATTGGGCTAAATTTTGTAACCATTTGGCTAGTATGGAAATCCAGTTAGATTAGAACAATCTAAGATAGCAATTATAATTACGGTTTGGGCTAACATAATCAACTTGTTGACCTGTGTGGATCGATCCGTCCGGGTCAACGGATTACAATGGACCAAGTGATATATTTAGGATTTAGTAACTAAACCTTAGCCCATTATATATATAATTAGTTTTTAATTCATTTTTAGGTTAGATTTTTGAAATTTGGCAACCACGGCAGGGGAGACAAGTTTGAATTTTAAAGAAGTAGAATAATTCTCTTTTGCTAGCCATATTCGGGTTCTTATCTACATACAAATTAGGTAATATTCAGTACTATTAATCTTAATTCATCAATTTCTTTGTTTCAATTCGAATTTTTTTACTTGAAATTAAAAGTTATTTTCACTTTTGATATATTTAGTGGTATGTTATATGATTTATAGAGTTTTCATGGTTTATAAATGTGAAGAAAAACTATTTTTTTTTGAAAATACTGAGTTAATTTTCATTTTTTGTTTCATTTAATTACATTTTTATTAAAAAATGGATAAAAGTAACTCATTGTTAAAAAATATAAGTCATTATATGAATGTTGAAAATTTTGAAGAAGAACCGATTAATTTAGATGATATTTTTGAAAATATAGGATCAAATTCATCTGTATCTTCAAATAAACGTTGACCAATCTAAGATCATTTTAAATTAAATAACCCAACACCGTATATTATTTGATGCATTCATTGTGGAGAAACATATAAATTTTATAAAGATAAATGAAAATCATAGGTACATGTAATATGAAAAGACATATGTAAAAAACATAAAGATATGTTATCTAATTTTAGACAAACTCAACTTAATATAACCGAAAGATTACTTTCAGGAAAGTTTGTTTTTGATTTAGAAAAATTTCAGCATCTTTTGTTTTTTGGTTTATTTCAAGAGATTTTCCATTATCTACTGTTGAAGATGAATGATTTAATGAATTAATTTGCACTCTAGCTCAACCGGCATATAAAGGATTTTCTAGAAAAAAAAAGAACGTAGAATTGCATTAGATAAGTTTGAGTCATCGAAAAAACTTTAATTTTATTTCGAATGTGATGGTTGGTTGTGTATAAATAATGAGAGTTATATTGTTGTGATATGTTCATGGATTGATAATGATTGGTATTTAGAAAAAAAGATTCTAGCTTTTAAACATTGGAGTTATCCTCATTCTGTTTCATCTATACATAATATTATTATAAATATGTGTCGTGACTATGGTATCTCTTTTAGAATATTTTCAATTTCAGCGGATAATGTTTTATCTAATAATAATTCAATTAGTTCTTTGAAAAAAAGTTTAAATCCAATTTTAGATGTTTTTTTTTATAATAAGTGTGTATGTCATATTTTCAATTTATGTGTCCAAGATGGATTGACTATTGCAGAAGACGTTATCAAACCTTTTCGTGAAATTGATTTACATGTTAGACATTCATATGCTAGACGGGAGGAGCTAAAACGTTTGTCTATTGCAAATAATTTGTCATTTAAACGATTAAAACTTGAATGTAAAACTAGGTGAAACTCTACTTATAATATTGTTGTGGTTCGAAAACCGGGGGTGTCAACATTCGACCGGTTCGTTGCAAGACGAACTCAGTTATTATTTATTTGATGTGTGGAGAACGGTTATGAATCAAAGGTGAAAAGACGCGAGGATTTTAGAGTGGAAAACCTCGAAAATGAGGAAAAAACCACTTGACTAAGGGCTAAAAGAAGTGTCCTTAGTCGGTTCAATAAGCAAATTCATGATCATACAAGATATGTTTGTTCTTTAGACAACAAAGAGAAAAAGGAGAATCGAAAAAAAATCGAGAACAACTCCTTAATGCGAAAGCTCTGGAGAGAAAACGGAAGAATGCCCTTTTCTCACACTCTAAGTGTCCTTTTTATACTCCCACTGTACTGTGTACAGTAGGGTATCGTTTTGTGTCTGTCATTTGCTGCTAGAACGGCTAATGTCAGGCGGAGCAGCCGCCGGAAACGACCTCACAGAGCTGCATGACGCTAGATCTTTCGGCGCTACTAGCCGGCTACTTTCTGGCCACTGGTGGCTCGTACGCCTTCGCCGGACCACGCTTCTGACACGGCTGTCGAGGGTTTTCGTTGCATAGGTTGAGTGAGAATGGACCGAAGCAACACCTGTAATATGTGGACCGATCGGTCCGGCGCATAGGAGATGCTGGGCCCGACACATCGGGACCGATCGCCATAGATGATCGATCGGGCCACAGGATCTGAATGAGTCATTCACTCACGTGGGCTGGCTTTGGGCCTCCAAGTTTGGCTTACGTTGTTTGGACTTCTTTTGCCAAGCTTGGCCCTGACCTTGTCTGGGATACCGGGTTCCGGGGATCACATCACTAGCCCCTCGGACTCTGTCACCACCGCGGTGGTGACCGGGGTTCGATCAACCGATTGAGATCGTTTGTGCATAAGTGCCCGATCGCAACAACGGAAACCTGTACCCGAACTGGTTGTAACGGCGTCCTTGGGGACCGATCATGCACTTAGAAATTTCATGATGTGGACTTTCAAATTTGAAATCTGTAACAGTTGAGGGTAGGAGCGTAATTCCAGGCTCTGCAATAGCTAACGCCTTTCCATATTCCAAAGGGGGGGCAGACTATCAGACTGCAGCCGCCTGCAGAGATGACGTGTCACCTTGTGATTGAGCAGTACGTGATATAAAAGTCAGGATTTTCGCTTTGTGCAGCCATTATCACTCTTTGCGACATACTGCTCAACCTTGGAATCCTACGGTGATTTCGTTCAACTGTTGCTCACCTTCAAATCTTCTTCAAACTTTAAGGTAGTCATCCATGGCACCCCGTAGGTCTAGATACCCTGATATCGCTACCATGGACCTTGAAGCGTTTCGGGTCAAGTTTTCTATTCCAGCCCATTACCCCATCTGGAGGGGGAAGGAAGACGTTCCATGCTTCCTTCCCGCTGAGTTGAACGTTCCGGCTAGCGCTATACCCGTTAGCTATGCCTCCCTTAAATCTGGCTTGCGATTTCCCCTTCATCCGTTCATCGCAGCCGTTCTTCGGGAGATTCACTGCCCGACTTTTGCTCTTTTTCCGGGCAGTTATGTATATATTACCGCTTTTATTTATTATTGCCATAAACAAAGGGTAGAGCCAACCCTTAGACATTTTTTCAACCTGTTCCTGGTGGGATCCCGTAGGGGCAGAAGGTTGTTAGGAGGTCGCAAGCTATATTATATTGCTACCCGAACGAAGGAGTGTGCTATCGTGGACAAGGAAGATTCCCTACATGAATGAGAATCTTGCTATGTCTGGATAGACATCCCGAGGGAGGACTTGCTGAAAGTTACCTTCCTAACCACACACCCCGACATCAGGAGGTTCGACCGAAGCCGGTTCAACCCATCCCACCCTGATATTGCCAACACCTTGGTAATGCTTCCTCCTCCCGAATGGCGTCTGAAAAGAGTTGAAATCCTTCGGGAGAAGAAGCTCTTAGAGATCGGGGCATCAGGAAGAAAAGAAGCCCCTGCCCCGAAGGGTATCTTCTCAAGTTCTGACTCCTCTGAGTCAGAAGGGTCGGGTACAACTTTGCTTGGTTTAATTCATATTTCCTGATCCTCATTATTTTCCTTTTGCAGATTCCACTGAAACAATGTCTGGGAACCGACTTGCTGCAGTGTCTGCTGCTTCAAAAGCCAAGAAGGCGGCCCAGCTGCAATCATCAAAACAGAAGCCCAGCGCAGCAGCTGGGCCTTCACGATCATCGGGGAGTTCCAGCAGCCACATGCCAGAACCCCGATCAATGGACGAGGTGGATGAGGTTATCTATAAGAAGATACACTCATTAGGCCTTCCTGCCATGTACAGAATCGGGAATAATTCCCCTCTGGATCTTAACGTCGTGCGGTTATTGCTGCAGGGGTCAATGTGGGTGGAAGACGTTCGCCCCTCGTCCAGTTTAGGAGATAGGGCGCAGAGACCTTCAGTCTCAGTGTCAACAAGCAAACGGGGCCCCGAAGAGGAATCCCCGAAGCAATATAAGAGGCTGCGGTCAACTGTGAGCAGGCCCGCAGTCCCGATGCCGACGAATGGGATCACCATCGGGGAAAAGGCAGCCCCATCCTCGTCTAACCCCGAGGCAATTCGCGGGGCTATCCAGGAGATGGTAGTCTCCGTTTTTAAGGCCCGAGGACCGAAAATAGTCCCCCCTTCATGGAAGGACGCCACCCTCGAAGAATACCGGCTCTTGGGGAAGAAAAACCTGCCCGGTATTGATGGTGCGCTGCCCGGCTTGGTGTCAGCATATCTGGAGTCCCAAGCTGTGGTAAGTCATTTTCAACCAATGATGCCCCGATGGGGCACATGTTCTTAATCCAATTTGGCTCTTGCAGGCACATAGAAGGGCCTTAGACCTTGCTTTCACCGTCCAGCTCAGCCAAAGCATCTCCTCGGCATGTTGAAATCAAACAGAAGGAGCTGGAAGTGGTTAGAGCCAATCGGGACCGTTTGAATGGAGAGCTGCTTGGAGCGGGTACTGAGCTGTCCCTAGCTGCTTCTAAGGCGGGAGAGGCCCAAGAAGCAGCAAACTCCGCCACGGCCCGAGTTTTGGAGTTGGAGCGTCAGATACATGAGATATCTGACGAAAGCAACAGACTTCTCTTGCAATCCCAAGACAAGAAGAATGCATTGAAGGACGAGCGGGAAGCGCTCAAAGAAGACTTGGTAAGGGTCCAAGGATCGACTGAGGGCGCGGTTCGGGAAGCCCTATTGGGGTTTGCCCAATCGCCCCTGATGTTTGCCTTAGCGGCAAACGTCTACGGACCGAATGTCTCCTAATACATGGACAATATGAAGGACCAAATAGTTAGCAAGTTTGGTCTGGATCCCGAAGATGAACGTTGGGAGACGCTTGACCCTTTGACCAAGGACGGAAACTTCCGCGAGATCCCCGAACTGGATGAACCCCCGTTGGAGAATGATCTCAACTATCCCCTCTTTGACCTGATGGAGAGATCGGTCAACGAGATAGTTGAGGAAATGGGGAAAAAGGTGGAGGATCTCAATGCATGGATTGCAGAGAAGTCCGACGCTGCAGATAAGGAAGAAGGACAAATACATTAGGATTCAAATTTCACAGTCATTTCTTTTCTGCATTTGTAAACTCTGTTTTGCATGAAATTTCTTCCTTTTGCACAACTTGCATTAGTTAACTCCAAGTATAAGGTCGGGGTTTAAGCCAAATATGGACTAAACGGTCTTCACCAATTAACTTTGAATCCTGCTAAGTTTAGTAAGTTAGGGAACCCCAACTATACCAGGAGATCACACTTGAATCCGTCCAATAAAATATCAAGACTTTGGCGGCGTTGCAATGGTTCTCCATGAGTCCCATGACAAATTTTTAGCCGAAGCCCAGGTTCTTAAAATAGTCCCATGGCGGGCTTTGGCTTGCCATTTGACAGGTTAACTCTGTCCTGGTTTCTTGCTTATGGACTAAGCGTAATGAAGCAATGGCTACCTCTAGGTGATTAGTGCCGTTTGAAGAGGGAATTGAGTTCGTAGTGAGTTCTGGGAGTATGCGATTTATTTAAGTACTTAGCAAGCGTGGAAGCAACTAACTCGTCAGAGAGGTCACACTACTTGGGAGCCTTATGGATTATCGCTACAGTCACCAGTCCAAACTCGTCCAGAAAATCCAACTCCAAGATCGGTCACTCACTTAGCTAGAAATACTTTGTATTGCATCCATTGTAACTTATTCATACATAAGAAAGTTTTAAAGTTCAGAGTTACCAAATATGTCAAATAATTTATATAAAATAACGCCTTAAGTTCATAACATTCCAAGTTCGGGGGATCTCTCTTCCATCCAGATTCTCAAGCTTATAAGCCCCAGCGCCGAGGCTCTTCATGACCCGATAGGGCCCTTCCCAATTTCTGTCCAACTTCCCAACATTTCTCTGAACTCTCACATTCCTGAGAACGAGGTTGCCTTATGAGACTTCCCTGGACACAACTCTTTTGTTATGAGCTCGCTCCATTGTTCTTTGATAAGCACACATGCGCGCATAGATGGCGTTTCTTTTTTCTTCAATCATCTCCAAGTCCAAGGATCTTCGCTCATCATTCAAATGTTCGTCATACTGGGTTATCCGAGGTGATCTTATGGCTACCTCCACTGAACTGACCGCTTCGGACCCATATACCAAAGAAAATGGAGATTCCTGGGTCGTTGAACGGGGAGTGGTGCGGTAAGCCCATAATACCTCGTAGATGTGATCGGGCCACTTTCCCCCCAAATCCTCCAACTTAGTTTTTAATCCATTCAGGATAACTTTGTTGGAGACCTCCGTTAATCCGTTGGTCTGGGGATGAGCTACCGATGAGAAGTGTTGAGCGATACCCAATTTGACGCAAAGATCCCGAATGGCTTTCCCTCGGAATTGAAGTCCATTATCAGATACAAAATCTCGAGGTACCCCGAAGCGGCTTATGATATTCCTCCATAAGAAATGCTTTACCACCATTTCAGAAATAATAGCCACAGCTTCAGCCTCGATCCACTTTGTATAATATTCCACCGCCACTATGCAAAACTTCCGCTGCTGAACCGATCGAGGGAACGGTCTCAGGATATCAATTCCCCATATGTCAAATGGATAAGGAAGTGGGGTCATCGATAAAGATGCCCCTAGTAACTGGGGAACTGGAGAATGGTGTTGGCAAACAGCGCAACGTCTTGTGTACTTCTTTGCATCCTCAAGGAGCGTTGGCCAGAAATAACCTGCTCTAACGGCACGATGATATAGCGATCGGGCCCCAGAATGTATCCTGCACATCCCCTCATGAACATAAATCATGACGGCCTCAGCCTCCAAGGGGGATAGGCATCGCAGGAGCGGTCCCTCAAAGCTTTTCTTGAACAGGTGCCCGTCATTAAGCACATATCGTGTCGCCCGGGTTTCAATTTTCCTGGCCTCTGATGCGTTATCCGGTAGATGGCCGTTGGTCAGATACTTGATAAAAGGGGCTATCCACGTGGTATCTTCTGGGGAGTCAATGGTGTTAATCTTCAAATCTCGGAGTTCATGGCATAGAGCTCCCACCTCCTCGAACGACTGTTCGGTCACAGGAATTTTGACCGAAGGTCTATCCTGAATATGGACCGATACCGTGCCTGGTCCAACGTCTGGTAAGCCTGCAGCCAATCTGGCTAATGCATCAGCCACCTTGTTTTGTTCTCTAGACACGTGATCAAGTGAGAACTCTCGAAACTTCTTCGTCATCTCCAAGACCTTCGCATGATATAATTTCATGGTTGGCTCGTGTGTCTCAAATTGTCCTGCGAATTGCTCCACCACCAACTTGGAGTCTGAGAACATTCGCACTTTCGCAACTCCCATCTTTTGAGCTAGGGTCATCCCCGATAGAACGGCCTCGTATTCTACCACATTGTTCGTTCCAGAAAATAAGAACTTGACCGCGGAGTGGATGAAGTCTCCCTGAAGGGTAGTGAGGGTGATGCCCGCTCCCTTTCCCCCGAAGGTTGATCCTTCAACATAAATGACCCACCGGTCGTCCTCTTGGTTCAGAAATATGAGCGATCGGGTCATCTCGACCACGAAATCCGCAAGGATTTGAGCTTTGATGGCCCTTCGGGGAACAAATTCAAGATACATGGAGCTGATCTTGATCTTCCACTTAGCCAACCTCTCATTAGAATCCGCTTGACTCAATATTGCCTTCAAAGGCTGATCGGTATACACATAAACCTTGCGACCTTCGAAATAATGCTTAAGCTTAGCTATAGCTTTCTGCAAGGCCAACATGAATTTCTCCAAGGTCGTGTATCGGGTTTCGGCTGGTACCAGGGAATGGCTAACGTAGTAAACGGGCCGATGAATATCATCCCTAATGGTCACCAGGGCTGCGCTAACTGCGGCTTCTGACACGGCCAAATACAACCCCAAGGGTTCGTGGCACGTCGGGCTCACCATGACAGGAGGAGTGCTCAAATAAGTCTTCAAGTCGGAAAATGCCCGATCGCACTCCTCGGTCCAGCCAAGATGGCTAGCTTTTCTCAACGTCCTGAAAAAAGGTAGAGCCCGGTCAGTAGATCTATAAATAAATCTGCTCAATGCCGCCAATCGGCCAGTCAGCCTTTGGAATTCTCGCTTGTTTCGTGGAGGCTGCACATCAATAATAGCCTGGACTTTCTCCGGATTGACCTCGATACCTTTTTTAGAAACATAATATCCAAGGAATTTGCCACTTCGAATCCCGAAGCAACACTTGTTTGGATTTAGTTTGAGTTTATATTTACGGCACACTTCGAAACAACGAGACAAGTAAGAAATATGATCTTCATCATTCATGGACTTGACAATCATATCATCAACATACACTTCCATAATATGGCCTATCAACTCCGTAAATATCTTGTTGACTAACCTTTGGTATTTTGCTCCGGCTTTCTTTAAGCCAAAAGGCATAACTTCGTAGCAGTAAACGCCGTCTTCCGTCATGAATGATGACTTCTTTTGATCTTCTTTAGCAAGGAAGATCTGATGGTACCCGGAGTAACCGTCCATGGTACTCATCATGGTGCTGCCCGCCACAGCATCTACCAATCGGTCAATATGCGGCAGTGGAAGGGGTCCGACTCACAGCTCTTGTTGACGTCGGTAAAATCCACGCACATTCTCCACTTCCCATCTGCCTTGGAGAACACCACTGGGTTTGCAACCCACTCAGTGTAGTGGATCTCCCTGATGAAGCCCGACCGCAGCAACTTGTTCACCTCTGCCCGGATGATTTCAATCTTTTCAGGAGAATAGCGTCTCCTCTTCTGCCTTATAGGCTTGATCCCGGGTTCGGTGTTGATCCGATGCTCACTTTCGGATCGGTCAATTCCCGGAACATCATCCGGGTTCCAAGCGAAGATGTCCACATTGCTCCTTAGCAAGCGGACCAGCTCTTCTTCGAAGATCTGGGCCAGATGCGCCCCGATGCGAGTAGTCTTGGTGGAGTCATTCTCCACCAAGTTGATGAGCTTGAACCCGACGGGTTCCATAGCTTGCCTCGGGTGCGGGGGCTCTTCGAGCAAATCCACCCGAGCTCTCTTGATGGGTGCCAGAGTTCGGCACGAGCTCATGTAGCACTGTCTTGCTACTTTTTGGTTCCCCTTAACAGAAATCACTCCATGAGAGGAGGAGAACTTGAGCATCATATGGTACGTGAAAAGGACTGCCTCAAACTTACTGAGGCCAGTCCGTCTGATGATAGCGTTGTAAGCCAGATCGACTTCAACGACTATGAATTCTAGGGTCTCCGATCGGTCCTTGCCCGGTTCTCCTTGCGTGACTGGGAAAAGAATTTTCCGCACGGGATAACACTTCTCTGGTCGAACGACCAGAGGGTTATATTGGCAATCGGGAGATCATGGGCTGCGGCTCCTAGCATCTCCGCCACATTATTTGTTTATCAAGTTGCATGAAGCCCCGGTGTCCACCAGAATCCTATGGACCCTTTGATCGGCTATAATTCCAGTGATGATAAGAGGGTCATCACATGGATCGGTGACCCCTTCACGATCGGCTGCGGTAAAAATGATTTCTCCCCCAAAGGTTAAGGACCGCTCAGCCGATTCATACTTTACCAGCGCCACAGATTCGGAGCTCTCGGGGAACTCCTCACGCGCTGCCCTCTTTCGGTCCCTGACCGATTCATTAATCCTTATTACGCCGGAAATAACATAAATATCTCCGGCGGCCTCCCTCTCCCTGGGCACCTCCTGATTCGGGGGAGGTTGGGTGCCCACTTCGGCAGGTGGGGGAGCTGGTTGCTCCCTCCTGCCTCCTTCATTTCGTGGGGCCCTGCCGTCTCGGCCCCGCCATCTCCTTCTTCGGCCCTGGCCCCGGTTCTCTTGACCGGGCTGGCCCCTATCCTGCTCAAGTTGGGGAGATCTTCGGTCTCCCGCCCGATCGTTGTAATGTCGGGGCTGACACCGATTGTCTCTCCCCCTTGGCCTGTGACGATCGTCACCTTGATGGCCCGCTCGGAGAGAATCAGCCCGCTTGCCCCTCCGATCGTCACGATCGGGCTTTTCCTTGTTTATTGCCGCTACTGTCTCTCGCAGTAGCGGGCATTTCAGCGTCGGGTGATCGCGGTTGTGGTGCAACTCGCAGTAGACCCGATGGTCCTCCTTCTTCGGAGGAGAGACCTTTTCAGCCACAGCCGCAACCTCTCGCGGCTGTCTCTTAGGGTAAGATACCCTATGGTCACCTGCGGGATCAGAATTCCCGCCAGGCTTTCGATATCCCGCTCCCAGCGCTTCATCCACCTTGATGTACTTGTTGATTTTCTGAAGGAGCTTCCCCAAGGTGGATGGTGGGCTCTTCACAAGGCTGGCCGAAAGGCCACAAGGTCCTAAGACCTGCTGCAAGATATCGATTTTGTCTCGGAGCTCCAACTTGATACCCCGGGCAGTTCGGTTGAACTTCTCCATAAAAGAACGGAGACTCATCTTCGCCGGGATATACTTCATGTCATATAGTTCCTGCCTACTGCGAGGCGGTCCTACATTTGGAGCGAACTGCTCCGAGAAAACCAGGATGAATCCGCCATACGACTGTATGGATCGGGCCGGCAAGTTCTTGAACCAGGTCCGGGCATCGCCCTGCAACCCCGCCGCGCGATGCGGTACTTCAATGAATCATAGGCCCGAACGGTCCCCATCCTCAGCGCAAAATCTGCGACGTGATCAATCGGGTCACCGTCGCCTCGGAATATCGGTAACCCTTCGGGGTTACGGTAATATCGATCGGGGACTGCTGCCCAGATCTCTTCAGAAAATGGGAGAATCAAATCTCCCAGTGCGGCGGATACGCCCCCAGATTGTTGGGATGCCGCCTGGGCCACATGTAGATTGTGCCACCAGTCATCATCCTTACTCCGCCTGATCGGGACACCCATAGCCCGATCAAAAAGTCCTGGATTGCGCTCCAGATCAGGATCGCAATCCCTCTGCGTTTGCAGGGTCTCCAACTCCCTGGTAAGCTCGTCGATGCGTCTCTGCATCTGTTCCTGGTCCGTCCCAGGAACGGGAGTTGGAGTTCTAACTGGAGGATGCGGAGTTGATTGGTATCTCGGCCTCCTCATTGTTATTCCGCGCCTAACAATCTCCTCTTCATCGGAGTTTGGCGCTTCAGGGTCGCTTTCGTACCCNGTTATATTGGCAATCGGGAGATCATGGGCTGCGGCTCCTAGCATCTCCGCCACTTCACGCTTTATCAAGTTGCATGAAGCCCCGGTGTCCACCAGAATCCTATGGACCCTTCGATCGGCGATAATTCCAGTGATGATAAGAGGGTCATCACAGGGATCGGTGACCCCTTCACGATTGGTTGCGGTAAAAATAATTTAACCCCCAAAGGTTGAGGACCGCTCAGCCGATTCGTACTTTACCAGCACCACAGATTCGGAGCTCTCGGGGAACTCCTCACGCGCTGCCCTCTTTCGGTCCCTGACCGATTCATTAATCCTTATTCCGCCGGAAATAACATAAATATCTCCGGTGGCCTCCCTCTCCCTAGGCACCTCCTCATTTGGGGGAGGTTGGGTGCCCACTTCGGCAGGTGGGGGAGCTGGTTGCTCCCTCCTGTCTCCTTCATTTCGCGGGGCCCTGTCGCCTCGGCCCCGCCATCTCCTTCTTCGGCCCTAGCCTCGGTTCTCTTGACCAGGCTGGCCCCTATCCTGCTTGGGTTGGGGAGATCTTAGGTCTCCCGCCCGATCGTCGTAGTGTCGGGGTTGACCCCGATTGTCTCTCCCCCTTGGCCTGTGAAGATCGTCACCTTGTTGGCCCGCTCGGGGAGAATCAGCACGCTTGCCCCTCCGATCGTCATGATCGGGCTTTTCCTTGTTTATTGCCGCTACTGTCTCTCGCAATAACGGGCATCTCAGCGTCGGGTGATCGCGGTTGTGGTGCAACTCGCAGTAGACCCGATGGTCCTCCTTCTTTGGAGGAACGATCTTTTCAGCCACAGCCGCAACCTCTCGCGGCTGTCTCTTAGGGTAAGATATCCTATGGTCACCTGCGGGATCAGAATTCCCGCCAGGCTTTCGATATCCCGCTCTCAGCGCTTCATCCACCTTAATGTACTTGTTGATTTTCTGAAGGAGCTTCCCCAAGGTGGATGGTGGGCTCTTCACAAGGCTGGCAGAAAGGCCACAAGGTCCTAAGACCTGCTGCAAGATATCGATTTTGTCTCGGAGCTCCAACTTGATACCCCGGGCAGTTCGGTTGAACTTCTCCATAAAAGAACGGAGACTCATCTTCGCCGGGATATACTTCATGTCATATAGTTCCTGCCTGCTGCGAGGCGGTCCTACATTTGGAGCGAACTGCTCCGAGAAAGCCAGGATGAATCCGCCATACGACTGTATGGATCGGGCCGACAAGTTCTTGAACCAGGTCCGGGCATCGCCCTACAACCCCGCCGCGAAGATGCGGCACTTCAATGAATCAGAGGCCCGAACGGTCCCCATTCTCAGCTCAAAATCTGCGACGTGATTAATCGGGTCACCGTCGCCTCGGAATATCGGTAACCCTACGGGGTTACGGTAATATCGATTGGGGACTGCTGCCCAGAACTCTTCAGAAAATGGGAGCATCAGATCTCCCAGTGCGGCGGATACGCCCCCAGATTGTTGGGATGACGCCTGGGCCACATGTAGATTGTGCCACCAGTCATCATCCTTACTCCGCCTGATCGGGGCACCCATAGCCCGATCAAAAAGTCCAGGATTACGCTCCAGATCAGGATCGCAATCCCTCTGCGTTCGCAATGTCTCCAACTCCCTGGTAAGCTCGTCGATGCGTCTCTGCATCTGTTCCTGGTCCGTCCCAGGAACGGGAGTTGGAGTTCTAACTGGAGGAGGCGGAGTGGATTGGTATCTCGGCCTTCTCAATGTTATTCCACGCCTAACAATCTCCTCTTCATCGGAGCTTGGCGCTTCAGGGTCGCTTTCGTACCCTCTGTTGGCTGGAACATGGCTTGTGGTTGCCGGTGGTTCTGTTCCACTCCTCTCCGACGTAACTTCCAATATAACTTTCCTAACAACAGTTTCCAGGTCCTGTAAAGAGAACGTTGAAGCTGGAACACTGCTGGGAAGTGTGTCACTATCGTTCGTCGAAGTTTCAGTCGCCATGCCTTTGATTGTCCTATCCCAGGTAAAGACCTCAAATGGGGATTAAAACTCGTCCCCACGGACGGCGCCAAACTGTTGTGGTTAGAAAACCGGGGGTGTCAACAGTCGATCGATTCGTTGCAAGACGAACTCGGTTATTATTTGTTTAATGAGTGGAGAACGATTACGAATCAAAGGTAAAAAGACGTATGGGTTTTAGAGTGGAAAACCTCGGAAACGAGGAAAAACCACTTGACTAAGGGCTAAAAGAAGCACCCTTAGTCGGTCCACTAAACAAATTCATGGTCATACAAGACATGTTCGTTCGTTAGACAACAAAGAGGGAAAAGAGAATCGAAAATAAATCGAAGAACTCCTTAATGTCCAAGCTCTCGAGAGAAAACCGAAGAGAAGTCCATTTTCTCATACTCTAAGTATCCTTTTATACTCCCACTGTACTATGCACAGTATTGTGTCGTTTTGTGTCTGTCCTTTGTGGTTAGGTCGGCTAACATCAGGCGAAACAGCCGCCGGGAATGGCTTCACAGAGCTGCATGGCGCTAGACCTTTCGGCGCTACTAGCCGGCTACTTTCTGTCCGCTGGCGACTCGTACGCCTTCGCCGAACCACGCCTCTGAAAGGGCTGTCGAGGGTTGTCGTTACATGGAATGAGCAAGAGTGGCCCGAAGCAATGCCTGTAATATGTGGACCGATCGGTCTGGCATGTGTAAGGAGCTGGGCCCCCAGACTTTGGGACCGATCGCTATAAGCAATCGATCGGGCCAAATGATCTAAGTGGGCCCTTCACTCACGCGGGCTGGATTTGGGCCTCCAAATTTGGCTTGCGTTGTTCNAAAATGGGAGCATCAAATCTCCCAGTGCGGCGGATACGCCCCCAGATTGTTGGGATGACGCCTGGGCCACATGCAGATTGTGCCACCAGTCATCATCCTTACTCCGCTTGATCGGGGCACCCATAGTCCGATCAAAAAGTCCAGGATTACGCTCCAGATCAGGATCGCAATCCCTCTGCGTTCGCAGGGTCTCCAACTCCCTGGTAAGCTCGTCGATGCGTCTCTGCATCTGTTCCTGGTCCGTCCCAGGAACAGGAGTTGGAGTTCTAACTGGAGGAGGCGGAGTGGATTGGTATCTCGGCCTCCTCATTGTTATTCCGCGCCTAACAATCTCCTCTTCATCGGAGCTTGGCGCTTCAGGGTCGCTTTCGTACCCTCTGTTGGCTGGAACAGGGCTCGTGATTGCCGGTGGTTCTGTCCCACTCCTCTCCGACGTAACTTCCAGTATGACTTTCCTAACAACAGCTTCCAGGTCCTGTAAAGAGAACGTTGAAGCTAGAACACTGCTGGGAAGTGTGTCACTATCGTTCGTCTAAGTTCCAGTCGCCATGCCTTTGATTGTCATATCCCAGGTAAAGACCTCAAATGGAGATTAAAACTCGTCCCCACGGACGGCGCCAAACTGTTGTGGTTAGAAAATCGGGGGTGTCAACAGTCGACCGGTTCGTTGCAAGACGAACTCGGTTATTATTTGTTTAATGTGTGGAGAACGATTACGAATCAAAGGTAAAAAGACGTAAGGGTTTTAGAGTGGAAAACCTCGGAAACGAGGATAAAACCACTTGACTAAGGGCTAAAAGAAGCACCCTTAGTCGGTCCACTAAGCAAATTCATGATCATACAAGACATGTTTGTTCGTTAGACAACAAAGAGAGAAAAGAGAATCGAAAATAAATCGAAGAACTCCTTAATGTCCAAGCTCTCGAGAGAAAACCAAAGAGAAGTCTTTTTTCTCACACTCTAAGTGTCCTTTTATACTCCCACTGTACTATGCACAGTAGGGTGTCGTTTTGTGCCTATCCTTTGTGGCTAGGTCGGCTAATGTCAGGCGGAACAACCGCCGGGAATGGCTTCACAGAGCTGCATGGCGCTAGACCTTTCAGCGCTACTAGCCGACTACTTTCTGTCCGCTGGCGACTCGTACGCCTTCGCTGGACCACGCCTCTAACAGGGCTGTCGAGGGTTGTCGTTACATGGAATGAGCAAGAGTGGCCCGAAGCAATGCCTGTAATATGTGGACCGATCGGTCTAGCATGTGTAAGGAGCTGGGCCCCCACACTTTGGGACCCATCGCTATAAGCAATCGATCGGGCCAAATGATCTAAGTGGGCATTTCACTCACGCGGGCTGGATTTGGGCCTCCAAATTTGGCTTGCGTTGTTCGGGCTTTTGTGGCCAAGCCTGGTCCTGACCATGTTCTGGGTATCGGGTTCCGGGGATCTCATCATCATAGTTTTAAACATGATGTAAATGTTCGAATTTTGACAATATTTGTAGATTACAAATACATATGTATCATCGAAAATTGCATTTACCGGATAATTTAATATATATTTTAATTAATGTAAATTAACGCACCCTTAATTAAATTCGTAAAATTTTACACACCCTTGCAACGGTGCAACCTAGGAAAAAATTGCCTAAGAACCCTAATTTATTTAGTTTAAAACTGTGTGCAATGTGTGGTTAAAAAAAATGATGCATTGAATATGATGTGTGATTTCGTAACTACAAGTTGCGATGTAACGTACATTATACAAACTCCGAAAAAAATGGGGTAAATGTGGATTTAGCCGTTTAAAAATCTCAAAAAGGTTAAATCTTGTGTTTTTAGTTTACCTGGAAAAATGAAGCTCTAGAAATGTTATTTACAAACAAAACTGAGCTGTAGGAGAAATTAATCAGCCGTCACTAAGAGAAAGGTTGAATCTAAGGTTTGAGAATGCTAACCGCCTATAGTTTTAGAAATTGGATTTCAGTACTAAATTTCTTCGCTGTTTTTTCCTCATTTTCTGAAATTGTTGGGTGATTGCCGAGTTAGGGTTACTGGGTAACATCGTGTGTCGGGAATTTGGGGGAAGGGAAAATAGTTATATTGGGATTCAGGATTATAAATGCAATAGTATATGAAATTTACAAAAAATGAAATATTTGTCACTGAGACATGGTGTCTGTGTTGAATATCTCTTATTCATGGAAAGAAGATTATGATAAATTAGTATCATTTTATTCATAGTAAATTGGAGGTTATTATGGTATAACCTTTATAATTGTAAGCATAAAATGATATGTCTTTGTACAAGATCATAAAATTGAAATATAGTTTATTTTTTCTTCCAAAGCTACTGCCCTCATGAGTTCTTCTATGTTTTTCATGGTATTGGAGCTTTGATTCTCTTATTTTTCCGCTGCTCACACTATATCGATGGATCCAAAGGATGGAATGTTGAGCTCAAATGATGGAATGTTGAATCAAAAGGTTGCGGCTTTGCCATCCCCATTTATGGACCCATCTTCACCTTATTACATCCATCCAAGTGACAACGCAGAGGTTATGATCACAAATACTGTGCTAACATGCACAAATTATGCTCTATGGTCTAGAAATATTCTTCTTACTCTCTCTACAAAGAATAAACTAGGATTTATTAATGGAAATCTCCTCAAACCATCAACGACTGACTCGCAATATGCATTATGGCGGCGATGTAATGACCTTACTGTGTCATGGTTCTTTAGATGTGTCTACCAAAGTGTGGTTTCCACTATCTTCTACAAGAAAACTACTAGAGATATTTGGCTTGCTTTTGAAAATCGTTATTCTCGGCCCAACGATACACGAGTATGCCAACTCAAGCGTGAAATCGGCACCCTTAGCCAAGGGTCTCTAAGTATCGATCTTTTCTCTACCACTACAGGACTTTGGGAAGAGTTAATCAACTATCGGCCGCTGCCTCAGTGCGACATTAAATGTGGAAAATGCAATGATGATTGCTTTGTGAGATATCGTGATCAACATGAAAATGATCTTATCTACACTTTTTTGAATGCCTTGAATCCTGAATATAACAGCATTCTTTCACAACTGTTGATGAGGAGTCCTTTCCCTTTCATTGATGAGGTATATAATGCTCTTATTGAGGAAGAACAACGACTCAAACATGGACTCATTCCAACAATTGAAGGATCTGCACTCCTGGGGCAAGGAGATGGTTTAAAGAAAGGTGTACGACGTAAATGCATCAATTGTGGTCTCACCAATCATACCGTGGATAAATGCTGCAAAATCATTGGTTATCCAAAAGATTATAAGCCTAAATCATCCCGAGGTAAAAGAGAATATTCACATTATTTTAGATCTAATCACATTCAAGTGCAGGGAGGAGACAATGAATCTGCATATATCACAAATGGACAATTAAAGAATCTTCTCCAGCAAATACAAGAGAATGGATCAAATATGAAGAACACACCACATTCTACCATATCAAATTCAATATCCGAAACACCACAGGAACAAAATTTGGATTGCTTTGTTGCTAACATTAATAATATGAAAAATGAATGGATAATTGATTCTGGAACTAACTATCATATATGTTATGATCTTAATTGTTTTTCTGATTACACGTCCAGCAATGCCTCAGTAAGTTTTCCAAATGGTTTTAAAACTCGAGTTTTACACACCAGGACAGTAAAGTTGTCTCATTTTCTTTATTTAAAAAATGTTCTTCATATTCCAAGTTTCAAAGTTAATTTGTTGTCGGTTCATAAACTTGTTATAGATAATCATATATGGACTATTTTTGGGTCTCATGCTTGCTACTTTCAGGAATCATCTACATGGACAATGATTAGATGGGGTAAAGCACGCAAGAGTCTATATTACTATGATCCATCTTATGTTCCTTCATTTAATTCGAATAATATCGTTAAGACATCGAATGTTTTTAATAAGCATAATGAGATTTTTCCTCTTGAAAATAATGTTGATGTTAATTACTTGTCTAATTTGATTTGTGGCATCATAGATTATGTCATCTATCGCATGATATACTCTCTCACATTACAAAGCACATTCCTCACATTTCAAGTATGTCTAATAAAATATGTCTTACATGTTCTAAAGCCAAACAAAAACGTCTTCCATTTTCTCTTCATAAATCTTTGAGTAATACTTTATTTGAGTTTATACATGTAGACACTTGGGGGCCCTATAAAGTTGCTAGTTTAAGTGGATATCATTATTTTCTTACCATTGTAGAGGATTCTACTAGGACTACTTGGACATACTTGATGAAGTTTAAAAACCAAGCATCCAACTTAATTTCTTCTTTTGTGAATTTAGTTAAAAATCAATTTAATACTAGCATTAAAATTATTAGAAGTGATAATGCACCAGAATACAATTTGATTTCAATTTTTTCATCGCATGGAATTATTCATCAACATTCGTGTGTAGAAACATCTCAACAAAATGAAATAGTTGAACGTAAACACCAACATGTTCTTAATGTTGCACGTTCTTTGCTTTTTCAAGCATCTTTGCCATTACATTTTTGGGGGCATGCCGTACTCCCTGCTACTCACTTAATTAATAGAACTCCAATGAAAATGTTGGGTTATATTAGTTCTTATGAGAAACTTACAGGTACAAAGCCCAAGTATGACCATCTCCGAGTATTCGGAAGTTTGTGTTTTGCGACTACTCTCAAACAAGGAAGAACAAAGTTTGATGCACGGGGAAGAGAATGTATCTTCATCGGGTACCCTATGGGTATCAAATGGTATCAACTATTTGATTTAGAAACCAAAAATATTTTCATTTCTCGAGATGTTATTTTACATGAACACATATTCCCTTTTTCACAATCTTATGCATCTTATCTCAATACTCCATTATCTAATGCTTATCTTGAGAACAGAATCTCTAACAAGAGCAACAAAGATACCGATCAAGCAAGTCTATCTATGGATGTCACAATGCCTGAACCAAATCAAGAAGATATGAACCCAACAGATTTGAATGATCTAGGAATCTCTAGTGTATTTGACCAACTCAACAATGCACAACAACCGGGTATTAAGCTTAGAGAGAAAAGAGAGAGACGAATTCCGAAGTATCTCGAGGTATATGAGCATTCCATCAAGGACCCTACACATGATCAATCTACAGCTCACTCTATTTCAAACGGCATCAATTTAAATGAATTAAGTAAGGAGCACTCTACTTTTATATGCAACATATCTCATCAACATGAACCAAGTACATATGACGAAGCCATCAAAGATCCAAATTGGATTCAAGCTATGAATGAGGAGTTAGTTGCTTTAGAGGAAAATCAAACTTGGACCTTGAACACAATCCAATGTAATCCCTGATAGATGGAGACCAATGGAACTAATATTTCAAGTTCTTGTAGTGTTAGTTAGAATTATTCAATTTCGCACTCTATATTGATTACATATTCATACATAGATTCTCTTACACATATTACAATTAAGCTTATTAAAAATTGAATCATCATTCTTCCATAATTTCACATTAAGTATATCTAAGTAAACTTTGATATGACAGAGCTATAAAGGGCAAAATCTAATCTAATACTAAATATATATGTTTATAATTTTCTAATATCCTTTTTTGACATGGATACACGCAAGTTAGGTTTTTTCAAGATACTCAACAATTCATTAAAAGAGTTTCTCATAGTTTGCATTTTTGTTAAAACTAGAATATGGACTTTTCGTTGCTATAGGTCATCAAATGTGGAATGTCGTTTTAATAAATGACTTCTAAATTTTGATACAGATCTATATCTTTCTAGATATAAATATACATTATGGAAGGTTCTGATATGTTTCATACACAACAAATTTGTGCATCTACCGAATGATGAGTTGTCTCATGTTTTTACAAAATAAAATTTGTGTATTCAAATATATTTGTGGTTATTTCAGGTTTTAAATTAATATTAATTGTCAAAATTTAGAGAAAATTTTCATTTCTAAGTACTCATAATTGTTCATGGAAACATACTTGATACTCAAAAAATATAGCATGATACAAGAACATATTTCTTGACATGTTATTTTTAACTTTTTGTTAGTCATATGGTTTTTCCTAATATAATTTTGTTTGGCATAGAAAAAGCGGTTCATTGAGTATTTTTTGTTGTATTATTTTATTCAAGAATGTCTACTTCTCACGTTAAAAGTATGAATCATATTTTTTGTCGTTTATTTGTGGACATAAACACCCTATATTGTTAGTTCCCTCTTATTTATTCATTTAGAACATTGATAATATATCTATTTTTAGTATTCGGTTTATGTATGTAAAATTAATGGTTTTCGATAAATATTTTTATAAATCTTGGTTGAGTCTACAGATAGAATATTTGCAATATTATGTGAATAAAGATCATTGCATGCATTCTTATCACCCTTAAGACAAAAATACAAATACATCATAAGGTGAAACAATCCTTTATTTCATCATTCAATCTAACTTCATTACCATAATCTCCAACTCTAAATCCTATAATAAAAAATTTCAACTTATAAAAATCACAAAAATGCTTAATAAGATTTAAAAAGTAATTATACCTATAATATTAGAAGCATAAACAATCTTAGTAATTTCTTTCACGATTAAAATATTATAATGATTTAGAGTCTTATGAGTAATTTTATTCATATGAAGGTGAGTCAACCCAACTATAACATCTTTAATATAAAAAACTATAGTTAAATATAAATTAATATTAAAATAATGCTTGAAATAGTCAATGAAATAAAAAATACCGTATTAATTTGTATTTTGAATCTCCATTCTTCATTGACTCCACACTATATCTTTTGTAGAAAATATATTAAGATGAAAATTATTTAATTTGAGATCTATCATCCAATATCAAATATAAATATTTGCTATCAATTTCAAAATATTTTAACATTGTAATATTATATGATGGTCTTGTTCAATAAGAAACTTCAATTCATTTATGCGACTTCTTTTTGGATAATACTTTATATGACCTAACGACTAAAGCCCATTAGAGCTTTCTATCTCTTTTTGCCAAATATATACATTCACAATCTTCTTCAAAGTAATATGTTCTTCTAATATTATAATTAATATGTTCTTCTAATATTAGAATGTGTATAGTGTGATATTGAGAAGTCAAACTCTATAAATGCTCTATTTTTATAACTATTTAAATGACGTTTCTACTAAAATGAGTAAAGTCATTTCTTAACATAATTTTCTAATTGTCAATAATCATCATATGAACATGTTAAAATTCAAGGTGTAGAAATAAATGATAATGAGAAATTACATTTAGAAGCATATAAATACATGAGATTGAATAAGCGATAAAAGAAAAAATATCATATCAATTTTTAAATTGCATGTTCTTCTTCCATGATTCCAAAAAAATATATAATGAGATAAAATTTATATAAAACAATGATACAAATAGTGACATTCATGTCAAATATATGCCTTTGGAACTTTTTCAAAAAATTCAAACGTAAATCGAATCATAATAAGAAAAATTATTTGATTTTCACTGACTTGATCTTGCAACGTAAATCCAATGTTATCAACGCAAAACCATTTTAAAACAATATATAATTTAAATATTACCAACATCATCAATGAAACTAATCATTCAAGTTCTTGTAGTGTTATTATAATTTTTAAAATTTTACATTCTATATTAACTACGTTTTCATACATAGATTCTTTTGAAAAAAAATTACATATTAAGATATATGTAAGGAAAATTTGATGTAATATAATGCTAAAGGTCAGATATAATCTAATGCCAAATATATATATATTCACAATTTTCCAATATCTTTTTTTGGAATGGCTACAAACGAGTTATGTTTTCAAAACACTCAACTACTCATTAAAATGATTTCTCATAGGTTTACATTTTTGTTAAAACTAGAACATTGATTTTCCATTTCTATGAATCATCAAAAATGAAATGCCGGTTTGATAAATGATTTCTGGATTTTGATACAAGTTTATATCTTTCTAAATATAAATATACATTATGGAATGATTTGATACGGTTCATACGCAATAAATTTGTATGAACCGTATGATGAGTTATGTCTCATGCTTTTACAAAATAAAAGTTTTGTATTCAATTATATTTGTGGTTATTTAGGGTTTTGAATGAATTCGAATAACTAAAATTTAGATAAAATTTTCATTTCTAATTATTCATAATTTTTGATAGAAACATACTTGATATTAAAAATATATCAGCTTGATACTAAAACATATTTACTTACATGTTATTTTTAACTTGTTAATCATATGGTTCTTTCTCATATGATTTTGTTTAGTATATAAAATGTGGTTCATTTAGGTCTTTATTTGTTGTGATTACTTTGATTCAATAATGTCTACTTCTTACCTTAAAAGTATGAACCATATTTTTTGTGGACATAAGTATCTCAATATTGCTAGTTCTCTCTTATTTATTCATTTAATACACTGATAATATATCTATTTTTAGTGTTCGGTTTATGTATGTAAAATCAATGGTTTACGATAAATATTTTTATAAATTTTGGTTGAGTCTGTCAGATAGAATATTTGCATTATTATGTGAATAAACATCATTGTATGCATTCTTATCACCCTTAAGACAAAAATACAAATACATCATAAGGTGAAACAATCTTTTATTTAACCATTCAATTTACCTTAATTATCATAATCTCCAACTTTAAATCATATAATAAAAAATTTCAACTTATAAAAATCATAAAAATGCTCAATAAGATTAAAAAGATAATTATACCTATAATACTAGAAACATAAACAATTTTAGCAATTTCTTTCACGATTAAAATATTATAAGGATTTAGAGTCTCATGAGTAATTTAATTCCTATGAATGTGAGTCAACCCAACTATAACATCATTAACATAAAAAATTGTAGTTAAATATAAATTAATATTAAAATAATACTTGAAATATTTAATAAAATAAAAATACCGTATTAATTTGTATATTGAATCTACATTCTTCATTAACTCCACAATAATATCTTTTGTGGAAAATATATTAAGATGTAAATAATTTAAATTGATATTATCATCCAATATCAAATATAAATATTTGCTATCAATTTCAATATATTGTAACATTGTAATATTTGGATGATGGTCTTGTTCGGTAAGAAACTCCAATTCATTTATTGTTTTTTTCTATTTCTTTTTAGATATCACTTTACATTGACCTAATGCCTAAAGTCAACACTAGAGCTTCCTATCTATTTTTTACCAAATACGTATATTCACAATCTTCTTCAAAATAATAAGTTCTTCTAATATTAGAATGAGTATGATCTTCTAATATTAGAATGTGTATATTGTGAAATTGAGAAGTCAAACTCCATAGATGATATTTCTACTAGAATGAGTAAAGTCATTTCTCAATATAATTTCCTAATTGGCAATAATCATCATATGGACATGCAAATTACGGTGTTGAAGTAAATGATAATGAGAATGTACATAAACACATGAGATTGAATGATCATGTATAAAAGAAAAAGTATCATATCAATTTGTAAATTGAACATTCGATCTTCCATAATTCCAAAAAATATAATGAGATAAAATTTATGTCAAACAATGATATGAATAGTGACATTCATGTCTAATATATGCATTCATAACTTTTTCATAAAAACAAATGTAAATTCAATCATAATAAAAAAAAACATTTGTTTTACGTTGACTTCTTGTAACGCAAATCCAATGTTATCCATGACAGATGGAGATCAATGGAAGTAATTTCATTTGTGAATATATGCATTCAAAACCATTTCAAAATAATATATAATTTAAATATTACCAACATCATCAATGAAACTAATAATTCATGTTTTTGTAGTGTTATTATAATTTTTCAAATTTCTCGCTCTATATGACTACTTGTTAATACATAGATTCTTTTGACACAAAATTCCACATTAAGATATATGTAAGGAAAATTTGATGTAACATAATGCTAAATGACAATATTTAATCTAATGTCAAATATATATATTCATAATTTTCCAATATTTTTTTTAGGAATGAGTACAAACGAGTTATTTTTTTCAAGACACTCAACTATTCATTTAAAGAGTTTCGCATAGGTTTGTATTTTAGTTAAAACTGGAATATTGATTTTCCGCTTCTATAGATCATCAAAGTGAAATGTTGATTTGATAAATGACTTCTGGATTTTGATATAAGTTTATATCTTTCTAGATAAAAATATACATTATGGAAATATATGATATGGTTCATACGCAACAAATTTGCGCATCTACCGAATGATGAGTTATTTATCATGTTTTTACAAAATAAAAGTTTTGTATTCAATTGTATTTGTGGTTATTTCAGGTTTTAAATGAATATTAATAGCTAAAATTTAGAGAAATTTTCTTGATGGAAACATACTTGATATTAAAAAATATAGCATGAAACTAGAACATATTTCTTGACATATTATTTTTAACTTATTGTTAATCATATTGTTTTTCCTAATATAATTTTGTTTGGGATAGTAAATGTGGTTCATTTAGATCTTTTTTGTTGTATTACTTTGATTCAATAATATATACTTCTCATGTTAAAAGTATGAACCATATTTTTTGTTGTTTGTTTTGTGAACATAAATACCCCAATATTGCTAATTCCCTCTTATTTATTCATTTAAAACACCGATAATATATATATTTTTAGTCTTCGGTTTATGTATGTAAAATCAATGGCTTTCGATAAATATTTTTATAAATCTTGATTGAGTATATAAAATAGAATATTTGTATTATGTGAATAAAGATCATTGTATGCATCCTTACAAACCATTAAGACAAAAATACAAATACATCATAAGGTGAAACAATCATTTATTTCATCGTTCAATTTACCTTCATTACCATAATCTACAACTTTAAATCCTATAAAAAAAATTTCAACTTATAAAAATCACAAAAATGCTTAATAATATTTAAAAAATAATTATATCTTAAATACTAGAAAGATAAACAATCTTAGTGATTCCTTTCACGATTAAAATATTATAAGAATTTCATGAGTGATTTTATTCTTATGAAAGTGAGTCAACCCAACTATTACATCCTTAACATACAAAAGTATAGTTAAATATAAATTAATATTAAAATAATAGTTGAAATAATCAATAAAATAAAAAATATTGTATTAATTTGTATATTGAATCTCCACTATTCATTGACTCGATGTCTTTTGTGGAAAATTTATTAAGATATAAATCATTTAAATTGATATCATCCAATATCAAATATAAATATTTGTCATCAATTTCAAAAATTATAATATTTGGATGATGATCTTGTTCGGTAAGACACTCCAATTCATTTATTGATTTGTTCGAATTCTTTTTGAACAGCACTTTACATTGATCTCAAGGCTAAAACCAACACTAATCTTGCTATCTATTTTTTTGTCAAATATACATATTTACAATATTTTCCAAAATAATAAGGTTTTCTAATATTATAATGAGTATGATCTTCTAATATTAGAATGTGTATCGTGTGAAATTGAGAATTCAAACTCCATAAATGCTCTATTTAGATAAATCTTTAAATGACGTTTCTGCTAAAATGAGTAAAGTTATTTCTCAACATAATTTTCTAATTGGCAATAAGCATCATATGAACATGTTAAAAATTACGGTGTATAAGTAAATGATAATGAGAACTTACATCAACACATGAGATTGAATGACTATGTACAAAAGAAAAATTATTCTATCAATTTGTAAATTGTACATTCATTCTTCTATGATTCCAAAATAATATATCATGAGATAAATACAATATTTTTTGAATAAAATATTAGATTGCATATATTTGGGCTCAATTGATATAAAAAACTCATAAGAAATATTTTTGGTATTCGGTTTTTTAAAATTGATTCGATATTCGGTTTTAAAATTTTGGTCTTTTGGTGTTTAGTTTCAGTTCAATAAAAATATTCTGTATTCGGTAATTAATATTTTATTTAATTTTAAATAATAACTTTTGTATTTAATTACATAATTCAATGCAATATTATGGTTAATTTTTTAAATAAAATTTTGAAAATTCGGTATTTAATATATACCAATACCTAATCGAAAATTTTCTGTATTTACCCAATTGAAATGATAAAATTTGGTTAAGTATTCAGTAGCAACATTTTTTATTTGTTTGGTATTCAGTTTTCTAAATTCAGTTCGACTTGATTTGATATTTACCGAATAAACACTTCTATATTTGGTAATATTTAGTGCCTAAGTTCGTTTTCTAGTCAATGTTTAAAGATGAATTGTGATTTGCACCTACAACGAAACTCTACTTTTTATTATAAAAATTCTTTCTTTACTTATCTAACTTAATTTTCTTAGATTATTTTAACATTACTAGAGTATTAGTTGTCACATATAAACATACAACATGCAAACTTTCTTTTATGACATTTACAATTAGTATTAATTTCACTGTGCATAAGATTATATATAAGTAATAAATCAAAATTTTAACCGATGAAATATCGAGTATAATTGTATTAGATGCGTATGACTATTAGTAGGTTATGTCTTTTAACATGAACATAATGTATAGGTTAAATAAAATTTGTATAAACTTCTAGGTAGTTGTTTAAATATGAAAATATTGTCATACTTGATTTCAATTCACAAGATTATGGCCTACAAAACATATTCGAAATTATAACTAACATAAATATAAATAGTTGATTATTAATTGATTCAATGAATTATATGTTGCAATTACATAACTCATCAAATAACTTTGATTAAATTTCTCATTTACTAAAAGTCATTGACTTTATGTCCGAACTTTTCTTCATTTTATTTCATTGATTGCATTTTTAGTTATTTGACAACAAAAACTCCCCTTACTAAAAAATATTTGATGCAACTCTACAGTAAAATTTGTGTGTATGCTAATTTTGTACATGAAGAATCGACAATCAAAAAAGCCAAAGAAATACTTACAACAAGCCTTTACATCCTAGGAGTGGCCAGAACAGATCCTCCAGTTGCCAGGTCTCGGGTCCATGCTCTAATAAGAGAAGCATGATACACAAAACTGTGCATACTGTACAGTAGTACGACTCCGCCACCATGTATGAATCTTGATAACAAGATATCTGAGTGAGTTAAGCGAGAAAAATAGACGTAAATGTCTTCATTCCATCAGGCATTTGAGCAGCTTCGGTAATCTTAAGAGCCATCAATGCCTTCTAACTAGCTAAATCTGCGTTTACCATCAGATTCTGAGCTCTTTGACGATTCAAAATAGCTATTTCTTCCAAACTGTTTGCAACAGCTGTAGCCTTGTGAAATTTTCTAGTATTGTTTGCCAGTTCCTTAACCTCTCACTCCCTTGATATCTCTGTACACTAGCAATTCTACAGCTAATTCGAACACACAATAGAAAATGCACTTAACAACCAGGGGTCTCGAAGAGTTCAACAGGAAAATGACTTGTGCACTAGCATAAAGGGTAACACAACAGCAATCACTTAAGAAAAAACGGGAAAAGAACCTTGTGAGAGCAAAACTTGCTTGTTGATCCCTCTATGAGTTCCTTGTCGTGGGTTCTCTTGGGTTCGGAGACACTTGGGTTCTCTTGAGCTGATATAGCTGTCATAAAATAACTTTAAAATTTTTTAAAAGTGATGCATCAACATGGCACCAAGCTAATAATTAATCTTACTAGAATATTTGTATTGAACAACGAATTCACCAATATTTTCATAACTACTCTCGCCCTGACGGCGTAAAAACTAGAAGCATTTTTTATCAACTTATAGATCAGGCGAGCAAGCTATCCAGCATGTGGATGGTGTAGAGATTAAACAAGACAAAAAATACTTCATGAAAAAAGTTGCTTTACCTGGAAAACCCTTATCAAAGCTGCACGTTTTTTCTTTTTCTTTTGGATCCAATACTTTCGTATAGCCTGAAAAACTTCACCATTTGCTATATGTTCACAAAACTCATACACATGGTCATTATCATCTGGACTGCAGTGATGGCCCTTTTCAAGATCATTAATGACTAATTCAAAAGAATCAGACATCACAAGTTCTTGCACCCCTCTTGCATATAAATCACCATTAAGTTTTGTGAGCCACCGTTCATCATCAGAGTCTATATCATAGTTGCCAAGTTTATTTTCCAGAGCTCTCGATAGCTCATCGCATTTCATAGTAATATATGAATCCGGCCTCACAAATGGTACATAATAGGAATTGTTATGATAGCATACATCTCGCACCGGGGGAATAGGAGTAACCTTTTTGTGCATGAAACATAGTGTTGTGCTCAAAACACTCCTTGTAAAATTCCTTGAAAATCATCCAATCTTTTTTAGAGAGAAATTCAAGCTTCCAATCACCAGTTTCTCCCCATACAATGGAACGAGTAAAACGATTAAGAATTGATGGCTGCATAACTTTCTGGGATATCAGAGAGTAACATTGTATTTCTTCTTTTTTAATAGCCAAGAAGGAATTATGGGAAGTTGATTCTAACGAAATTGCAATTCCTTTTTCCCTGTGACATTTATCAGTATCAGTAATCAAAAGTCTCGCACAATAGGTACGGATGCTTTCACTCTGAGATGCAGCACATTTCATATCTTTAGTGTTTTCTATCAAACTCCTCTCAGGTGGCCTCCCACTAATGCACAATTCAGAATATTCTGAAGATACAAAAATTTCTTTTCTGCGTCATAAAGAGCTTCTACTTTTCTGTATCTTACGACTTTGCATACTTCGAATCGCCGTTTCATACAACCCTACAATAAGCTGTGATGATTTCCACCTAAAATCATTCCATGTATATCTAAAATATGATTATTTGGTATCTTCAGCAACTAAATCTATGAATTTCTCATACTTATGTGATACACGCAAGCATATCAATTGTGCAAATCTAAAATATATACTAGTTTGCATGTGCATGAACAAGGATGGAAGTGTAGATGAAGTGAAATATAACAATGGTATAGAAGATTTGGATCCCGTTATTATGCAAATTTTAGGCTTCCTGGAAATAAAGGCATCCTGCAACATTAGAATAAATGTCATTTGAAAATATCAAGTTGGACAGGCTGATAAAAAAGAACAAGATGACACCCACAAATCAAAAAACAATATATATGACTACAACAGTGTAGCCCAAACAATCATGAGGAAGACATTTGGCAAAATTTACCTGGAAGAAGTGTAGCCCAATAGAGGAATAAACATGAAATAGTGGTTTCGAGAGAAGAAGCATATATAATCGCTTTATTCCAATCCTAAACCTCGCAATGTAACTGATCAATGAGAACAGAAACCGTGAAACGCAATGACTAATACCGCAGGATGTCTCTTGTATAGCAATACCAAATTCTCCAAATACACAAATAGAATCAAGAAAATCTCTACATAATTCAAATGATTCAACAGCCCTACATCTTTTCTTCCATTCTCTCCTTGCATACTTCTTCCCAAACCTCAAGATTTCTGCAAGGACATGACTTGCCCCATACATACGTTTACGCTTCCTTGTGTAGACAAGCCCAAGCATATTGTCAATCTTTGTATTCATTATCACATCATCAGATATTTCCTCTTCTTTAGATTTTTCAAAATTTAGGCCACTGTAATATTACTCTCAAATTCACGCCATCCATCCACAGTTCCACACAACCATTGACAAATTGCCAATATCCTTCCGCCTATCTACCCACTTTTCTAGAAAATTGGTGCATCATGAACAACTCTCTCACGCTTCTTACAGCCATAGGGTTTCATTTACAACCTCCTTCTTGAACGCAAAAAATTTACTCCAAAGACGCTTGCCCTCCTTATTCCCACAAATGGCATGGGATCCGTCAGTCCCATATGACATTGGAAGGCAAATATTTTGGTTGAGAGTATTATTCTTCACGCGCTTACGTGATATGTTCGAAATTTGGTCAAAGAAAGGCGCATGAAATATGTGTTGATAATCAACAACGGATCTTTGCCAATGGATTGATCAGAAACGCAGTTTAAGATCCAGTCCACGAGGTTGCAAAAGCAAGAAGCACGACGTAAAACCAATTAAATCAAGAAGTAATCGGCAAGCAACACTAACGAGACAAAGTGACTGTAGTGAGACTGGAGACTGTATCCACTTCCAATTCAAAATCCAAAAGCCGGCTCACCCAATTTAAATTCGTACAAAACACGCACCAAAAGATGTTTCATTACAATTTACAACATTACCTACACCTTCAACGAAGAAGAAATCAGAAATTAAAAAATTCAATCCACACCTTAAAACATTCTGAAATCGATAATACAAAAAAGCACACCGGATTCCCTCGACAGAACAATAAGATCAGCATGTGTACTTGTCACGAACTCCTTTGATATTATACTAACAACTTCCCATCCTACAGGAACAAACAACTCGAACAAACAGCACCTCTGATCAAATATGCTGAACAATAGATCATAAAAGAGAAGTCCAGGATCTTAGAAGAAACCCGTTAATCAGATCGACCCAACCATTCAACCCATGAAGACAAATCAGAAGCATTATTCAGTAACTTTGTATTTTGAATAATCTGTCATCCCAACGGATTTATTACCGTTGGAATTATCAGATATCATCCGGGATATATAAATTTACCTCTCCAAACCCTTCTTCCTTCTCACTCTTCTTCTTCAATTCCTCCTTCAATTTCTAAGATCATATCAGTACTCCATTGTTGGTTTTCCTTCCCTCCTCGTCGTTTAAGACGATTTGGGAAAAAAGCTCTAGGGTTACTGAGGGTCTACACTAGGGTTAAATACATCTTCTATCCCACTTTTTCCATCCATTTTCTAATTTAGGTTACATCTCAACTGCAAGTATCTCAACTGCAAGTTGAGAAAACTAGAAAACTGACATATTTCTCAATTTTAAATTGAGAAAATTGAGAGTAGTTGTAAATTAAATGAGACGGTTTGGTTCATAATGGATTGTGCAGAAAAATCTAGCTATATAAGATACTTGTAATTCGTGGTTTCGTATCAGATTTACAATTTCTAGTTTTTGCGAATTTCTCGATTCATCATAATTGCGTGTCATATTTTGCATAGTTGGTCCTGCAAATTTGATGTAAGTCTAGTTTCTACTCTTTTATTTCAATATATTTGCGATGTCTCATTCGACAATGTTGTTGTTGTTGTTGTGTTAACTTCTTTTTTCTCGGTTTACATAAATTTGATTTTCCATTTCTGTCTTCTGAAACCGAGGGTTTATCTTATGGGAGGAAAGACAGGTGAGTCAACTTTCTCTATCCAGCATAATCTTTGAGTTTATAGATTTCTTAATGTACAGATTCCTCTAATTTGAATTTTGGAAGAAAAAATTCTACTTGGATTTTGTTTTAAACTGGGAAGGTGGAACACGAAGTGAGTTTTTGGAAGAAAAAATTCTACTTGGCTTCAATAATTTCTCCGAACTAAAATTCATTGAAAATGTGTTTCATATTCTTGATTTTTACGGATCTGGATCTGTGTTTTTGTTGGTCGTTTTTTATTATTTTTTATACTGAATTTTGTGCTTATTTTCTTCTGTAATGTAAATTTGTGTTGATTTTCTCTATGATTAAGGTTTTAATTCGACTGTTGAAATAACTGTAAAGGCTTAAGGTAATTGGATCTTTTATATATATCTATGTATCTTCGACGGGCTAAATAAATTAAAATTAATTACTTTTTTTATTGTTGTATATTGATTTTTTTAATTTAATTTTGTTGAATGAGATTATATTTTGTTTTAAAAAAATGCATATTAATTTTGTTTAATGAGATTGTTTAAAAAATGATCAAATTTTTATTAAATTCAAATTATATAATATTAAAAATTGTGTTGGAAATTTAATAACGAGTTGATAATTAGTTGTAGAAAATAGAATATTAATTAATTAGTTTCCAATTTCAATTCAATAATAATTAGATTTTAAAATTTAAAATTAAGATATATGTTGTTTTTTTTAAATGTACAATCTTTAATATTTGCTTTCCAAAATTAATATTAAATAGTAATAAGGGATAACTTTATAATAAACTTAATTTTTATTTATATACATTAACGTAACTAATAAATATTTTTTTGGAATTTGAATTAATTATTACTAATTCATTGAAATTTTAAATAATAATATTAATTTTTTGAAATTGAAAACAAGTTGATGTTTCATAATAAATAAATTTCATATTTGAAATATGACTTTTTTCAGGTATACTTGATGACGAACACATGACCATCAGATAGAAGTGTTTTGATATTGCAGAATGAGCATTGCTCGAGTCAAATTTTACGAGGGTTAAATTTGGAGGACAAATTGGAATTCAAAACCTCGTTTAAATATATTGGAAACCTAAAAATCTCACCGAAAGTTGGAAGAATTATTAATAGGTGGGGTTTTTATGGAGTATTGAAGACGGATCATATTCGACTAGATCAGCACCTACTGACTGCCTTGATCGAGCGTTGGAGGCCAGAGACACACACTTTCTTTTTTGTAGCGGGAGAGGTTTGTTTTTTAGTTTGTAATTGTTTATTCAAAATAACAATAATATTTTGTAATTTGTTTTGCAAGCTACTGTTATTCTTCAAGATATTTCTGTTATATGGGGTCTTCGTGTAAACGGAGAACCTATTATTAGGAGGAGGACAACACGAACTCCTCTCGGTTGGTCGCAGTTCATTTCTGATCGCTTCGGTTGGATCACCAATGTTCAGAATGATTTTAAGGGAAAATGTTTTAGGATTGCTTCATTCGGTGAGTATTTAGTTAACAATGACAACTTAATCACAGACGACTACCCAGATGAGGATTTGAACAAGTATGTAGTGTTGTACTAGTCAATTTAAGTGTTTTAATATTTTTTTAATTATTTATTGCTATGTAGATATGTTCGGGGAATTTGTGCAATGTTACTTTGCTGTGTATTGTTCCCCAATAATAAAGGGGGTGCATCAAAGCTTATGTTGCTCGACCTACTAGCCAACGACGAAGAAGTCATGCAATTGAGTTGGGGGTCCGCTGTTTTGGCATACCTTTATAGAAATCTATGCCAAGGGTGTATGATCGGAAGAAACTGCCTAGGCGGCCCAATGCGCCTATTGATGGTAAAGATTAATTTACTTTAAACTATTTTTAAACTATAGTGTTATATTTTTCCACCTGATTCAGATGTGGGCATATAGTCGCATTTATCGGGTTATGCCTTTAATTACTGATGATTTATTGAAAGATGATGATTATGATCCTGAGTGTCGCATGGTGTACGGTTGGAGGTATTTTTTCAATGTTCTATATAAATATGTGTATATATTAAGTGACAGTAAATTTTTCTAATGTTTCCATATGTTAAGATTTGTTAGGAGAATGGTGAAGACCGGTGCACCAACAAATAAGTTGACAGTATGTCGAGACGCGTTGGACTTAATGTCTCGGAATGGAGTATGTTTTCATTTAATTTTAATTAATATTTTTCACTAACAATGTATGTTATGTGTAGTTTATTTGGTTACCGTACGATGCGGCGGTGCCCCGGGTCCAGGTAGAGGACGCATGTCGAGCGCTTTGGCAGTATAAGGGTCCTATTATGTTTTTTGGTATTGTGGAACCACATAACGTGCATAGGGTGACAAGACAGTTTGGTCTTCCATTGTCCATACCGCCTAATGAAGAATGTAGTTTCCATGAGACACATATTCCATGGCGGGAGTCAGGGGAAGACTGGGCAGAAGTCCATTCGGTTAGTATTGCTACTTGGGTAAATCGATTTAACCTGATTTATCAACATACACTACCGGAGGTGACAGAGTACGAGTACCACACATGGTACTCACGTGTTGCTGTCCTATACATGGGTACCGCGAGACCCAGTAATTCCGAAGGCTTGATAGGAAGAGTGGCATAACCGATTGCGTATGGGGTACGTTATCTTAATGTATTAATGATAATTTAACCAGTGCATTGAAATGTTAATTTTCAGGCCTCCCGCCTAAGTCAAGCTGCTAGTGGAGCTCCAAACGAGACCATGGGGACGCAGTACACCCAGGACTCCAACGTCATGTATGATTACCTACACTACAATCGATTTAACCCAGTGAATTTTGAGCGCACGGTGCCCATACCTGAGTATCGCTCAGCTTCAAGTGAAGGTTTCCCGATGACAGCACAATACTCCTATGCATACCATGGAGGAGATCCACCTCATAGTCAGCCCGTACCATCCTTTGTACAAAGTCAGAGTTTCACCCCGCAAACTACTTTTCAGCCCATCCTTTGCCGGAGTGTCACCTGTAGGGCGGCTGTTCGATAGTGTTGAGCCATTTGGGACAGAGGATGTAATTACTCGCTTGGGAGATGAAGAATCATCTCGACGACCTCGTCGAGGTCGCCGAGCCCCTAGGCCTCGTAATTGTGGAACTGGAGGACATTTTGATGTACCACGTGGTTGACTATCGAGTATAATTTAGCTTTAAGTATTATTGAGTAACACTACAAAATTTAAATCGTAAATGTCAATAAAACATATTTGACATTGTTTAAACCATCTAAATAAAACTATAAATAGCTAAGTACAATCACCCCATAAGTAGTTAATCATCCATTTCTCCTGGAATCCTCGTCGACCGTGGTCTCCCTAGCAAACTTTTTTCTCGACTGGCATCGTGATACAAAGTCCACCCTGGATCCTCCCATTCTCTATCGGGACCCAAATCATTAAGGTGGCCGTGTGAGTATTGGTGTCGTAATAGATCTAATGTCACCTCTCGCACAATCAAACTCTCTTCGGTTATTCCATACATGTGAGCAAAGAAAAGAGCATGGGAACAAGGCAACCGATGAGTCAACCACATGCCACATGTGCATGTCTGGTTCGCAATGTCCACCGTCTGCCTGGATTTTTTTCCTTTCTTGGCGCTTGATAGAAATAATTCCCTGCATAGTCGGTCTTCGTCCCAATAATGTTCGCAATGACGTCGCCACTTAGATTGTTGTGTGGTGTACCATGTCTGAGTTCGCTGGGTAAATACCTAGTAGTTTAGAAACGTAAAAAATATTTAGCATATTTAAAAAATTTATCGATAAACCAGTTTTCGAAATTTACCTCTAGGTTTTTAGTCATATTAGATATGTCAGCACGTCTACTTACAAATGTTTTCTGTAGAAGATAGAATGTAGACTCAACAATGCTGCATATTGGGTATCGACGAANAATCATCCATCGAGCCTTCCGTGTACAGGTACAACACACCGCATTAACCAACTTACTCCTCACAAATACAAATGATATATTTACAGGTTTCTTAGAGACTCTTATGAATTACAAAACGGAAAGGATACCGAAAACATCATTATCAATATTCCTATTCGATGGCCCGATGTAAGCTTTGTAAGTGTATAATACATATTAATCGTCATATTTTATGAAAAAAATACACAGGTACCAAAGCAAAATGGACACACGGAGTGCGGAGTAGACGTGTTATACTACATTTATTGTTTTTTGCAAGATGTTCCAGATGTGTATTTACCAGTTAGTTACCCTATTTTTGTAAGTAAAACAAACTCGGTTCTTTTTTTGGTTCTAACTACGTTGAACTCTAATATATTTTTTGTCAAAATATGTGCGCAGATGACCGAGCGTTGGTTCACATTATCAGACATTATGAATTTCGCAAAAACGTTCATTGTACAATCCTCCGCCACCGGACAGTCAAGAAGATATTGTACTAGGAGAAATTAGCACTTTCAAACTGGATTAATTGTTTTTGAAACCATTTTGTAATCTGAAAACATTGATGGGTATTGTATCGAGCTTGACATTGTGTTTTACGGTATTATAATTCTAGTTTGAACAATTATATTCGAAATATAATTGTGATGTTAGCCTTTATTTAGTTTGTATACACTTGGTTTTACCAAATTTACAATTTGATTTATATGAATATCATTTGGCTCATTTTTCACATTGTTCCACTTGTTCTAAGTGTGATGATTTTGATTTCATTTAATCTTGAATTGATGTTGTTAAAACATGAATTCATGTTGTTAGAACATAGAATAACTTGGTTATACCATGATTTATGTGATTAAACTATAGTTTATATGCTATGACATGCCGATATGTGATGTTAATGAGGCCAGAGCATAAACAAAAACAAATAAATTTTGTAATGTTTGTAATATAACAATTTATAATTAACTACCAATATATGGCTCGTACGAGACATATAGTTCTAAAGCGACACATATTTTATGAATGTTATGAAAACACTGCTAAAAAAACCAAACTTTCAAATTATTGATCATTTGGGAGCTTAATTAGTAAAACATTAGTTTAGGGACCAAAATTGCCACATACTCCAAAGTTTGGGAGCTAAATTAGCCATATATAACTTGAAGGACCAAAATCGCCATAAATTACAAAATTTGGGGACTACTAACGGTGTCAAGGACCAAAGTTGCCATAATTATGAAATTACGAAGATCAAATGTGCCATTACCAAAGTTGAAGGACTGCATTTGTACAAATTTCAAACTTCGAGGACCATATTTGCCATATACATAAAACTGAAGGACCTAATTTGACAAATGTGGAAAAGTAAGAGGACTGATTTTGCCAATTATAAAGTTAAGGGACTTAATCTGCCACAATTGTCAAAGTAGGAGGACCAAAATTGCCAAAATAGGAAACTACGAGGACTAAATTTGCGCGTCGCCCTTTCTTAATGTACATATTCCTCTAATTTGAATTTTGGAAGAAAAAATTCTACTTGGATTTTGTTTTAAACTGGGAAGGTGGAACACGAAGTGAGTTTTTGGGCGTTTTTGGAAGAAAAAATTCTACTTGACTTCAATAATTTCTCTGAACTAAAATTCATTGAAAATGTGTTTCATATTCTTGATTTTTACGGATCTGGATCTGTGTTTTTGTTGGTGTTTTTGATTATTTTTTATACTGAATTTTGTGTTTATTTTCTTCTGTAATGTAAATTTGTGTTGATTTTCTCTATGATTAGGGTTTTAATTCGACTGTTGAAATAATTGTGAAGGCTTAAGGTAATTGGATCTTTTATATATATCTATGTATCTTCGACGGGCTAAATAAATTAAAATTAATTTCTTTTTTTATTGTTGTATATTGATTTTTTTAATTTAATTTTGTTGAATGAGATTATATTTTGTTTTAAAAAAATGCTTATTAATTTTGTTTAATGAGATTGTTTAAAAAATGATCAAATTTTTATTAAATTCAAATTATATAATATTAAAAATTGTGTTGGAAATTTAATAACGAGTTGATAATTAGTTGTAGAAAATAGAATATTAATTAATTAGTTTCCAATTTCAATTCAATAATAATTAGATTTTAAAATTTAAAATTAAGATATATGTTGTTTTTTTTAAATGTACAATCTTTAATATTTGCTTTCCAAAATTAATATTAAATAGTAATAAGGGATAACTTTATAATAAACTTAATTTTTATTTATATAATTGATAACTAATAAATATTTTTTTGGAATTTGAATTAATTATTACTAATTCATTGAAATTTTAAATAATAATATTAATATTTTGAAATTGAAAACAAGTTGATGTTTCATAATAAATAAATTTCATATTTGAAATATGGCTTTTTTCAGGTATACTTGATGACGAACACAGGACCATCAGATAGAAGTGTTTTGATATTGCAGAATGAGCATTGTTCGAGTCAAATTTTACGAGGGTTAAATTTGGAGGACAAATTGGAATTCAAAACCTCGTTTAAATATATTGGAAACCTAAAAATCTCACCGAAAGTTGGAAGAATTATTAATAGGTGGGGTTTGTATGGAGTATTGAAGACGGCTCGTATTCGACTAGATCAGCACCTACTGACTGCCTTGATCGAGCGTTGGAGGCCAGAGACACATACTTTCTTTTTTGTAGCGGGAGATGTTTGCTTTTTTAGTTTGTAATTGTTTATTCAAAATAACAATAATATTTTGTAATTTGTTTTGCAGGCTACTGTTACTCTTCAATATATTTCTGTTATATGGGGTCTTCGTGTAAACGGAGAACCTATTATTAGGAGGAGGACAACACGAACTCCTCTCGGTTGGTCGCAGTTCATTTCTGATCGCTTCGGTTGGATCCCCAATGTTCAGAATGATTTTAAGGGAAAATATTTTAGGATTGCTTCATTCGGTGAGTATTTAGTTAACAAGGGCAACTTAATCACATACGACTACCTAGATGAGTAAACTATAAATAAAACTATAAATAGCTAAGTACAATCACCCCCTAAGTAGTTAATAATCCATTTCTCCTGGAATCCTCGTCGATCGTGGTCTCCCTAGCAAACTTTTTTCTCGACTGGCATCGTGATACAAAGTCCACCCTGGATCCTCCCATTCTCTATCGGGACCCAAATCATTAAGGTGGCCGTGTGAGTATTGGTGTCGTAATAGATCTAATGTCACATCTCGCACAATCAAACTCTCTTCGGTTATTCCATACATGTGAGCAAAGAAAAGAGCATGGGAACAAGGCAACCGATGAGTCAACCACATGCCACATGTGCATGTCTGGTTCGCAATGTCCACCGTCTGCCTGGATTTCTTTCCTTTCTTGGCGCTTGATAGAAATAATTCCCCGCATAGTCGGTCTTCGTCCCAATAATGCTTGCAATGACGTCGCCACTTAGATTATTGTGTGGTGTACCATGTCTGAGTTCGCTGGGTAAATACCTAGTAGTTTAGAAACGTAAAAAATATTTAACATATTTAAAAAATTTATCGATAAACCAGTTTTCGAAATTTACCTCTAGGTTCTTAGTCATATTAGATATGTCAGCACGTCTACTTACAAATGTTTTCTGTAGAAGATAGAATGTAGACTCAACAATGCTGCATATTGGGTATCGACGAATCACCTTTAGAACTTTGTTGTATGACTCTACTTGGTTCGTCGTCATTATACCATACCTACTTCCATCGTCGAAAGCAAGAGACCATTTATGCCTATTTGCGGTCATAACAGGTGTTGTCAACCATTCATAAGCTTGGGTACTTCGTCGTTGAATTTGACTCATCCACCTTTCAAATTTCCATAACACCGGTGTTACGCCAGCTCGATAAGCAATATCCTTAATTTCTTCATTTTTTATAGTTTTGTTGATATTCGAAACCAAATGCCTCAAACACCATCTATGTTGCAATCTACCAGTTTGAAAGGCTTCCATACTATCAACGGCTCCAAGTATTCCTTTATGACTGTCAGTAACAATACAACAACGGTCTCTTTGGATAATATCACCATCTAAAATATCGAAGAACCATTTATAGTTGTCTTCGCTTTCCTCGGGAACTAATACAAATGCAATAGGAAGAATATGACATCCCTTATCCTTAGTAACGGCAACAAGAAGTTTGTGTTTGTACCTGTTTAATAATTGCATGTCAATTATATAAAATACTAGATTTTCTTAATCTTAGAAGAATACTACCTTCCATATAAATGAGTGGCATCAACTGAAATCACGGGATGACAATGTCTATAAGCTTCGATAGCAATACTGAAAGCCCAAAATACCCTCTTGATGATCTTGTGATTATTGCCCAGACTAGTATCATAAACATCCCACACGACAATTGTCCCTGGATTACGATTCTGCAACCTACCCATAAGTTTGGGTAGTTTTTTCATCGAGGATTCCCACGACCCATGAATTAGTTCGAATGCACGTTGAACACTATGTCATGCCTTGTCATATTTCACAGGAAAATCATATTTTGCTTTTATGAGTTCCCTGGTCGATTTCACAGGAGTATCTGTAACATTGAGTAAATATTAAATGTAGATTACTTTACGAAAAAGAAATTTGTATATTAAAAAAAACTCACCAACATTCTCTCAAATGAAGGATATGATCTCCATTGCTATAAAACTAATTGACATATTCTTGTGATATACTCCAATGTTGCCTGCGTTGCATGTGTGCGGACGATAAGTATTACCAACTTGCCAAACATGATAAACCTTACCTTCACGACCTCGAAAATTGAACCTACAAACAGATTCCTGGTGGAAATAACATTTTAATACTAACAACTTAGGTGTACTATCATCGACAAGAAATTGATATTTATGGTATATGTGCCAGTGTCGAACACAATAATACATCTCTTCCTTATCTTTAAAAGCCAATCGGGAACTCAAATTTGGATTTCGCACATTATACGATACATATTTCCGCCTGCGATTACCCACAACAAACTCATCAGCCGTCATTCTACCGCCTTCGGGAAACATTTGTGCTAGAAGCTCTGCCGGAAATCCGGTCATACGTTCCGCGAGGGGTCTGGCTTCAGTAACTCGACGAATAAGAATCTCCTCCGATTCTTCAATGGGTTCCTCAGTTTCACCAACCGGAAATTCAGGTTCGGGTTCCGAATCTCCATCTGATGAATCATCATCATTCGAAATACATCCATCATTCATTCTAGGGTTTGATGTAGATGATTCGCCATAAAAATCTTCATTATACATTTTTCTTTGAAGCGTGGTACATAAGAAATGTAAAACAAATTAGTTCAAATGAATGAATATTGATAATTTATTTTGAATACAAATAAATTTATATAAAAAATTTATGTTTTCAAATTTCAAAAATTAACTATATACTAAATTTAATAATACTTTACAAATACTCATATCAACAAATTATATATTTTCAAAATATTCATTTGTTTAGTATTATATTAATCTTTTTAATATTAAATATTTTGTATTTTCTACTTTCCATTTAATTATTTAGTATATTTTAATTACGAATCTTAATAATGTTATATTATTCTTCAAATTTGAAAAATTAATTATCAACTAAATTTATTATTACTTCTAAAATATTCATATTTTAAAATATTAATATGTCTATTACAAATATTTTAAAATATATTTTATTATATTTTTGAAAATTATAAATATTTCATAGTTTACAATTTGTATGAGTTCCGAATTTTGGCATATCAACAAATTACATATTTTAAAGAATTAATATGTTTGTATACATATAAAAAGTTTTACAATATAATATTAATACATACATTTTTCTAAAGAAAGTGTTATCTATTTATTTTTAAGAATATTATGCTTAAGATTTAAATAGTTCACTTAAAAAAAATAAAAATTACGGATAATGAAACCAAAAATGACATATATCAATACCTAGTAAATTAGGTTTCTATCCATATTCAAAATAGCATTACCTTTACAAATTACGATTTCAAAAATCCAATTTATGTAAACCGAGAAAAAGGAATTTAACGATAACAACAACAACATTGTCGAATGAGAAATCGCAAGTATATTGAAAAAAAGAGTAGAAACTAGACTTACAGCAAATTTGCAGGACCAACTATGCAAAATATGACACGAAATTATGATGAATCAAGAAATTCGCAAAAACTAGAAATTCTGATACGAAACCACGAATTACAATTATCTTTTATAACTAGATTTTTCTGGACAACCCATTACAAACCAAGCTGCCTCATTTAATTTACAACTGTTTGATAGCTGTAAAGTCATTTTTCTCAATTTAAAGTTGAGAAATCTGTCTGATGTCCACCTTTCTCAACTTGAACTTGAGAAAACTATATTCCGTCAGAATTCTCAACTTGCAGTTGAGATGTAACGTAAATTAGAAAATATATGGAAAAAATGGGGTAGAAGATGGATTTACCCGTCTACACTAGCGTATGTCATGACTCGGCCACTCAGGCGAGTTACGCGACACATCCGGGTGGGCGGCTCAAGCTTAAAAGAAAAAGTATCGTGTCATCGTGTGCCGGCCTGCCGGGCCTTCTAATAAATGAATAATTTAATTTATTATTTCAAATTTACAAATGTTCGGTTGTTGACTGTGGATTCTCATTTTCATTTGAATATGGAGCCCCAACCAACCAAGCCAGATGGTGAAGCAAGTGAGGACGGGATGGATTTCGGAGGATCCCCTCAGGCAGAAAGCAAACTAAAATTGACGATTAAATTCGTCGGCCGAAGCATACCGATTGAAATCCCTACAAATTCGTCCGTCAAGCATCTAAAATGCCTACTTCAGCCCCTCACCAATGTCCTACCTCGAGGACAAAAGCTGATTTCGAAAGGTTTTATAATGTTCTTCTTTTTCTTCTTTCTTGTTTTGAGTGGAAATTCGTGTGTTGGGAATATTCAGGTAAAGTTCTATCAGACGAGTCGACAATGACTTCCTTGGGGATAATGGATGGAGCCACTATCATGCTCATAGCTTCTCATGGTCTCCACCAAGGAGTATATTCTTTGACATCTTAATCATTTTTAACTTTTTATTGTATCTTTCTGGATTCTAGGACATGGATAATTGGTTTCAACGTATTGATATTAGGAACTTAATCAACAAATTTGTAACTTTTCTTAGTTTAACTTCGAAATACTTTTGCGCAGGAAGGCCCAGTTAAGAGGGAAAAGGCATTGCCTATGGCAGAAAGGGCGGCTGATAAGACAGCAGTGAAGAAGGAGAAAACGGCAGATTCTGCTGCAAATAAACGTTGGGAAGCTACTGGGATCATTGTACTTTCAGATTCTTGTCTGAAGGTACTTTGCAAGTTCTTTTGTTTTAGTAAGATTCTCCATGTGTCCAAATTTGGTAAAGTTATCAAATCTTAAGGTTTGATTTTTGAGGATTCTCACATTTTTTATGTTGGGACATGGAAGATTATACCTGGAGAAGTGTGGAGTTGTCAAGATTATGCAAGAGTATTGGATTTAAGCCAAAATATTCTACAGGAAGTGCCGCATGAAATCTCCTGCTTGCGTTCCTTGAAGGTATTTGCCCGTTTATTTGCTCTTACAGGGAATTCATTTGCATGGATTAACTTGTTAGAATGTATACTATTTGTTCATTTTTCTCTGATGCTAATGTAGAAATTGATTCTTACCGGCAATAATTTATCTAGCGATTCCATCAACTGGGATGGATTAGCATCATTGAAGTTTTTGTCGGTTCTGTCATTGAATCTTAACAAGTACCATCTCTGATCTCTTCTAATCTTTTTTTCAAATAATTCATTGATCCCACATCTAACGACATATTGATGGTTTGGAAACATTTTCCATCACTTACACTCTTGCCTTTCTAGTTTGACAGAGTTACCCTCGGCTCTTGGTGCTTTGAAATCCTTGAAGCAACTTGATGTTTCAAGCAACCAGTTGACGTGCATCCCCACTGAAATAGGCTGCCTTTCTGATCTTCAGATTCTTAAAGCACAAAGAAACAGGTATATTGTATCCACATTTAATCATTATCTATATATCAAGCGCCTTTTAAGGCCGTTTTGAATGCCACTTGTAGAATTTTTTGTCGGTTTCCGGTATTAACGATTTTATTTGAATTAATGAGCATTTCCATTGCGTTCAAAAAATTATATAAAAAGTGCACTGAAGTAGGCTGCCTTTATAAGAAACAGGTATATTGTATATGCATTTAATCATTATCTATATATCAAGTGCCTTTTGAGGTCGTTTTGAATGCCACTTGTAGAATTTTTTGTCGTTTCCCGGAATAACTATTTTTATTCGAATTAATGAGCATTTCCATTGCATGTAAGTGACATTTAACCTCTAGTAAGTGACATTCAAAACAGCATCAAAAGGCACTTGAAGCCATTCATTGAGTTTTATCCAGTACATTCGACCTTTATGTTTAATAACATCAAATCAATATAATTGCTCCCTAAGGTTTTCAATCTTAAAATTTGATAACTTGCTCCTATTGCAGGCTAGAATTAATTCCAGCAAGCATCGGAGGGTGCGCTTCACTTGTTGAAGTAATGACAATTCTTTCATCTTCGTCTAGATTGAATACTTTTACAAGTCACCCTCCTCAATATGCCTACTGCAGATTGACTTCTCATATAATCTCCTTTCTGAGTTACCAGAAACCTTTTGCAATTTGCCACACTTGAAGGTGTAGTTGGAATCTCGTATTTTCTTGTTTTTCGGATACACGGAAACGTTATTTTTGTGAACATTGCAGGCACTTTATGTAGCTAATAATGGGATCAAGTCCCTGCCTGCTCTTCTCTTCAAAACATGCTTGCAGCTATCAGTTTTGGATCTTCATAACACTGAAATAACAGCTGATATTCTTCGCCAGGTATATAAGATTCACTGCATGTTCAATGAGGATATTTATTGATCGTAAAAATATGTGATAGTTTGAGGGGTGGGATTGTTTTGATGAGAGGCGCAGGATGAGGCATCAGAAGCAACTGGATTTTCGAGTCACGGGGTGCGGGGAATTCGACGAGGGTGCTGATAAAAAATGGTGATAGCTCTTATTCGATCTAAATAAGTCGAGTTTGATTTGTTCGTGTTCGTGTTCGTGTTCGTGTTCGTGTCCGTGTTCGTGTTCGTGTTCGTGTTCGTGTTCGTTTTCGTTTTCGTTTATATTATAATTCATTAACAAGTCTAACATTATATGTCGTACTTCTTAACAATTCTAATGGTGAATGAGTAAGTTAGATGTTATGAATTTGATAGGATATTCTGGATGGAAGTTGTAGTTGTTACTTGTTAGGATCTATTAAAGATTTGTTTAATTCTAAATTCTTTTTTATATTTTAAGATAATATTTCAAAATCTTTCATTTTTTGAGTACTTCATTTAATTCTAAATTCTAAAATTTTGAGGCATTGGGTATATTTAAATAAACTCTAAATTTATGTTGTTAGACACGTAATACGTGGACACTTCAACACGGCAAAAATGGGAATGAAGATACGGTCATTCTAAAGTGTCCATTGGGACACGTCAATGTTACGTAATATTTAAAAATAAAATTTAGTAAAATATAAACGAAAATATCAATATATGACTGAAGATCAATAGTATGTTATATATATTATAAATATATAAAATAATTATATGATAATTGATTAAATTAAATATGTAATAAAAAATAAAACAATTAAGAGTAAATTATAAAATAAAAATTATTTTAAAATATAATATATATTATAATAATAGACACGGATATTATAGCTGAGACACGGGAATACGTATATGAAATATACAAAAACGCGAAGTTTTAAAAATATGAAGTATCCGTACAGCCTAACTCTAAATGATGTAAATTTTAATGTACCCACAAATTGAGCAAAAACCTTTTACTTATTTAAATATATATATATATATGCACACACGGAGTGCAAATGAAGATTTTTCTATTTTATACAAATCTTCCTACCCCATCTCATTACTTAACCGGCTCAACTTTTAGATCGGTTTTTAATCAATCTTTCGTATTATGGTTTATTTCTTGTAATAGAACTATGCAATTAGTTGTTGAGTTGGTCTCAATTTTCATAGGACATTACTTTGATCTTGATCTTCAATTTACGGGTTTATGATCAAGATCAACCATAAATCTTATAAATATAATTCTAATAATTATTAAATATTTATACATCTAAAAATTTATCATTTTTAATTTAAATTTAGTTGTACTTAAATCATTTGCAAGTACTATTACATTTTATTTTATATATTTCTATTTTTTAAAATCATAATTTTTAAATTAAACTTTGAGTAAATTAATAATAAAAATAGTTATTTAATAAAGTTTTTAAAAAAATTATATTTAGTAAAATATATTTTCTTATTTATAATTTTTTATTATAAAGAAATGTTGACTAAATATTGATAACACCGTATTAAAATTGAACATATGACTTAATCTTTTGACTTTGATAGTTCTAGGTTTCTCTTATAAAGACTTATCAAATTAATAGAATTTTTATATAAATTAAATTTGTGGTTCAATCTTTTATAAATCTCAATGAAAAAAATTGGATTTATCTTTTATCCACATCTAATGGGAGGTCCAGCTACATTGGGCTGAAATCTTTTAAGAATATGAGATATTGGGTACGTTTGGAACTGCGTTTGTCAAATAGCGATGATGTGATATGACTGTACTGTGCTGTGAGGTGAGCTGATCGTGATTTAAAAAAACTGTTTTTGAAACAGCGGTGCAGTGATCGTGATGTCATAAAATAATTTTTTTGTCCTTATTTTTAAATAATTATTTATAAATTAGAAATTATATTTCATATTATTTTATGATAAATTCGTTATTTCAAAACAACATTTTTAAATTGTTATATATATTTTTATAGTTTGAACACGTAATTGATAGAATATAAGAACTTATTGATCAAAATTATTTTTTTAAAAAAATAAACTATAATTTATCAAAGGTAAAATTGATATTTGGCAGGTGCGTTCTAGTGACCATTGAGTTAACCTATTTGTGAACTCATCGCTATTTTCTGCGGTCACATGAACGCAATTATTAATATTGTTTGGTAAAAATAGAATACAACTACGGTACGTTCACTAGACCGGACGTTGGACTGGGTTTCCAAACATCGCCTTTAATAAATTCGATGTTGAAAACAAATATCTTTGAAAGTAAGATGTGAATGGAAGAATAGTTTAGATTTATGATTATCGAAAAAACTAATTATATTTGAATTATTATGATCAACATTCAAAAGCATGTGTGATGCGTGGTCCACTGCCGTGGGTATCTCCGGATTATGATTCCTTGTTCGCCATTTCCATGGATGTTTATTCATTCCTCTGCCGTCAGTATCTTCCAACACTAATTGGGTAATCATCTTTATCATATACTCTCAACTTTTCTTCTGGTTTTTCAAGCTAAAGCGTTATTCTTTTCACCTTGAGATATCCACACGAACATTTTACTGTCTTTTTTTCCGTTACCTTATTTTTATGGGCTTCTTTGAACATGAGTTTTTCAACTATTCTTGTGTATTTTCGATGGTCTAGATATTCTTTGTTATTGTACTATGATGTAAGAACAACATGAAAAAGGGGAAAAATTGGTAGATGAAGTAGAAGATTGTAGTTTTTATGAATCAGTTCTTCGTAATTTCAAGATTGGTTTTTTTGTCCCATCTCATAGACTCAAAACTTTCAGTAGCTACCCTGTCTTTTGATTGGGAATCGAATGAATTCTCTTCCTCTGATTTTGTTCATTAGTATGTGATTTACTTGTAAATAATTTATTCCGTTTACTGAAATCCTTCTATTGTGCTTTCGATTAATGAAAATCAGGGAATGCTGAAGAATTTATCATAGAATTTGCTCACTTTGTCAGAAGATTACATAGTTTTAGCCTGAAATGAGATATCTGTTTCGGTTACGTATGATAATTTATCTCTTAAAGATTCTCACTTGCTCGATATGAACCCGATGAATGAATCAGTTATGTTTCATCAAGTTTTATGGTTGCATTGAATTATAGCTGCTTGATATGGACACTAAGAATAATATATTGATGAACAAGTATGAAATAGGGAGGTTATTAGGACAAGGTGCATTTGCAAAAGTATATCATGCTAGGAGTGTCCAAACTGGACAGAGTGTTGCAATTAAAGTAATAGACAAGGAAAAGATTATGAAGGCGGGAATCGTAGAACAAATAAAGAGGGAAGTGTCAATTATGAGAATGGCAAGGCATCCGTACATTATTCATCTTTACGAAGTTATGGCTACGAAAACAAAGATTTATTTTGTAATGGAGTATGCTAAAGGTGGAGAGCTTTTTAACAAGGTTGCTAAAGGAAAGCTTAAAGAAAATGTTGCAAGGAAATATTTTCAACAGTTGATTTATGCTGTTGATTTTTGTCATAGCAGAGGTGTTTATCACAGGGATTTAAAGCCTGAAAATATACTATTAGATGACAATGAAAATCTAAAAGTTTCTGATTTTGGTTTAAGTGCATTAGCAGATTCGAAACGTCAAGACGGGCTCTTACATACAACTTGCGGTACGCCAGCTTATGTTGCTCCAGAGGTTATAAATAGAAAAGGTTATGATGGTGCAAAAGCAGATATATGGTCTTGTGGGGTGATTCTATTTGTAATGCTTGCTGGTTATCTCCCGTTTTACGATTCGAATTTAATGGAAATGTATCGAAAGATTGGAAAAGGTGAATTTAAGTGTCCTAGTTGGTTTTCATCTGAAGTAAAGAAATTAGTTTCAAAGATGCTTGATCAGAATCATACTACAAGAATATGCATTACAGAAATAAAGGAAAATCATTGGTTCAAAAAGGGACATACCACGAGATCATCAAATGACCCGAAAACGGAAAGTTCATCTGGATCAAAGGGAATATCGTCATATGAAAATGGAAGCACATCGACTAGTGAAGAAGTACCAAGGGTATCAAATATGAATGCATTTGATATTATTTCACTATCGGCTGGATTTGATCTAACGAGATTATTCGAGGAGCCATGTGAAAATAAAGAAGCTAGATTTATATCTTGGGTTCCTAGTTCAATAATCATAAGTAAACTAGAAGAAGTTGCGAGGCGTTTGAAGTTAAAGATAAGTAAACGAGATGCGGGTTTATTTAAGTTTGAAGGAACAAAGGAAGGTAGAAAGGGGTTTGTTACGATTGATGCGGAGATATTCGAGCTAACTCCGGATTGTCATATGGTTGAAATGAAGAAAAGTGGTGGAGATAGTTTGGAATATAACAAGATATTTATTGATGGAATTAAACCTGGGCTTCAAGATATTGTTTGGGTTTGGCAAGGTGATGTACAGCCTCTTACTCAGCACCAAAATGACTCAATTCTCCAACCACAACACGAAAATGAAGAGCAACAATCTCAAGCTGTTTTGTCCGAACTGAAATCTGTGTCACTTTCGTAGCTATTACATACAAAGGTTAGTTTGTTTTCCATTTTTTTATGGGAAAATATTGCTCACAAATGATGCATCGATGTTTATTCTCAATCTTTAATAGATCAATTTATATTCTCCAACATTGCATTTTGACGAAATTAGTCTGCTAAATTCGACATGATCCCTAAAGTTTGATTTTTGCTAGAACTTCAATTATCGAAACTAAAAACAAAAAAAATTAATTTATCCCATACTGGTTTTACCAAATATTATGAATGATGATAACCTAATTTGTAAACATATATCTTGATAATCATAATTGGATGAAACTTTGGGAACTCGACAATAACACTCCGTATTCTCGAGAAACAATTGGATGAAGCATAAGCAAGTCATGTTTCAAACAACCCCAAGTCTAAATCTCAACTACAACATGTTAAGATCACCATAGTATTCATGACGAAAGATACTCCAATATAAGCTATTCAGCAAATTTCGAAAACAAAAGTTGCACATTTAACAGAACAAATGCACTAAGTTCATCATAAAAACTTCTCTTTTCACCCAAAAATAAAGGGAATGTATGATTTTACAAACAAATATAATTTATAGAGAAAAGTAATTTCGAACGGGATTGATCGAAACGAACCTGTGCACGGCTAGGATTGCCTAGCTATTTGCATCTGAGGTTACTAACCCCTCATCCAGATTCCTGAATACTGGTTGCTCCAGGGGGGATAGTTGGGGTAAGAGACAACATGTCACCAGGTGAAGTTATCTTGATTGGGATTGGAGACACTTCGGTGACTTCCTCACTGCCTTCATCCAAGTATACAACATCCTGCATTGTCAGCTGGTGATACTCCACTATTTCTCTCAAGAAACGGTTTTCTCGTGCATAAACCGAATTCTCTTGGGCAAGCCTTGCTTTCTCAGCTAAAAGGGATTCCAGTTGAAGTCTTATCTGTCATGCAATGCAAATACACAGTCGTATATTTTATTTAAACGGAGAATGACTAAGAAAAATAAATGTCAACTCACTAGGTCATCATCTTCTGGATTGTCTCCTTTTTCAAGGCTTTCCCTAAGGATTCTGTTTTCTTCCTCAAGCTGACCACAACGTTCTTTTGCAAAAGCATGATCCGCTTTAACTTTCTTCAGCTCTCGTAGCACAAGTTTTGCTTTAGCAGCCATTGCCATTGCAACCTGAAACTCATCTTGTTGGCTTTCATGCTTCTTAATGAAATATTGCAGGGCAAAAATTGAGGAGACTTACTTTACAAACGTGTCATATTAAAAGTTAGTTTAGTAGGGAATATTAGCTATGAACAATAAATCACAGGCCATTTGTATGGACAGAAAGAAAAGGTGGTCTAACGAGCAAACACAAGAGAATATGGCTTAGATATGATAAAATAAACTAAGAGAAAAAAAACCATTGCAACATAGTTGCAACCTTACGTCGCGAGATGCCTTCAGTTGGGTCTCCAAATCAGTATGCACCTGAGGTTGTCCATAAGTCTGCATCATTGGTTGCCTTGAGATGCTAATGTGCGCAGCTTGGTTCTGTGGTGTTGAGATGCCACTTTTTTTCTTAATCTGAATCTTACAAGTTTCTTGGATTATGTCTGCAGTACGGTTTTCCACTGCTGTTATGCCACCCTGCAGAGCTCAATTTGTAAGGAAGAAAAAACAAAAACAAAAGCTAAAGCTAAAGATAATGATAAAAACAAATAATCATAAGCAATAAAAGTTCAATTCCAATAAATACACTTTCTACTCATCATAAACAGCTACGAAGCTTCTGGATGTTTCCACATTCAAGAAAATAAAAGTGAAACAAAAGGCACATCCCATCTATCATAAACGAAAAACTCACAATGTCGTCCGTTGGATGTCAAAGAACTATGCGCAATTTAGGATATAAGATGTACTTCAAGTAACCAAGTTAATTCTTATTCTCATATCTATACAATATCTACACATGTAAACTGCGCCAGTCCATGAAAAACACGCAGATAAGTTTAGCCACCACTACATATCATAGAAAGGGAAACAAATAAGGTAAATGGCAGCCTACCTCAAGAGCATTTCCAATGTAGGTGAGGGAAGATGTAATTGCATCAAATCCCTTCCGAAGAGCAGGGGGGTCTGTTTTCCTAAGGATTTCAGGCGTGGCATATGGGTCTTCATACTTTGGATATGAGGAAAACAAACTCAAATATCAGTAAAGATATTGGTTTTGCAAAATGACAAATGCAGAGTTAGTTAGCAGGCAAGGTTCTACTAAAACGTTAAGTTCTCAAATAGTAAGTTCGTACAAAAAACAATTTTATGGGATGCAATAAGCTGCGTTCAGAGCAGATCTGCTAGTTATAATTAGGGACCCCAAAGAAATAAAAATCATACCTGATCCTTTTTGCTTCCATCAAACCTCTGTGGAGCTTGTCTTCCTGGTCTCTCATGTGATTGATCAATATTACCATCCTCATCAAAAATAGATTTAGCTTTATGAGCCAAGACCCCCCAGAAACCACGCTTAGATGGTTCATGGATATTCTTCTTGGGTGAATGTGTGTCCACCGATGACTCCTGCATCATATTCTCTCAATTGTATGTAAAATAAGTACAAGATTGAATGAGAACCCGAAAAAACGAAATTCACACTGCACAACTTCAATAGTTACTGATAGAAAATTAAACGTTCAATGCAGTAAAAAACAAAAATAAGTCACGATGCAAAAACAATTGTCGCACCTTGACAGAGGATATGGAAGAACCTTGCGGAGAAGCCAGAGCTGACTGCTCGTAAAGAGAGGAAAGCGAAGAATCTCTGTACGCTGATGAAGCACGAATTGCTTTTGCGGCAAGAGAAGACGCCGAAGAAGATGAGTAGATGTCCGGCGAAGAATCAGCCGGCGGACCGTGCGGTGATTGAGAATCGTAACTGTACGTGGAGGTAACATCGACCCTTCCAACTTGTTGCCTTCTCTTGTATGCCATAACCCAAGCAGAATGCCTAAATTTTGAGAGCTGAACCTTGTCTTCTTCGGTGACTTGGAATTTGCAAAGAGAAAAGCAAGAAAAAGAGCGAAATCGTCACATCCCTTTCTCTTCCCAAGTCAAACCCAAACTGCCATTTTCTGATCCGGAACTGCGAGAAACACTTGTTTTCCGGAGATTAATACAACAAATGAGGGAATAAAAGGCGTCAACTCCAAAACGAAGGTACCGGCGTCCGGCGACCTGTAATCCGATTACGTTTGGGCTCCGTCTGCGGAATCTTGATCGCGCTCCCGGAATTTAGTTCGATGAAGTGCGAGTAATGATTAGTTCCAAAACCACGACAAAATTAATTTGTAGCTTTAGCAAGCGGGCTAGAAGAGAAATAATAAGGTATTAAATTTGACGGGGTTTTATACGGCTCAATAATTAACGGGCTTTATAAATTACGGCCCAATTATTAACTGGCTTGCACATTACGGCCCATTACTGTATTTCCCAATGCTACCTTGATAAAAAGGAGAAAGAATTCATGCTTTGTGTGATCTGGACTCTGCAGTCGTGCTGCGGCTACCCAGGTGATGAGAATTCACAAGAGAACCTGCTGTTCTTCTCAATCACCCACAAACCATCCATAAAAAAGTCAAAGGATTTGTTGTCTTCAGTTGTGATTACATCTTCATTTTGTCGTGTAGTTTTATTGGATCGTGTCTGTTATGATTTTGTTCCGTAGGCTACGTGTTCGTATCTGCGTTTTGGGCGGATGAAGCCTTTGCGCCAGGTCATTCTCAATAAGGATTTAATGCAGCTCAAATCCGGGAAGCAACCAGTGTCGTTCATCGCCTTAATTTTCTGATGGTGCGTTTTCATCTACTTTACATAAGGAATTGATTTCATGTAATTGAGTGAAATGCATTCTATTACAGTACCAAAGTTGGGAGTCAAGCTTGAAGATAGAAGCACTTTCCCTAAAAAAAATACTCTGATGGAGGGCAATGCATGTAAGATTTATGTGTAACATTGGTCTTCTGTCTCATTTATTTATTAGGAGAAATGATACAATTGGACTACAAATGATTTAGTGTGGAGGCTGCGGTTTTCCATATCCATTCCCAGTAGCAGGACAAGCTTGTACTAGGTCTCCGCTTTTGTGATCTTGAAACTGTCCAGGATTTTCTTGCTACTGGCACTAACAAACTGCAATAAAAAAGTTATTTTGCAACCTGGTGCTTGTAGGATGAATGGATTAGTAAGCTTTCAAAAGAAGCATATTTAATTACCTGGGATCTGATCTCAGTCCTTGTGGCGTGTAGTCTGGTGTATCCGAAATCTGCGATTCTGCTCATGCTCCATGTATTCTGCACAAACACGGTGATGATCAATGATCAGTTCTGGAAATTGGGATTTCTTAAAGATTTTTGGTTTGAGCGTACAGTTGTTGCAAAGTTCTCAAGTTCAAACCCAGCCATTCCGATGATGACGTGAACTGGAGCTGAATACGTACTGAAATCGAATGTGTCGACTCCATCTGCATCTTTAATTGGCATTTGTGTGCAATTATTATTGTAAAGAGCGCAAGTTCTCTCATAGTTGTGGACATGGCCAACCAAGACGACATCAACCTTGTATTTTAGCAACAATGGTTCTACGGATAGGAAGAAAATGGGGTCAAGGTCGCTGTTTGGAAGAAGAGGATCCTTCACACTTGATGTGTAGAATGGCCTGTGCCTGGATTTGTCTGTGGTTATTAATTAACAATAATATAAGTATGATCATGGTAAAACTTGCCCTTGAAAGACAACCCAGGGGGTTCTAGTTCTGTTAACTGATCCCAAATCGTGTTCAGTCCAGGCATACTGCAGTAAAAGAATGGTTTTGGATCATGCTCGGGGGCAGGAGAATGCAGAATCAAGCCAAATTTTTACCTGTTCTGAGCCTGGAAACCATGAATGTTCAGTTGAGATAGTGGTAAAATGGACGGGACCTTGCTCGATAGAGTACCATGGCTTGTCTTTAGCTTGAGTTGGCATTGGGAAATATGTCTCATAAGCGACACCACACTCACCACCCGAGTCAGCAGTGATGTAGACTGATCCAGTATCCGGGAAATCCCTGTTTTTCATCAGAGTTATGACTAGGAAATATATAAAGAGAGATCTTCTGAGCACCTCTCATGGTTCCCAATCGCGGTCATCCAAGCGACACGGGAGGCTACCGGAGTGATTTGCCGTAAAAAGTAGTCCCATTCCACAAGGAATCCGGTAGCATAACTGATGTCTCCAATGTGAAAAATGGAGTCAATCATGCTGGAGTTTATGTCCTCAAGCATAGAGTTTACAACAGACAATGCTCCAGGCTGAGTGAATTGGTGATTAGTAGATTGATATCTATTATGATTTTGAATGAGATCACCTGGATGTAGTGTTCATCGGATCGATCCAACGGAGTTTTTCCCATGTCACCAAAGGCAATGAACGTAAGTTCCGGATCTCCAGAAGCCGGTGGGGTTGTGAAATTAATGCTCTCACTCCACCCTACTGCATCACTGCAAAAATCATTCTTTGTCATCACAAAAAAAAGGATAAAGAAATATGCAGTAACCACTTTCCTTCCATATCTGTAGGTGTATGAAGATGAAGGACTGAGACCAGTCATCACAACACAGTGAATGTAACCAGGATCATGCCAACCGAAATCCACAGCGGGGCTAGGCAGCGTAGGACCTGATCAAGAACACGCAGTAAGCATTTGATTATTAGCTTCCTTTAGATTACATATGATACAAGCTTTTACTCACTGGTGCACATATCAGACTTGTTAAATGTCATCACAGTTGAAGTCATGGTCATCTTTGATCCATATTCAACTTGTTGTGGAGTCTTTTCCCCACTCACCCAAGTTAATCTCATCTACCAGTTATCACATTCTATCATGTTTCGTCTTTTCGAAATCAATGAAACCGAAGAGAACTACATTGCATACCGATGTTCCAGTCGAATCTATACTGTTAAGGTGGCCGTAAAGGGGTTGGTTCGGGTTAGCAAACGATACATTTTGCGAAGTCGCCCAAACACAAGGAGTGTTATATCCTCCGCCAAAGAAGACAGCTTTGATATCTGTTCTTATGTTTATAACATGAAAAACAAGCTCAGCACTACAGGTAAATAAGATGCATTTCCCTGTTTGATCTTTAGTCAAGCATTCTTTCTTTTTGCAGGCTAGATAATCTGGATCATTACTTGTGTACTGAGACTACATAAATGACTAGAGATTAGTAATATGAAGATCAAAGAGCTCATCATTTATGTTACCTTGATAGGATAATCGCAGAGAAGAGGTAACGAATCATAATCTCCAGTTTCGAGATACAATTGATCGTTATTCAAGCAAGCACTATAACTGTGTACACAAAGAAACATGAGTATTTATGCAAGTAAAGAAGTAGTTGATGGGAAGTTTGTACTCTGCTGTAGAGGGAGACATCAAGGTAACCCAATCATCTTTTGCAGGAAGAAGAACACCTGAAATCTTGACTGTGATCATGCTGCTATCTGGGAGCTTCCCGTTTGTAAGGATTTCAATTTTGTTATTGGGATTGGATCTTGCACATGAGACGAGCTTGCGCCGGTTGAGTAGCCGGAATTCGGATATCGCAGTTGTATTCCGGTATACAATCGAAGATTGCTCGAATTTTTGTGGGAGTGTCCAGGAGTGTGATAATGGGAACACAAGGAACATATAGAGGATTGTTGAAAGAAATCCCATGTTTCTCATTATCGAACCAAACTTGTGTTGATCACAAGATGGATTTTGAAGCAGTATTTGATGGGGAGACTGGGAAAGTACAAATCTTGCGAGATTCGAGGTGAGATGTAGTATGTTTTGCAAATTTTTTACCCATCTTATTATGGTGCATTAATGATAGCTTATTAAAAAATTATAAATGTAATATATTTTTTTCATTTTATTCCACAAATGAATAAATTTCAAACACTTTTGATATATATTATGTTGCATTATTTAAATTTCATACAAATTATTTTAAAATAAATGAATTATATGCATTCGGGATAAATATAGAGTTAAATAATGTATATGAACATTATTTTCTAATGCTAGGAAACAAAAATCAACATATGATTTATGGCACATTTATAGCTAGTTTCTAGCTATATTCTACTACTACTAATTAGTATTATATTATTATGACTACCCTATTTTCTGGTTTTTTTGTTCAACAATGAGTTTAAATTTTTTTTATTTGTCCCTTAAATTTTATAGGGATGTATGTGGATCAGAGTTTGATCTATCCAATGATATGTATCATAATAAAGATTACATGAATTTCACTAATACATTGAGTTTGTTTGGTTCAACTTTTTAAAATTGAGGTGTAGTGATTGGTGAGGTGTGATGAAATATGATGATCGTGAATTTTTAAATATACTTAGTAAAATTGATGTATTATAATCGTGATTTATGTAAAAATACTAATATACTCTTATATATAAAAAATAATAAATATAATTATATTATAATTAATAGAATTAAGAGTAAATTAATCTTTTACAAAATCACGATTAGATCACATTTGGTTTTAACAGCTGTGATAAAATCATGATTTTTTAACGATTATCACATTGCAATTAAGTTTGTGTTTTGTGTACCATAAAAAAATCACAATCTTAACATCGCACCGTACTTCACCACCGTTTTAATTTGAGTTCCAAACAAACCCATTAGACTAAGGGATGCCATTATTCACAATAAATCGGTTAAGTAAGAGGCTTAAAGTTTACATATTTATTGGAATATAAAAATAATGTAAATTTATATACTTTTAAATTTATTAAAAAAATGTTAACCAATTAGACAAGTTGAACCGGTTTTTAGGGATTTGATTGATTTTTTACTGTTCTTTTTTCAATTTTTAAGAATCTTAAAGAATTTTTGGCCAATTTCAGGTCGAACATTCTGACCCTATCCGATTTTGTATTTATGACTACATCATTTTTTCAATCTTTATAAAAAATTAAAGGTTTCCATATACATGGATGCGGGCTACCGACGCAAGGTGCAACTAGAGATATGCATGGATTGAATCGAGTTTAGTTATGGTCGAATCCACGATCAACCCATCATAAAATACATATTACTCAAATTCAATACCGACCAATGAAGAATGCATGTTTTGATCCATCGGATGTCCATTTGATACGATTCTTAAATGAATCCTATAAAATCTTACATTTTTTACTATTAGTTAATTTTTATATCAGAAAATCATGGATTTTTACTAAAGCAAGTAAAATACTATATGAATAAATCATTTTAAAAGAGAAAATATATAATTTTGTATGATTAATTGAATATCAAACCAATTGGATCAAACCAATTTGGTCTATTGACCCATATCTCTATAGGCAACCACATAGGAAATATGTGTATGCCTTACGCGTGGGCCCGTTGGGCTTTCTATTTATATTATTTGTCCAAAATAATATAAGTTTGAAAATTATATTTATACTATAAACTTCAATTTATTCAACAAATATTATTTATTTTTTAATATTATATAATCTTTATTTTATGTCGATAGTATAGTTTTTTTTATTTTACACTACAAAGTAGGGGAGATGTTTATTCCTTAATTTCATTGCTTTAGTAATTTTGATCTCCCAATTATCATAATTATGGTAATTTTGATAAATAAACACGTAGAAATTAAAACAAATCTCCATACTATATATGTATTTTTGTAAAAACGATTCTCAAAGTTTAATTTATATCCTAACATTGATCTAAAAAATTTTCAATTATGAAAATTGATGCTATCGACAAAAAATAACCAGTTTTTATTCTCGAAATTTAGTTGTTTTGGCAAATGTAATCCTAAAGGTGTTAGTAGATATCATACTTTACGATGATTAATTTAATCCTCAATTTTTGCATAATTATGAAAGTTCGTGACTAACACATTTTCTCTTTAAAAAGTATATAATCTATTTAATTAAGGCCAAATGATATTTAAAGTCATGATTTAATAAATTTGATATCAAATGTTTTTTTAATTTTGGTAAATATAATTCTTAAGATTTTGTGAAGTTAAAACTAATCCATACATTTTGAAATCTTGAAAAAAATAATTTACTTGTAAATTTTGACAAAACATTTACTCATAATCAATGAGTGTAGTAAACTTGGTTATTAAAGTTTAAGAATTATTTTTTATTTTTTTAATCCAATTTATCAAATTACGAAAACTTTAGGATCGTTTTTACCAAATGATCAAAATATGAAAACTTTGAATCATGGAAGCTATACTGGTGGTATATCGTCCTGTATACCAATGATGTATCATAAAAATCACTCATATCGGTCGGGATCGGTATGAACGGTACCGATCGGGATGACTTCTTTGCTTTGAATGTTAAATTAAAATTTATGGATAAAAATGACCAAAATTGATTACATACTTTCTCATGTAATTAATGTGCATTCTTTGTTTGGTATAAATAAATAAAAATAAATATTATTCTTCTTTCGATATTACGGAACAGCTTCCGTTCTATTACATCTTTGACGGCGGACGGTAGTCGGTAGGGTTATGATGCGGGGATAGTTGTTCCGGTGAGTCCGTCCTTGTTTCAACCTCTCTCACTTCATCGATTTTTAATTTTTGGTTCTCATCTTGATTTACTGGATGAATTCTGGACAAAAAATTTTCTTGTCACTGATTTGCTGTTTTCCACATTAGTGTGCTCGCCTGTCGATTCTGATGGCTTACTGCATCATTAGATCATCTTTAAGGTTTCCTATATCTCGCATCAGCAGTTGTACAAAGTCCACATATGCTTTCTCGCGGTGTTTTCTTCAATGTAACTATCACAAGTTTAGGTATACTGGCCTTGTTACCAAAGGAGGAAATAGGAGGAGGCGGGCGAACGGATTTAATGTGGCTTTTTATGGGGATTACCATTCAGGCTCATTAACTAGTAGTACTGGTTCTTCTGAAACTTCTAGTGGCCGGGAATATCTGCTGATGACAGATGACAAGCTGATGAGCCAGTGTGAGATGGATACTTATAAGGCGTCTGGTCCCGGAGGGCAGCACCGAAACAAGCGTGAGACTGCAGTGCGTCTTAAGCATCTCCCTACAGGGATTATTGCTCAGGTTCTTTCATTTCATCAGATCCTGCTTATTATCAGTGATCTTATTTTTCACGTGGAAGGGAATTTTGATACACTTTCATAAGACAGGCTAATGAGGATAGATCGCAGCACAAAAATCGTGCAGCAGCTCTTGGTCGACTGCGTGCCATCATAGCTCTTAAAGGTCTTTGCTTTATCTTGTTTTTGTTTATAGATCCACATAATCAAGCAATTTTATCTGTCTTCTAACCTAGTCAGGAACTCAGTTGATCTTGAGTCATATATTCCTCCTCCGGAGCTTGTTCAAATTCTTCCCCCAAAGTCAACTGCCAGGGGATTGGACAAAGGGTCACAGATTGGACCAAATAATCCCAAATTTGTTATGGTCTGTTTTCATAAATCTTTGTTATATGTATCATTTCTTCCAAATTTTTCATTTTCCCTACCCTGTTCTTACATCAGGGGATGCAGGCTTTGCTGGACTTGATATATGAGGTTGAAGGTTCTGTTTCTGATGCTGCTAAAAAACTGGGGTACATGTATTTGTTCATATTCTTGTAATTTACAAATGGTTTATCTGAATCGAAGCATATTCTCTGACTGGGGCTTACAGGATGAGCACCGGTGCTTTATCAAAATTGATATTGTCCGATGATTCTCTTCGCATGGCTGTGAACGAGCTCAGGGGCACCAAGGTATGCGATTTCATTGATTCGGGATGTGCGGAAGGTTCATCTAAGAGTTCTTTTTGCTTTCCAGGGCATGAAACCTTTAAAGTAGCTCTTATATAGAACTGGTGTAGAAGAACATCTTTCAGGTACCATCTGCTCTCAAACTGATGTCCTTAAAAGTTATTGTAATAGTGTAAGTTCTCTGTTCACTAACTTTTACTATCAACAGGCTTTGGATTATTAATACAAAGGCTCCTCGATCTCATCTAGGAGCTGCGTTGTATTCGAATCGAATTTGTTGTTCATCTTCTCATATGTTGTTACACAGATCATTTTTGTGAATTCCTTTTGGAAGAATTCATTCATTTGCAGTACCCCGAATTCTTGAGGTTCACACTGTGAGATTAGAGCTTCATGTTTTTGCTAACGGAAAATGAATATATGTTAGTACATTGCACACTCAATCGATTATAAGTGGAGAGTTCTTGAGTCTTCACCCAGTAAATTGGACTAGCTGATAATATTGAGGAAAATTGCAGCGAGACGCCGCAGGTTTCAGGTTCAGGTTCCCCTATGATTCATGATTGACGGCGGAATAGGTAGAGAAGTTCGCCGGAACCGTAGAGAACAAACTGTCAATGGTTTACAACTTACCGGTAGGGGGGGCAAAAGGGTAATTAGCCGGCGCCAGATATTTATTTCCCGCCAGGTTTTTTTTTGCGAGGGAAGATGAGGATCTCTGAAATTTCTAGCACGCCAGAGCAACACCATTCCTCTGCATCGGAGCACGGCTACACGGTGGCTCTTTCACAAATCGAGTCAACAACAAAATCAATTGAGCGTCATTCTCCTGCGCAGCCTTTGCCTGATTCCTTCTCCACCGAGCTTCGTCTTGCAGTTGTTCATCTGAGTCAGCAAGCTCCCCTAGCAAACTCAGTCAAACTTCTGGTATGGAAGATCAGCTACCGACTCTGGAACGCATGTGTTGACCTCTCAAATGCTGCATCCGCTAAAATCTGCGATGAACACGCCAAGCTTCGGCAATCTGCGGCGGAGATGCTCTTACTTACTGTTGATGTGGTTGGAATTCCTTCTCCGGCTTTCAAGGCAGCTTTGTTTTTTTGTAAAACCGGCTGGATGTGGTGTGATCTGAGAATGTTCGATTTAGCGAGCAATTGTTTTGACAAAGCCGCTGATCTTGTATCAAACATTGAAGTCACCTCAGTGACGGATGATGACGAGCGTAAATTGCTCTTGGATCTCAATCTTGCCAGATCGAGGGTAGCTTGGGAACTTTCCGATCGCAACTTGGCGATTGCTATGTTAAACAGGTCAAAAAATGTTCTATTCGGAGATTCAAGAAATTATAGTGCCCTAGCCGATCAGTTTTTAAGATTTGGGAAAATTCTGCTGTCAATTAGCGAGTCTCAAGCTGTGAATGACGCATTGAAGTTGATGAACGACGCGCTTGAGTTATGCGAAAGGGGGTTGAGATTAGTGAAAAGAACAGAGGAGACTTTGAATTTGAAGGAGTTAAGACTGAAGACGTTGAGATTCATAGCAGCTACACATCTGCAGAACGATGACTTCGAGAGCGTGCTGAAGTGTGTTAACGTTTTGAGAGAAGTTGGGAATGGCGTGGATCATCACCCCAGTTTGAGTGTCTTAGCAATGAAGGCATTATTGGGTTTAGGTAAATATGAGAAAGCTGAGAAGGAGTTAAGAGGAATGGTGGCAAATAAGGGGATACCTGAAGGTGTTTGGGTCTCGGCAGTCGAGTCGTATTTCCATGCCGTTGGTGCCACCGGTGTCAAGACAGTCAAGGAAGTGTTTTTAGGACTGTTGGAGCGTTCTCAAGTTAGTGCAAGTGCCACCATTAAAATAGTACACAAGATTATTGGCAATGGTTTGAACAATGGTGATGGAATACTTGCTAGAGCTAGAGTTGTTACTGATCTTGTTTCAGATGAGAGGGTACAAGCCCTCTTTGCTGGAGAAGTTGCTGCTGATGAGAGAACCGCTATGCATGCTCTTCTTTGGAATTGGTAAGCACTGGTAAATAAGTAAATTTAGTTAGTGATCTTTAGACAAATGACAGAAATTCTCATTGTCGTCATCTAATGTTTTTTTCAGTGCAACAGAGAATTTCAGATTGAAAAATTATGAGCTTAGTGCGGAGATGTTTGAAAAGTCTTTATTCTTTGTACCTCATGGAATAGAAAACAGAACTCTTAGAGCGAAAGGATATAGAGTGCTGTGCCTCTGTTACCTGGGCTTATCGCTGCTAGACAGAGCTGAAGAATACGTTAATGAAGCTGAAAAGGTAAATCTGAACAAGTCAAGTCCCAGTTTATGATTTGAATACCTACTGACCGTTCATTTTGAATCTCCAGTTAGAGCCCAATATTGCCAGTTCCTTCCTTAAGGTATCATCATCTTCACCCAAATGACATGGTAAGTGACCTCACCTGATTGATGACTGTTAGCTTATTGACCTTTACAGTTTAAGATTTATTTGCAAAAGAATGATCATGACCGCGCTACTGCCCAGATTCAAGCGATGTCATGCTGTTTGGACTTCACAACTGATTTCATCTCTCTCTCAGCCCATGAAGCTGTCGCCTGCCGTGCTCTTCCAGTTGCTGTTGCCTCTCTGAATCAGCTCTTGAACTTCTATTCTTTAGGCAAAGAAATGGCTACAAATGAAGCTGTAGTATTTCGTACCTTGTTAACCATTTTGATTCAGGATCAAGGCAAAGAACTAGATATCATCAAATACATGAAAAGAGCTCATGCTAGACAATCTGAGATCGGACCAGCTCGATTCTTTGGGAAATCTGAGGTTGGTAAAAGAGAAAGAAACTGGTTTGCAGCAAATTCTTGGAACCTTGGAGTAACAAATGGGCAAGAGAAACATTATGATTTATCATCAGAGTTTTTCACTTTGGCATCAGACTTTTACGGAATCATATGCGAAATAGAAACAGAGGAAGATACCGTGATGATTTGTAAGTCCCTATTACTGTCAATATCAGCCACAATTGCTGATGAGAAACACAGAGAAATAAACTTGCAGGAAACTGAAGTCAAACAAGCCATTGAGACGTTAACCAGAGCAGGAAAGGTAACCAACTGAACTTCTAATGTGAAATTAAATCACACAACTTATATTGTTCCATTATTTTGTGAACGCAGCTACTGAAATCAAACTCATATGGCACCAGAAAGAATGATGATCAGGCTGCAGCAATTGAACCCAACTTCTTCTTCCTTTATGCTTGGAGTACCTTCGATCTCTACTCCAGGCTTCCTGATACCGGTGAGTTACAGCTCCAAGCTGTGAAAGAGCTAGCGGGCTACAAATCATTAAACCCAAAACACTTACTTCACATAGGCTTTGAGGCCTCACAAGGACCAAGATCAAACCCTGAAGTAGCAACATTTGCTCTCAACGTTTGTCTTTCTGCACTTGTTGCTTCCCCTAGTCCAGACTACCAAACTGTGGCTCAGGTTTTTAGGAAGCTGATTTCTATTGCCACCGTTCACAGGGTAGATTCGGACGATGATTCAATGATTGATATGTATAAGCAAGCTTACAGGATCATGGTAGGATTGAGAGAAGGTGAATATCCAATTGAAGAAGCTAAATGGTTAGCTATGACTGCCTGGAACCGAGCTGCTCTTCCTTTGAAATTGGGGCAAATTGATGCTGCCAAGAAGTGGATGAACATTGGTCTGGAAATAGCCTTAAAAGTTCCAGGTATGAATAACTATAGATCCCGAATGGAGGAGCATTTAATGAGCATGGAGAAAAAGCACAATGGACATAAGAATCCTGATGCTGATATGCAAGCGCATTGTATATGACCTTTTTTTCTTTTCCAATCAAATAAATTACAGTGATTATAGTTATGTTCTGAGAAAGGGCTTTTCTTTTATTCAAGATCCTTCTTCAATGGGTTTCTCCATTCTCTTATGCAGTTGTGTGATCGGGATTGAAAGGGCAAAATGTGAACATGCATATTTACGAGTATATCCACTCTTGTCATCGCCTTTACCTCTGGGCCTCTTGATATATTTTAACAGCCTATCTTCAGGATTGTCTCAAAAGGCGTTCCTATGGATAATGTGAATGACAGGTAAAAATGCCATTGGTTTGATCTCTTAAGACAGTATTTTTGCAAATGATGCAGTGTTCCAGGAGTATACTCTCCACAATGTACTGCACAAATGATGACACAGCAGGTCATGTATTCAGATGCAAGTGTGAATATTTGGTACAAAAATCCCTGAAATCAAAATATAACTTCAGTTTTGAGGTCGAGAATGATGCGGTAAATGGGGGGAATATGATTGCTTGATGTACTTCAATTATGAACTTTATAGGATTGATCACTGCTGCACTAACACCGAGCCATCTTGCTTCATCTTCATAAGACCATTCTCAATGTTCTTCAACACTGGTTTGTAGCTGTAAACATGCAAGGAGATGCACGATCAGCATAACTAATATGGCCGAAAGACTAATAAACTGAAAACAAGACGAAGTTCATCAATTGTACATTCGAACAAGATTGCTATATGCTTGTTGAGCATGCTCAAGCCGAGCTGAAAGCTGTAGGACCTCCGCTGATAGTGCTTCTGCTCTACTTTGTTCTTTAGCTAGCTGCGTCTGCATGAAGTGAAAACAGAAAAAAAATGTCGCAGATTCTTTGATGGTAAGGAAAACAAAGATTTTATGACTATATATTTCTAGCAAGGTGCAAAAGCTGACAAACTCAAGCATAGTAAGACATATAGCAACAAAACCTGTATGGACTGAAAACGAGCAGCATACTCTGACTGCAACACATTGTCTACGGACAAAGGTATTACTGCATCATCATTCACACTTGTTATATTGGCCTGTTCGATTCTCAACTTATCTAACATTCCTCGAAGGTCATCGTTTTGCAGTAGACATGCTTTTACCTACAAAAAATGCATATCAGTGGATGTAAAATGTACTGAAAATTAAATAATAGAAACAAAAACCCTTTCAATATTCAGTCACAGATCGCTGTAAGGATCAATCATTGTGATTTAATTATGATTTAAGTTAATTGGCTTTTACTAAGAAATTGACTTCACAAGAAAATAATCATTTTCTCCTTGTGTCATCACCTGGTTCTCCCACTTTGCAGCCAACTTCATTGACTCTTCATAAGCAGACGACAGACTAGAGTTTTCCTCAAAAAGCATCTCTATTTCCAATGACTGGGAATCAATCTGAATGAAAATGAAAACTGTGAATGAAGTTCTAGATGATTCGATCAATAAAAAACACGTACCTCCTTTAAAAGTTTTAATCTGCTATGTTCCAATCTTTCAACAGCCACAGCCATTTCATGTAACTGTTTCTCAAGTCTCTCTTTGTATTCCTGAATACAGTATGTCAACACTTGATCAGAGATAGGGCACTTCGAACAGCAAGTAGCATGAATCACAGGTAGAATAAACAAACAAATGCAGCACAGCCGAGCAAGAGAAGAAAAAAATAAACTAAGCTGCAAGGAATACTAAATACAACCATAACATACCAAGCAAGCAATTCATGTAATAAAATATGTTCAAGAAGAGCAAAAACATACCACTGTGAGTTTATCATCATTTGGAATTTCCGGCATGTCCTCTGCATTAAAAACTCCATGGGATATTTGGTAGAAATTTTAATAAGTACAAGGATAAAAGAAATTGTGTTTATATTCTGCATATAATCTATAATGCGTCTTTAGTACTAGATTCACATATTCATTCACGTGGATTTCAATATGCATGCAATGAAATGCGAGCATTAACCCAAAATTAGGCAATCGGCACAACCTCCAGAAATCTTGGAGATAGACGCAAGTTTCTCTTCCAATTCTTGGTTTTGAATAATAAGGTTAGAAATACGGGACTGCTCCTCTAATAGATTATGATAATCTTGATTTCTCAACGTTGACTCTTGCTGAAAAAACCACAAATATTTTATACTTCATGTAAAATAAGCTCACGAAAAGTAAGATCTCACAACATCTAACCTCTAGCTTGAATCTCAAATCAGCTATTTCGTTTTCCATAGCTTGCACCTGATCTAATGAATATCCAGGGGAAACAGTGTCACCTGAAGGATTGTGAATTGTTTGCTGTTGCAATGAATTCAACTCTGCTCGCAAAGATGCAGCATCCTCCTCAGCCTAAAGTGAGAATATACTGAAAATAAGATGCTGAAACTATTTCAAGTCTTATTTGATTCTGAAAATTGCAAGCTCACTCGGTATTGTTCTTCTTCAGCTTCTTTCATGCGTTTTTTCAGAGTTCGAAGTTGCGCAGAAAGATCCTCCTACACTAACTATAATCAGTAAGAAGACAAGAAGAATAGCATTCACTTCACAATGAAATAGCAGATTAATTGAAAGATCTGATACTCGTGAAACTACGGCAGCATCTTTTTCCATTGCAACATCCTTGAGAGCTCTTCTAAGAGACGGAACTGTGTTCTGTTCCTGAAAATAGAAAGCAGCTATATCACAAGGACAACGCTGTAATTTTTGAACCCTAACCCAGAAATTCAAAATAAAACAGATTTGAAAACTTAAGGCCCAAAACTTCCCTTCCTGCGAATTGATGTGGGTTCTTGCACCGAAGTTTTAGTTAACTAGGATTATACACTAAGCTACTAGACAAGTGCAGGACTTTCAAGTATGAATTATGATATATTTTCCCTCGAGGTTCATTGATATATATAATTATAATTTTAGATGAATGATAATCCCTGGTTCAAGAGTAAAACAAACTTACTACATCATTGAGCCTCTTTTGAAGCACTTCTTTTTCCAATTCTGTCTTCTGAAGCTGAAATTGACATGAAGGGAAAGATGGAATGTTTTATAGGCAGAACAAGTGTAATACACATAACTGATTTTTCAGCAGGATAATAGTATCAATTTTAAACCAAGGCTTCATACAATCAACAAATAATTTTATCATGATACCATTGCACTCAGGTTTTTGTTTTCATTGTCTAGCTCTGCATTCCTCAGTTGCATTTCTTTCAACTGTGACACCAAAGCACTGATATCATTCTGTAAAAACCATACATAATAACAATCAATTTATGAGCTCATGAGAGCATGAGAAACCGAATCAATCAAAGATGGGTGGAGGTTCAATAAATATCAACAAAACCGCACCTCGGAGATTCGTGTTCCACTCTCTGATTTCCTGATCTCCGGCGCATCTACGGCAACAATCAGAATGTACAAGAAAATCAGCAATAAAAACCTTCTCTATGAGAAAGAGAAAATTACAAACATAAAAATAAAACCGGCGCTTGTTTTAGCGAGATCTGGTCCAGATAACGTCTTATTCAATCTTTCATTTGCTCGCTTCAGACGAATTTCTTCCAGCTGCAACGTTGACGAAATTTTTTACGAGGTTGAACAAATGGAAAACGCAATCGGATCATAAAAACAATTCAACTGAATTTCAATCGCAGATAAATGTAATTCTGACATCAAAATACAGGAAGGAATATGATGCATACCGTTCTTCGACCAAGAGATGCATGGTGGGAATCCATGATTCGCTTCAGGAACAAAACTATTTGGGGTTCTCGTGCTGGTGTGCTTCCGGAGTCCAACGACTACAGCGTAACCCCCAAATAATTAGGGCAATTTGCGTTGCCACGTGGAATACTTCGGTGTAAATTAACTACATATTTATCTGGGCCGCTCTTAGCCCATCTATTATTGTTATGGGTCTCTAGCCCAACTAGGTACCAGAGACTATCGGTGACGTGTTTGAATCTGGACTACAGGTTAAACTTAGAACGTGCAAGTATATAAATATGCGGAATATTTCTCGATTGTGCCTGTGGTAGGGTAGCGTGAGGTACGGTCTGTCTATGTCGTGTATTGTTCTTTTCTGTCTTCTATTTTTGGCTACTCGTTTTTCTCACGAAATCTGCCATTGTTTGTGCTGTAGCTTGCCCCTTTCTCTGCCACAGCGGAGATCAAGTCCAACTTTTCAATGGCGTCGATTCTCGAGTCTTGTTGGACGGTAACAAATCAAATTTTATGCGATTCGATGCTTATAAATTGATTCACCATTTCTGCAAATTTTCCGTGTGATGTATGCTTTTGGTTATTGTTGAAATGAATTATTTCAATCCAAGGCTCTCCGATTTCCTGTTTTTTTGGCTTGTTTCTGATATATGATTTAACTTAGCCTTATGTGTGAGATTTCTCCAGTTTTTAAGGAGAGGAGAGTTTTTACCAACTGGCTATCATATCTGCATTACGTACGTATTTGTACGATCCAGGAACTGTATGTTCCTTTCTTACGCCATTATTGGTGTTTTTTGGGCTGTTATTTGTGTTATGGTAATTCTAGGTCATAGATTTTTCAGTAATAAAAGGGGTTTACCATTGTTAAATAAAAAAGAGAGAGAGATCCAATAAGCTTAACTGCAGATATGCCATTTGACTCTTGATAGTTTAACCTTTTTATTAGCCTCAAAGCACCGAAGTCCATTTTGTCTTTGTATTTTCATTCTGAATGGGAAATTTCCTTTCAAACCTGTATATGTATAAATTCTTGTTTGATTGCTCTTTTTTACATTATTCAATAGTCCTGTTCTTGATGCAGTATCTCATAACCCATTTTACCGATTTTCAACTGTCATGCCTCGGAAGTTTCTTTCTTCATGAGAGTATCTTCTTCTTGGCGGGACTTCCATTTATATTCTTTGAGAGAGCGGGATGGCTGAGCAAGTACAAGATTCAGGTTAGTTTAGACTCGAGAAGGATTCATTCTTAATTGTAGTAGCCCATCTGTCAGGCGTTTTTTGTTTAATTCAGTTATCATAGAACCATCTTTATGATGCTAGAAAGTTTTCGTTTGCCTTAATCTATGACACTTAGAATGGGTCTTTATTACAGCAGTTGCAAGTAACTTAGTTTGCAAGCGTTTTACTGTATAGTATCTTAAGTTATGTGCATCTCTAATTTGCTCCACGCCTGAAATTAAGAAACATAAGATAGATAACCTTATAAAAACTAAAATCGTTTTGTTGTAGCTCTAAAATTTATATGCTTACGTGCTCTCATTTTATTTATATTTTGTGCGAACTTTCTTCAACATGGACAACTTTTGAAAATTCATGATGATACTTGTCGCAGACAAAAAATAATTCTGTTGCAGCTCAAGAGAAATGTGTTGTTCGGCTACTGCTCTATCATTTCTGTGTCAATCTGCCTGTAATGATCTTTTCATATCCTGTCTTCAAATTCATGGGCATGCGAAGCTCTCTCCCGTTGCCTTCCTGGTACTTTCAGGTTCTTTATTATCTCAAACTTTTTTAACTGAAAAAATTTCCATTAAAATGGAGAGTATTCCCACCACCAAAAGGGATCACAAGAGAGGCTAAAGACAAGCATTCAAAATCGCCTCACAAGAGGCTTCAAGTGAATCTTGTAGTGTTGGTCTATGAATCCCCTACCCCTGTAGGTTATCTATCTTGAGTTTATTATACTGAAACATTTTGTCATGGTCTATAAATTTGCATAAAAAAACTCGATTTCAGTTTTTTTTCTTTCAAAATGTTCTTCTGTTTGCAAAAATTTTGATGCAATCAAATTATCAGAGCTGTCCCAAAATGTACTGAGCCTTAGATGTTGAGGATATGGGATGGTCAAATTGATGCTGATTTAGAACCTGTCTATTATGGATATAGCCATTTGGAAACTATGTTACGATCTGCTGTTAGCGTATGTACTTTTTTTTTCAATTGGTGGTGAATATCTCTCTAGTTGCGTTTTACCTGCCTTCGAGTTTTTTATTTTGGTAAATTATTGTGCAGGGAAGTAGTCTCAGCTCAAATTTTATTCTACTTTGTATTAGAGGATTTTGTGTTTTATTGGGGCCATAGAATTCTCCATACAAAATGGCTCTACAAGCATGTCCACAGCGTCCACCATGAGTGAGTTATCATTTACTAATGTTTTGAAATTTGCTTCTGCTCTCCTAGTATTATGAATTGGCTTATGCACAGATATGCAACCCCATTTGGATTAACTTCGGAGTACGCTCACCCAGCCGAGATTTTATTTCTTGGATTCGCCACAATAGTTGGTCCAGCAATAACCGGCCCTCATCTGATAACCTTGTGGTTATGGATGGTTCTTAGAGTCCTTGAAACAGTAGAAGCACATTGTGGATACCATTTCCCGTGGAGTCTCTCCAATTTCCTGCCTTTATATGGGGGGTTTGTGATCTTATCTTATGCCTTTTTTTATTTTGGCTGAATTATATTCATTTCTGTATTTTTATCCATTTTTAGAGCTGACTTTCATGATTATCATCATCGACTACTTTACACCAAGAGTGGCAACTACTCATCAACTTTTGTCTACATGGACTGGTGAGATCGATCATATTCCATTTCGTAATGTTTTGATCGGTGCACAAAAGTAGCTTTACTTTGATAATCCGTGATGGAGCCGACTCGCTCGCTCTTCACTCGTCATTCTCTACGAATCTGCACTAGTTTTGTAACTTAATAGAAACACTCAATTTTTGCAGGATATTTGGCACTGATAAAGGTTACAGGAAACTGAAGGCACTCAAGACTGGAGGACGAGACGTCTCTGATACTAAGAATATGTAGAAAACCAAATCATAAAAGAAGATAGATTTGTATCTTGTGTTTCCTTTGGAGAGCCTTGGTGTCCTTTGTCCTATGACCTGAACAGACCAGGTGTGTTTTTTATGTGTCGTGTCAAATGATGACAATGATTATTTATTTTATATTTTTATTAAACTTTCCCCTAATTATTATTTTTTATTTCTCTAGTGATAATGTTTGTTGTTTTGTAGTGATTCCTAGTGATCATAATTCCCAGTATCATTGGATGAAAAAAAGAAATTATGGATTGCAAAATATAAGTGTTATGGTCCTTTTTTAGGGTTACCAATAGTCATCCGGTTCGTTAAGAAACTAACTCGGTTATGATTTATTTACGGTGGGTAAACGATTAAAGAATGTAAACAATGAACGAGGCAAGGCAATATAGAGTGGAAAACCCCGAGAAATAGGGAAAAAATCATTTGATTAATTGTAGGAAAAACCCTTAATCGATTCAATAATCAGATCAGAGTTCATTACAAGAGTAGCAGAGGTTTATGAAAATAACGAGGGATAAGAAAACGATAAGAATTCCGGCAAAGTAACAATCTGTTCTTATGTTTCCAAAAGGTCATGTTTGTTCCGTCGTCGTGCTCTGTATTAATAGAGTTGAAGGCGTGTATAATCCACGCCCTGTAACTGCCTTTGACAAGTTTGTTAGAGGTTGTTGTCGTGCGATGTAAAACGTGGCCGGGACCGAAGCGTGGTCTGCGTGATCTGGCCCGATGCGTGGTAAACATGTCGAGGCCCGAAGCGTGGAACGCGTGGGTTTGTAACCGTTTAGATCGAACCATGGGGTCATATGTCAAAAACCGTTTTATTTCGCCAAGTCTATTTTCGGTCCCATCGCGGAGTATCGGGTCAATTCATCTTAAATGTACTAAATTGGGTTGTGCAAGTTCGCTTCTATTACATTGGTCGATCCAATCGTTATTGGGCCTCACAGGATATCTGGTCTTAGGATTCTCATCGGTAAGTATTGTAAGATTACTACGAAGCTTTGATAGAATGGAATATAGATACTGTATTTTTTGGATCATAAGTGTATTATGATGTATTTGTTGAAACATTGATAGAATAGAATATAGACTGTTTATAATTGTACAACACATGATGCAACACTTGCATTGCTTCTTCAGAAACTTTCAATATAAGATTTGCATATGCGTTGTAATGCTCATATTCCTAACTTAAACATTCATATTGGTTCGAAGAATTGAGAAGACAATTCAAAGGATTCGTGATTGTGTTGTTTATTGGACTCTTTTGCCAAGAGGTTAGAGAAATTTGAACTAGTTGTTGATCAATGTAACATTGTTTCCCCTAAGAAAGTGTCTCGTGATTGCAAAACTCAGTGAAATTCTACACAGTTTATGCTTGACGCTGCTATAATGTACAAACAGAACAAGTTATACATTAGCTTACATAAGGTCATTCTCAATCATGTTCGTCCGAAAACTTCGTTTTCTCATCCACGTCAGTTTTCTCTATGTACACATCATCATTCTTTAATTTTATAGATAACTTTCCTCTCATCCGTACAACAATATCTGGACACTTATAATTTTATTTTTTACACATTAAATACCTTAGAATTATAATATTATCGATAAAATCATTATATAAATCTATTATAAAATATTTTATTGTTATTTTAAAATTAATTTTTTAAAATTTTTTTAAATAAAAATAGAGAAAAAAGAATGTCCCGAACATGACTCTCTTTCCTTATCAGTTTCCGGAAATCCTAGGTGGATTCTAAGACTTGAGAAGGTTTAAAGGGATTGGAAGAAGAGAATGACATTTGTGATGAATTGAATTTTTTTTAAATTCCCTTGTACTCTTTATCTTATATCTAATATTTTTTTCAAAGATTAAGATTGATGAGTGGATGAAAAATGATGACTTGACAATTAGTATTATGACAAGATGTAACTACAAGAATTTTACTTTCTATTGATTTATCTTGATAATGCTAGTCATAAGGTTGAAGAAGTTCATAAGAATTTACGGATATATTAAACGGTTACAAGATTAGTGTGACTTATAATTCAAGTGCATTATCTCATAATCGAAGTGATTTTACTTGTTCTTCTATTACTAATGGAACTTTCTTGATGTTTCTACAGTTGCATCTAAGTCATCTTTTAACATATGTGGTCGCATTTGTTAATCATAATAGCAATAGGATTAATGATATGTTTTCTTTATTATTTATTATACTATTTCAATTTTATAATATAAATGTTATTTTCATTTTTATCAATTTGGTATTTGTTCAATTAAATAATATATTGTTGATGATTCTACTTTGGAATATTTATCTATGATGGAGAACCAAGATATGACCAAATAAATATAAATAATTTCTTTTTTTTCAAGATATTATTTTTAAAATTTTGAGCTGATCTTAATTACATATCATCCCTATTTGTTTATGCTATTTTATGTCGGTTAAAAATAAATGTTTGTTTAACGAATTATATTACTTATTTTTTACGATAATATAAAAATTATCTGGACAAATGTATAGAACCGAACCAACAACGGAATATGTAAGTTATATTGTTCATATTTGCCCACGACCCCCAACTTATGGGGTGTGTAAAAGGAAAACCCTCTAAATTACAAAATTGCAAATATAGTACACTTTTATGCAAATATGCATAAAAAATGTATTTATAGCCCTCCAAGTTCAATTAAATGCAAATAAAACACGTCAAGTTTCCAATACTGTTTATGATTGACACTTTAATGAACTCGTAAATTTTTAATATTTCATGCACAATTGTCGAATATTAAGGGTAATTTTTGTATAATTTTTCATACGGATCCTATTTTCAACAATTGTGATGAATTTTCAAACTGTTTTCAACTTACGGAAAACTGTGTGCTAAATGTCATTGGTAAAAAACAAACGGTATTGATAACTTTAGGTATCATTCTCACAATTTCGTAAGTTAGAAGACATGTCATTTACACATCTCATAAGTTGGGAGGCTAATTATACAATTTTCTCTTAATTTAATTATATAAATAACATTCAAAATTTACAATCTTATTTGATTATAATAAAAATCAAATTGAACACTATTTAAATTCGATTTGGTTAGATTAGAATTTAATAATATTCAACCAAATAAATTAACTCAAAAAGATCGAAGTTAAATATAAATTATCGAAATATGAATCACTTATAAAGTTTCAAAATAATATATATAATTAAATATACCATTCTAATTTAGGTATATTCTCATCCAATGTGGAATTTCAATAATAAAATTTGTAATATCTCCTGATTTTAATGGATTGTAAGTTGACCAAAGATGAATTTTATATTTCATGAATAGTTTATTCTGAATTTAATTTTATTATAAATATGTAAAATTTATTGAGCAAGCTAACATAAGATAACAAACAACAAAGAATATCTCAAATCATCAATTCTATGGAAACAACATTACCAAAACAAATGTTACCCGAAGATATCATCGAGAAAATTCTTTTATTACTGCCAACGCCAAATGTTTATAGTATCACATTATTATCGAAGAGATTCCATGAAACTTGGAGATTCGGTCACGGTCTATTGATCGATAGAGAATTTGTAGAAAAATTTATGAATGATGAACGAATGACATCAATCATCACAAGTATGATCGATGCGTATTTAGGTAAAGATCGAAAATTCGAGTTATATTTCAATGTTGACAATCGTATGGATATTGTCCAAGAATGGATAAAAAGAATAGTCGAAATTGGTTTTCAAGAAATCGTCCTTAATTTCTCCCCGTCTACTCAAACAATCGTTCTCAATGAAGGAACTATAATTTCAAAGACGTTGAGAGTTCTTAACTTGTCACGATGTGATCCTAACCTACCGACCACATCATCGAACGCAATCCCGAATTTGATTCGTTTAACTATCCAAAACATTGTCCTTTCACATCAACATGTTGATTCTATTTTTATAAGTTGTAACTCATTGGAGTCGTTGCGTATTATTAATTGTACATCTTGGAGAAAATACGGAGTTAGTTTTGAAGCAATAAATCTAGAGAGGTTTACGGAGTTTGAGATTAAGGAAGATCCATTGGAGTTTAAGTGGGGATGTATAACTGCGCCGAGTATGAAACATTTCAAAGTAAATAAAGTAGGTATACAAATACTTACGAAGACAATTAAAAACAAACCTTACGAAATAAGTCCTTAGGCTATCTCTAATCTTATCCGCGTCCAAAATCATTTACACCGTATAAATCTTTCTACACATCATCATTATCTCACATCCACATCATTATTTATTTCTCTTTCGTCTGCATCATATTCTCTCTCCAAATTTCATTTTATCTTTCTATATCATCAAATTTATTTATTTACTATTCAATTTATCAATAAATATTAATTTTTAATTTTAATAGTTTTAATTTCGATAATATCGACGTTTAATATTAATTATTAATTTGATCATTGTATATATTATATTTCATTGTTTCGANTCGATGCGTATTTAGGTAAAGATCGAAAATTCGAGTTATATTTCAATGTTGACAATCGTATGGATATTGTCCAAGAATGGATAAAAAGAATAGTCGAAATTGGTTTTCAAGAAATCGTCCTTAATTTCTCTCCGTCTACTCAAACAATCGTTCTCAATGAAGGAACTATAATTTCAAAGACGTTGAGAGTTCTTAACTTGTCACGATGTGATCCTAACCTCCCGAATTTGATTCATTTAACTATCCAAAGCACTGTCCTTTCACATCAACATGTTGATTCTATTTTTATAAGTTGTAACTCATTGGAGTGGTTGCGTATTATTAATTGTACAGCTTGGAGAAAATACAAAGTTAATTTTGAAGCAATAAATCTAGAGAGATTTACCGAGTTTGAGATTAAGGAAGATCCATTGGAGTTTAAGTGGGGATGTATAAATGCTCCGAGTATGAAATATTTCAAAGTAAATAAAGTAGGTATACAAATAGTTATGAAGACAATTAAAAACAAACCTTACGAAATAAGTCCTTATACACGTGTTCATTACGAAGGACCCTTTAACAGTACAATTTGCACGTGCATTTACGTATGCACGGTAGACTTATTAGGGAATTATCATGCTAATATTAAGGTACAAATTATGGTTTTTATATGTTTTATTACTATAAATAATTGATTAATATTTCATTAACATATAATGTAGGGAACGAATAAGGTTCAAGAAACATATTCACGTAAAAATTGTTACGATTTCTTTTTCTGGAATGTTGATGAGTTCTATATACACGTTGAACCGAACTGTGTGATTCATCAATGCACACTTCCTATGTTTCTATTGAGGTGACTGAAAATAGGAAGATTGATAATCGATGTAAGTTCGAATTATTTATACTAAATGTGTAATTTATTATTATGAAATGTTATAAAATGTAATTCACTTTGGACTCCTTATGATTACTATTCCTATGAAACAAAACAAGGAAATGGGATTTATATGAAAGAAAAATTGAGATGGATTATGGGATTTCATGAAATTAGATTTCAATGGTTGAGTTATGTGAAGATATCGGGGGTGAGATCCAATCCGAGTTATATGTTTTTAGTTGAATTTTTTCTCATGATGACGACTTGCGATTTGATTCTCGTTAAGGCTAAAGATGACGATTTCTCCATTGACCACCTTAAGTTTTATGAGGTGGGATGAAGACTATGCAACAAGGATCATTATTTTGAAAGATGATTAATAATAATGATAATCTTATTTAGATTAATGTGTGCTTACTTTTGTAATATTTGTTTGCTTATAATTTCACCATTTATAATTACATGCTTATCTTAATCAATATTGTCAATTAATTAAATTGTTGAAATTAGAGAGTGTCCTGAAATTAAGACATGAGAACAAATCATTATATAATGCCATTCGACACTCTTATAAACTTAATTAATCATATTTCTCTAACTAATATAAGACAATTCAACACTCATCTTCAAATTCAATCATAAAACTTGAATTTGCAATTTGAAATAAATCGAACTATCCCTAATACAATGTTGAAATTATGGAGTTTGTCCGAAATTTCGATAGGGTGAATGAACGAGATTAAGAATATGAGATAACACATTAAAAAACTTTAACATGTTATTTGATAAAATTTCTTATCTTGATAATTCTAATAAATCACACTTACCATGTTTAAAGTTCAAAGGTTGACCCCATGGATTAAAAGGGGAGATTTAAATAGATAATATAATTTTTTTATATTTTTAATTAAATAAAAAAATAACCGAAGTTTTAATGATTTGTAAGCCATACAATTTTTCGTTAAACTGTACCAAATGTGATGAAATTTAAGAATATGAAATAGTGGCATAGAAATGAGCATGTTCACATAAAAGCCACAAAACATACCAGGCCATGATCCTGATAGATCATAAGTTCAGTTCTTGCTTGCCATAAATGCGTTGAATCTCACGAGTTGCAGCTTGGAACGATTCTGTAACAAGATAAATGTGTATAAGTAAAGCATGAATTCATTCTTATGTACACTACCTTTCCAAGTCCGAAATGCCTTTTGGTTTATGGGAGAGCCGGTTACTGTCTGGATTGCGTCAAATAATCGGCTTTCTGGTGTCGATCTTAACTCCTGAACGATCTGATATATAGTCTTCCCATTCTCGAAGTATATGTGGTTGTTCGGGTGCTTCGTCTTTGAACCAGCATGGCGCTCAAACTCATATGCGTTAAGTGCCTTCAAAACCAATAGGTAAGCATTAAATCCTCAAATCCTCATATAGCATCAACACCTTACTTTGGAGTAGTTACAAGCAGGGCATCCGCATAGATAACCGGAGCCTTTGATGATTCCACGAAGCTCCTGAGAATATATACTACTGTAAGTCCCTAAAAGAACCATATATCATTAAGGAAGAAACAAGTTGCAAAGATACCTCCCGAGAAACAGAAACGTATCGTACAGGTATTCCATCTAGAATTCCAGTTGCAATCAAACTCCTTACATTAGATGGGAAACTGTTGGGTGCTTCTTTTCTTGCAGATTTTATTTCCAACTTACTCTTACAAGTAACAGTACATTCAAGCCTAGGTTTGGAATTGGATGACTTTGAGTTGCTAACATTGGCACCATCAACTTCCTTTCTGATAGGCGATTCTGATGCGTGTTCTGAAGATTGTTCAAAAAGTAAGCTGTAGCTACTAATTGGTCTTTCAAGAGCTTCAAGCACAGAATCATCTTGATATCCACTGAAAGATAGTCCGTCATTGTCTCCTTTGTTATAAGATTGTGTTATCAATATGGAGTCATCGAGATTCTTGTTGAATTTTGCTGCCATAGATCTGATATTTTCTTCCCCCATGTCATATGAATGACTCATCAGCAATGCATTTCCACCTTCATTACTAGAAGCTTGTCCCAAGGATACAAAATTGCTTTCACTAGCCCTACCGAATGTATGCTCCAATCCCATGGGACTCCCAATCCCATGTTCCAAAGATGTGCATAATCTACTGTTGGGATCCTTAACCTGATTAACCTTCACTTTTCTTAGTCCACCATAACTTAGCCCTGCTTCTATATCTTCCATGGAATATGAAATTGGACCAATAGATGAACCAGTGTGAAACTGCTCATTGCCTACTGGTTTCCTCATGTTTATACTGTTTGGTGCAGCAGCAACAGACATATTTGCATCATTCAAAGTTACAGGGACAGTAGTCTCAGATCCATATTGTCTATCCATGTAATGATTTGGCACAGAGTGAACTGATGGAAATCCAGAAGAGCTGTCCCAAGCTTGCTTCTTGCTTCGAAATAATTCTGTTTCGGAAGCATCTAATATCCATTGGTGGCCACGCTTAGAATCCATTCTGGTGTAAGCAGAACCTGTATCAGTTACATGTCCACTGACCTTTGGCATCCAAAATTCCTTCTCCTGGAATAAAAATGAGAATAAAATATGCAATTCAATAACAAGATCACAGATTATTGAGGCAGGTATAAGCAATCAAAGATAAAATTAAACAACTTCAATCTACTGTGTATCTCCCATGAAAATCCCCATGAAATGCGGTTGCGTGAAAGTTTAAAGTAAACACCTACCATTTCGAAGAAACAGTTCCGCAAAAAGAAAAATTACTGAGATTCAACGGTGCTATCGAACTCGAATGCGGTTCTAATTGTCAATTTCATAGAAAAAGTACTCCATTGATGATTTTGAGGGCATTCCGAATTTCAGAGACGTGCGAAACCAATCCCCCTCCGCCCTGAATAGCGTCCCACCAGATTAAGATGAAGAATCAAGGCAATGGCCGAAGAATTCAGGTGAACGTCACTTTGGCGTTAAGATTCATCACTTGAAACTGATAATTTCAGGGCTTTGTGCGTTTCGCATTTGGTTTCCACCGATCGCTCTCTTGGCGAAAAATCCTGATCTTTGGTACAATCTCAGCCGTCAATTTAATTTAAATCAAAACATAATCTGGGTTTGGATATTACAAGGCCCCAAATTAATTGGGCCCCCAAGAAAGATAAATTGATACTGGCCCATCTATAAATATAATTGTTTTCTTTTTAATGATCAGTGATAACCCTTCATCCGGCGAAGAAATCAATTGTCCGCCGGTAAAGTTTTCCGGTTACGGTCGTTGCAATGACAGGTGCTGGATCTTTTTAACGCCGGGATTTCCAATTTTACTCTTTCACCACCGCGAGCTGGACAAGATTTATACTGGGAAAACAGGTGTCCCAGACTTCTCTTGCCTGGGCCGCAGATCAGCTGCAAGAGGTTGGAAGATTTCCCGTTATTAGCCGGAACGGCAACCTCGGAGTTTAGTTTCTGTTGGCCGGCGTCGGGTTTCATCAAAGTGTCAAGTGTTCCAGAGCTGGACTCCGACTGCGGTGGCGTTATTTCAATCTCGTCACGGTGGGATATTTGGTCATTCTGTTCCTTGTCTTTCTTCTCTTGTTCCACTATTTCTATTCCGACCTGACGTCGGCGGGCGTGTTCCGTCTGAGTAGAAGCATCCGTGATGATATTTGAGGACGATACATCCGCCTTATAGACTTTATAGTCCATGGAATTGACGTCAATAGAACCGTCGCAAGAGAGGTTGCGCCGTCGCTTATCAGAAGGCTTGGAGGCCCAATCAAGATGAACGCCAGCTCCGGTAACTGGCGGCGGAATCTCAGAACCCTTGAGAACGTACTCGTGGCCATGTACGGGAAGTATGAGATCGCTCTCCGACAAATCATTCCACACAAATCCATTCTTGTAGCCCCTGAGAATAAATCATTCAAATCTTGACAAAATTCATTGAAGAACACCATAAATCTATCCACAAATTTTACCGTTTACACGACCAAGAATACAATCCCGCCATGCCATTTCCTCGAAGAACATTTAACCGATCGATTACATCTACGAGTCATTCAAAAAAAAAGTAAAAAACCCATCAATCAAATCAAAATTCCATGTAACTTTCTTCTATACCTTTCAACAGAAGCCCACGAGGAGAGGATATCGTCACCTCCATGAAATGTGGATGTTCAAACTGCCCATTTCTACATAAATAATACAAAACGGCAACTTTCTTCCCGCTTATCGCCGCCGCTGTTCCAGACCCAGTACCGGAAAACGCCATGGGAGAGGATCGGAGTCAGAATTAAGTGGAAAAAATCGACATCGGGAAGAGGGATCTTAGAAAATGGAGAGTGTGAAAGGAAAAGAGGACCAAGAACAGAATTCAAAAATGGAGGTGGAACGAAGACAAATCTTTCATTCCTGGGCTCCACTCCATAAAATGCAATTCAACAGTCAAGGTGGGAAAATTCTCTGAATCAGATTTGTAAATGTCTCGAGTTCATCATTCGTTGGTCGACCCAGCCGCAAGCAACACCCCGACCCGCAACTGCTGCTGCTGCTCTGGCCTGGCCTGGCCTTCTCCTTTTACTTTTAGTAAGCTTTGAAAAGGGAATCAACTTTCATTTATCTTTTTTCCTGAAATGAAAAACACCCCTTTAACCAACATCTATTTAGTGGAGCAGATCATTTTTTAAATATGTACATTGTACAGCTCGGATTTCATTACCAAATCTAATAACACCTCTTTGTACATTTTCACTTATTTATGGTCAATATATTTTAATTTGAAAACAACTTGTTCGAACATCTATATTTATAAATTTTTGTTTGTGTTCGTATTTATTTTCATATTCATATGTGTTTGGATCTGTTTTTTGTGTTTGAGTTCGTGTTCGAATTCATTTGTTCTTATTCGTGCATAAATAGTATAAAAATACTCAAATTTGATTGTTCGCTAATATGTTTGTGTTTATTCAAATTTTTATTCAAACTCGTGAAAATGTTCGAACAATGTTTACATAAATAATTTGAACGAACAAATACGATAACAAACAAGTAGAATAGTGTATCTAAAAACAATAAATATAATTGTTGTGGTTTGAAACCCGGGGGTGTCAATAGTCGACCGGTTCATTGCAATACGAACTTGGTTATAATTTATTTGATGTGTGAAAAACAATTATAAACCAAAGGTAAAAGGACACAACAATTTTAGAGTGGAAAACCTCAAAGATTAGGAAAAAATCACTTGACTAAGGGCTAAAGAAAATGCCCTTAGTCGGTTCAATAAGCGAAGTAAGAATCACAGAGGTCATGTTCGTTTTTTTTACAACAAAGGGAAAGAGAAGTATCGAAAATAAATCGACAGAAGGTTCTCTATGCGAAAGCTCGAAGGAAAATCGGAAGATCCTTTTTTCACACACCAACTATCCTTTTTATACTCCCATTGTATTGTGTACAGTAGGGTGTCGTTTTGTGTCTGTTCTTTGCGGCTAGGTCGGCTAATGTCAGGCGGAACAGCTGCCGGGAACGGCTTCACAGAGCTGCATGGCGCTAGATCTTTCGGCGCTACTAGCCGGCTATTCCCTGGCTACGGGAGGTTCGTTCGACTTCGCCGGACCACGCTTCTAGCAAGGTTGTCGAGGGTTGTCGTTGCATGGGAGGAGTATGGATGGCTCGAAGCAGAGCATTTAAAATGTGGACTGATGGGTCTTAGCGCATGGGAGAAGCTGGATCCTACATATCGGGACCGATCGCTATGAACGGTCGATCGGGCCACATGGTCTGGATGGGTCATTCACTCATGTGAGCTGGATCTGGGCCTCCAAGTTCAGTTTACGCTGTTTGGGCTCCTCTGATCATGCTTGGTCCTGATCATGTTCGAGGTACCGGGTTTTGGGGATCTCATCAATAATGTTTTTAGATAATATTATAGTTATTATCAATAATATTCAGATATACCAATTGACATACCGATTATCTTGATATTGTCGGTTACAATCGATATTATACGAAAATTTCAATATATTTCAAAAGATTGCAAATACTAAATATAAAAATTTGATTAAAATTATAAATGTCCGTACTTTATATAATTGAGATAAAAATTATTTATAAAAATATTAATATTAATATTAAAAATAAAAAAGATACATGTATAAAGATAAAACTAATATTGAAAAAAAGAAAAACTTTTAAGATCAATCTAATGTGGTTTGGGTGTATGTTCGATTAGAGAGGAATCCAAATGGAAAGATGAGTATCCATTCGTTCCAACTATTTAAATTTGTAGAAAATTGTGTAATTGACCTATAATGTTTAAAATAGTGTAAAGACGATATTCTTAAAATTTGTAAATTACGTGAGAGACCCCCGAAGTTTCAAAATCGTTCAAAAATAACTCTCGAATGAATAATAGCGGTTTTTCGTTTTTTTGTATAAATGATTTTGATAATTTATGCGTTATTTTTAAAATTTTCAAAGTTTGGAGATATAGTTATAACATATTTTTAAGGTTAATTAGTCAAATACAACTCTATGGATATTTAAAATATTAACGAGTATAATAGTCAAATAAATATAAACGATTTTGAAAGTTTGGGAGCCAATCACGCAATTCGTAAACTTTGAGGGCACGGTGTTTACAACATTTAAAAGTTTGGAGTTCAACCGCGCACATTATATCAACTTCGGGGATTTTGTATGTAATTTACAAACTTTAAAATAACATATTTATATTATTATAAAATTTTGAGATGAATTAGAAATATAACTCTTTAAATTTGCGTCAAAATATAGAACCTTAATGGGCCTAAAGTTATCAATTAGGCCCCACTCCACCCCATAGATTTGAAATTTGAATTGAAGGTCGCAGGAGTTAACGGTACAGTTTCTTCATCTTTGAATCTGCATTACAAATGCTCGATGAAATGCGTGAGACAATACACAGGGAAGTAGTTGACGAGAAAACCAGTATTCCTCTTCGTAGATCTCCTAGATTCCATCTCGGAAACACTGTTAGAGAAGCGGATAAGAAACCAAAGAGTCCTCCCCGAAGATCACCGAGATTTCGCTGTGGAAAGCCAATCGTTGATGATGTAAAGAAACCCAGTAGTCTTCCCCGAATATCATCCACGTTGCGTCATCAAAGGGCTGTCGTCGATTCACCGAAAAAGCCCTGTAATGTTGTCCGTAAATCACCCAGATTACATTGTGGAAAGACTGTCAAAGAAGCCGAAAAGAAACCAAGGAGCCCTCTTCGAAGATCACCCAGATTCCGCCATGGCAAGGCTAATATGGATTCTTTGAAAAAACCCAGTAGTCCTCTACGGCAATCACCCAAATTACATCATGGGATTGTGAAGAAGGTCAAATTATCAGAAAATAACCTAGATTCATTTGTAGCAAGCGAGGCAGATAAGAAGGGAAGAACAAATTATGTAGTGGAAAATGTAATTGAAGAGGATCATGCCAAGGAAAACTTAGAAGTCATTAATGGTTGGTCTGAGGAGCAGGAACGTGCTCTGGGAAGAGCTTATTTTACAGCAAAACCAACACCTAACTTCTGGAAGAAAGTTGCTAGAATGGTAATCTGTTTAACCTAATTTCATTCCCTTTTCAATTTGGATTCTCAACGAGAAATTGTGATTCGATTGATGCAGGTACACGGGAAATCAGCAGAGGAATGCTTTGACAGAATACATTCAGATCTTTTGAGCATATCTGAAACTCCAGCTCGTTCAAGGGTAAGAAGGAACAAGAAAGCTTTATCTCCATTGTTTTCAGCAAGCAAGTTACTCATCCCTGAAGATAAAAAAACTCGTAGAATAACTAGACTTCAATCACATAAGAGAGTGAGATATCTTTTAGATAAACAAAAAGATGAAGACAAAGATCATGAATCCGATTTGTTTGCTGTTCTTGAACCAACAGCTGATTCAGCTTCCTTATCCTTCAAAGAAGTATTTTTTTCACCTGAAAAGTCTAGATTTTGTTGTGAATGGAGCGAGGTTGAGAAAGAGGCTTTTGTTAGCCCTCCTGTTTTGAAGCGAATAAAGAACAAGGCTTTGCATGAGAAGTACATAAATCAACTGCATTGTAGAGATTACAAGAGAAAAGCAGAGTGGATGAGGAATACAAAGCACGAGAAGAAAAAGGGTAAGCATAAAGAGGATGCACAAATGGAGTCAGTTAAAGTTGCAAGAGAGGCTCTGGTTCTTGATGCACAAACAGCTATATCTCAGCTTCAAAGGTTACAAGCCACTGTAAGTGATGATGACGATGACTATACATGTTACAACATTGAGGATGAGGAAGAATATTGTTGAGTATCTCAAACATTTTAATTCAAGGAATTGAGGGGAAGGTTACTAATTTGTATGATCAATGTGCTTAAATTTAGGTTGTCTTTTACACAAATTATTGACTTTAGAATTCATAGTTTAATTTTTTAACATTTAGAGTGTGTTTTGCACGTATTTGTAGAATTGATTATTATAATATATTTATGAAATGTAAATCTGTTGGATATTCTGTTTGATAAATAATGAATTATACAAATGATATAATTCAGAAAATACATTATGTATTATACTTCATGAATTTACATATATATATATATATATATAAATTTTTCTTCTTCTCTAGTTTATTTCACTTACTGTGTTTCTTATTCAACAACAAAGTTTTCAACATTTTGTTTATTTTTATATATAACATTTTTATACAAAATGGTGTCAATTTCATTATTTTTATAATATTTTCATTTAATATTTACAATTCATGTAAATAAGTATAACTTGTATTTTAATTCAATTCAAATTCTATATTTATTCGTAATATATTTATATTTTATAATTCAATATATGTTTAGGTAAAACATTACAGATACTCTGATTATAATTCTGATTATACATTGTTTTATTTGTGCATAACATACTTTTAATTTTTTCTTTCTATGCCACCTCATTTTTATCTACATCTAACTATCATCATTCTCTTTTTTAATAATTTTTTTTATAAACTATAATTTTGTTATATTTACAATTTTTAATATTCATTATATCCATATTACTATAAAAAATATATTTAATTTAGATTTGAATAAAATTATGTATAAATAAGAAAATTATTCTTTAGACTTACCTTCAAGTTTTAGAAAAAAATAAAATTATATAAATATCATCAATTATTTTAAAATATAATACATTAAAGAGTGCGTAAAAAAATCACAATAACTGACATATAAAAAAATATATACAAATGAATTTATATTGGATAATTTAGAGAGTGCATTGAAAAATTAAAAATTAGAAAATAAAATAAGTACCCCAAAATATGAAAGCAATACTCAAAGATAGAATGATACAAACATTTACAACCTTATCCGAATAAAAATTATCGAAAAATAAACTCGATACCCAAAATTGGTTTTGGTCTAATGTAAAGAGAGAAATATGACGTTTTACGTATAAACGAAGGCAAATGAAAACCACAGGCCGTAGGCTATTTGGTAAGAATTCACCATAGTCCATAATCATACTACTTAGTCTATAATATATTAATTAGTCATTCTCCTATTTTCATAACTAAAACTTTTATTTATATACACATTTATTTGCACGTTACTCCCACGTGTTATTTTTCGTAATTAAATAAATACTAACGACTAATTTACATTGTATTAAGAAGCTTAGATCTCTCTGACCTCCATCTCAACAACCGCCGACGCAGCTGCGAAAAGGGCTTTTTTGGGAAGGCCTTGCATTCATGTCTGCAATTTCTCCGTTCTGAGTTGGTTGCTGATTTCTATGGTTTTCTACTGAATCCGGGTCATTGATTTTTCAAGTTTCCCCGGGAATATTGATGAGATCCCCTTTTTTCTCGTAACAAAGGTCTCCGTTTAGTCCTTGTAGATCCGCCGGGATTTTTTACTGAAGTAGTTACTTGGGATCTTTCGTGTTTCGATTCTAATTGCCTTGACGATGTCCACGGCAAAAGTTTCAGGCCGGTTTTTCACATTCGGTTTGGTGGCGTCGTGGTATTCATCCAACATTGGAGTTTTGCTACTGAACAAGTACTTATTAAGCAATTATGGTTTCAAGTACCCGATCTTCTTAACCATGTGTCATATGATGGCTTGCTCGTTGCTGAGCTACATCGCCATAGTTTGGTTGAAGATGGTTCCTATGCAAACCATACGATCTAGAAGCCAGTTCATGAAAATTTCTGGGCTTAGTGCTATTTTTTGCTATTCTGTTGTTAGCGGCAATATTTCTCTCAAGTATTTGCCTGTTAGCTTTACTCAGGCCGTTGGCGCAACTACACCATTTTTTACAGCAGTTTTTGCTTACTTGATGACCCTTGAAAGGGAAGCTTGGTTAACTTACTTCACTTTGATCCCTGTTGTTACTGGAGTTGTCATCGCAAGTGGGGTATCTCTTCTTTCTCGTTTGATCTCTGATTTGCTGTCTGTATTCCTTTCTTTTGGTTGTGACCTTTCGATCCCTCGAATAAAATGCTTAGTTAATCTTATGAATCTGAACATGCGAAGTGGATTATAGAATAGCTACATTTGTTGAATTAATGTCAATGTGATCTGATTTTATTGCACTGAACTAATCTTAGGGGGAGCCCAGCTTCCATCTCTATGGATTTATAATGTGTATCGGTGCAACTGCTGCGAGGGCATTGAAATCAGTAGTTCAGGGAATTTTGCTTTCTGCTGAAGGGTAACTATTTTTTTGTGCATCAATTATGAAGATGATGGCATACCATAACTTTATAGAGCAAAATTGTGACATTTGCGTTGTGTTTGTTTTTCAAGGGAGAAACTCAACTCCATGAATCTTCTATTGTACATGTCTCCAGTTGCTGTACTTGTTTTATTACCTGCTGCCTTATTCATGGAAGATAATGTTATTGGTATCACATTAGCACTAGCTAGAAATGATGGTGGTATAATTTGGTTACTCTTGTTTAATTCATCGCTGGCGTACTTTGTAAATTTGACCAATTTTCTAGTTACAAAGCACACAAGTGCCCTCACTCTCCAGGTACCTACAAAAATAACTTTGGACTTTCGGATCACGATTATGATAATCAGTTCGTTTTACAGGTTCTTGGAAACGCAAAGGGGGCAGTGGCAGTAGTGATCTCGATAATGATCTTCAGGAATCCGGTATCTATTACGGGGATGCTCGGATATTCACTCACTGTTGCTGGTGTTATACTCTACAGTGAAGCCAAAAAAAGATCAAAACTCAGCTAGCAGGCCATTTTCCTCCTTCACACTTGTATTAATAGATCAACTCCGCTCAAGGCAATGCAAAATAACCCCACCAATAAAAGTGAGTTAGATCCACCATTACATTTACCATTACGATTACAAATAGCAATCCCAATACCATTTTTATTATATACTCTGTTATCTGTTGTTGTTATTGACAATGGCATATTCTTTCGGATTCCCTGCAGACCAAGTCACTTTATTGAATGAATTTAAAGCCATTCTTTACAATGTATGATACAGGATCTTATCTTTGTTTAAGGATGATGACTCTGAGTTTTGAGACAGAACGAAGTTTAAACTTGACTGTTTGTTCATCATTTTTAACACCAATTTGGGGCTAAGGTTCATGAGGAAGATAACATGAGTTTTGGTGAGTATTTAAGGTGAAAAACCAATTGAAAGATTATTTTCCTTTTGTGATAGGCCCTTGAAATTAAACTATGAAGGATGGTCCCAAATCTAACTGCCCACTCTAATTTGTACAGCGTGGGGCAGGCGCAGTTTAATGTTTGTGACTTCGTTTTCTTCACTGTAAGAAAATGTAACAATTGATCATGATGTGATATAATTCTAGTTCAAAAAACAAAATCATGTTTGGTTTAAGGTTGTGGGAAGCTAATTAATATATTTGTAATAAAAGTATAATGGTGATGGATGATGATGCGATGTCATTCAGAATTTTTGTCGTAGAATTTGATGATGAAGAAGGCGAAGCAGTAGATTCAGAATATTAATATTAAATTCTTGTAGGAGAGAGAGAGATTGACCGGCACCGGCGAACAACAACCAAGTCAGAGGCTCTACAGTACATTCACACAAACATGAGTCTTCATTTTTCTTGTTACCGTAATCAATTTTCACCAACAACCCTATAATTTCTTTCTTATTTCTCATTCTCTACTCTAAACCCATATGTAAATTCAGCTTGGATCTCTCTGTCGGTCTTCCAACCCAACTGCCGCCGACCCGGCTGCAGAATATAGGGATTTTTTGAAAGACCCTCTTGCTTTCACGTCGGCGATTCTGCTAAATCCGGGCCATTGATATCCCAATTTCGCCGCGAATGTTGATGAGATCCCATTTTGATCTTATAGCAGAGGTCCCTGTTTAGCCCTTATAGATCCGTCGGGATCTTTTACAAACCCACGTCTATAGTTGAAGTATTTACTTAGAATCATTCCTTTTTTTCGATTCAACCATGTCCACGGCGAAAGTTTCAGGCCGGCTATTCACATTCGGTTTGGTGACGTCGTGGTATTCATCCAACATTGGAGTTTTGCTACTGAACAAGTATTTATTAAGCAATTATGGCTTCAAGTATCCGATCTTCTTGACCATGTGTCATATGACGGCTTGCTCTTTGCTTAGCTACATCGCCATAGTTTGGTTGAAGATGGTTCCTATGCAGACAATACGATCTAGAAGTCAGTTCATGAGAATTTCAGGACTTAGTGCAATTTTCTGCTATTCTGTTGTTAGTGGAAATATTTCTCTCAAATATTTGCCTGTAAGCTTTACTCAGGCTGTTGGCGCAACTACACCATTTTTTACAGCAGTTTTTGCTTACTTGATGACACTTGAAAGGGAAGCTTGGTTAACTTACTTCACTTTGATACCTGTTGTTACTGGAGTTGTCATTGCAAGTGGGGTAATCTCTTCTTCCTTATTCCACTCTGTTTTGTGCATGTTTCTATTCCTTTCTATTGTTTGTCTCTAGCCTGTTAATGATGATAAAATGCTTCCATATATTGTTGTTTTGGAATCTGAACATGTGAAATTGCTAAGAATCATAGAGTATGGCTGAAATTATGAAGAGAGTGTGTTTAACGTATAAGGGGAGAAGATCATATTGTAAAATACTTGAATAAGCATTTACTATTGTACCCCTTATCCCTTATCGAGTCTTTCAAATGTGTTGCATACTCTCTAAATTCCGTCTGTTCTCGCTTTTCCATCGTAATTTTGGTCACAATCTATAATTCTAGCATTGTATCGGACCTAGTTCGGTTCATTTGATTTTGCAAGTCTTAACCTTATGGTTGGACTTGAGGGGAAGTGTTAGAAAAGTCGGATTGATTAGGTTTATAAGGTGAGTAATGACATCACATAATGGCTTGATCAAATCTTTTAAATGTGTGACATCCTCTCATTGATCCCGTTCGTTCACTTTTTCCCATCGTAATTTCGATCTCACTCTATAATTCCAACAGAATTGATCGTAGAATAGCTACATTTGTTGAATTAATGTCAATGTGATCTCATTTTATGACACTAACATGATGTTAGGGTGAGCCTAGCTTCCATCTCTATGGATTTATCATGTGTATCGGCGCAACTGCTGCGAGAGCATTGAAATCGGTGGTTCAAGGAATTTTACTTTCTGCTGAAGGGTAACTAACTATTTAGTTTAGTTTTGTATGAAGCATGAATCTTCTAATGTAGTGTTTATTTTGCAAGGGAAAAGCTCAACTCTATGAATCTTCTAATGTACATGTCTCCGGTAGCCGTATTTCTTTTACTCCCTGCTGCCTTATTCATGGAAGAAAATGTTATTGGTATCACATTGGCACTTGCTAGGAATGATGGTGGTGTAATTTGGTTACTTTTGTTCAATTCTTCATTGGCTTTCTTTGTAAACTTGACCAATTTTCTGGTCACAAAGCACACTGGTGCCCTTACTCTTCAGGTACCTACAAAAATATGGTACTTTTACATGGGATTGGCTCATGATATTGAGCTTGTGTTGCAGGTTCTTGGAAATGCGAAGGGTGCGGTCGCAGTTGTGATCTCGATAATGATATTCAGGAATCCGGTTTCGGTGACGGGGATGCTCGGTTATTCGTTGACTGTTGCTGGTGTTATACTTTACAGTGAAGCTAAGAAAAGATCGAAACTCAGTTAGCAAAAGAAACCATCTTCATCATTCATACTTGTAATATTATATCACAAGCCAAGTTCACAATAAAACTGAGTTTGCTTCATCAAAGAGGAATCACAATACCATTTTTATTCTGTTTGTGTTGTTGACAATGGCATATTCTTTTGGATTCCCATCTTTTACTGATTCAGTTGCTGCATGGAATGAACTAAAAAGTAAAAACCAGAGCATTTTGAATGAAAATGTAGAATTCCAAGATATATCATCTTACGTTTCAGGGTTTTGCGCCACGTGTCCCTTGGTCGTTAGCTGCATTATCCTTCTGTTGGCGTTCCTTTTATCGTTAGCTGCATTATCCTTCTGTTGGCCTCTCCTCGCCCTTTTTTTTCTTGCTCTTGGTTTTGCTATTGCAGAAGTGAGAAGTCATGGAGACTACTGGTATCAATTGTCTTTCCCGTGCTGCAGTTTCGCCTAAACTTTCTGCGCAGCTATGCTCAATTGCACACAGTCCTCGTCACATTCGTCATGCTTACAGCACCAAGGTTTTGTTCTCCAGTCTCTTTTTTCACTGCAAAAAGTTTCAAGTATATTGAGGTGAATGAATATTGTGCGTGTAGAATTTGAAATCAAGCTCAATATATGGAGAGTCTCTGCGTATTGCTCCCAAGTCATGGTTGAAGCTTTCAAAGGCAAAGAACGCTTCTGTGATGACAAAGTGTGAGATTGGTGACAGTTTGGTAAGTTATAATTTCAAATCATATGAGATTTACTTACCAGTTACCAGTACAATGATGTGATTCAATATGTATATTGTAGGAAGAGTTTCTTACAAAGTCGACTTCGGACAAGGGACTCATCAGGCTGTTAATGTGTATGGGTGAAGCACTGCGTACAATCTCCTTTAAGGTAAGAACTGCTTCATGTGGAGGAACAGCCTGTGTTAACTCATTCGGAGACGAGCAACTCGCAGTTGATATGCTTGCAGACAAGCTTCTTTTTGAGGTTCAATCTCTTTGTGTACTTTTTGCCAACCAAAACATTCATTATGAACAGCTTGATGTTGTTTGTGTAGGCGTTGCGATATTCTCATTTCTGCAATTATGCTTGTTCTGAGGAAGTACCTGAGTTACAAGACATGGAAGGACCAGCTGAAGGTAAGTTTTTCTTCTCATAAATCTGCAAATATGTTATTGAATGATGTGAGTGAAACAGGAGGATTCAGTGTTGCGTTTGATCCACTTGATGGTTCAAGTATAGTCGACACAAACTTTACAGTAGGGACAATATTTGGAGTGTGGCCTGGTGATAAACTTACAGGTGTGACTGGAGCTGATCAAGTTGCTGCTGCAATGGGGATTTTTGGTCCCAGAACAACTTATGTTCTAGCTCTCAAGGATGCACCTGGAACACATGAATTCCTTTTACTTGATGAAGGTGTTCTTTACAGGCATTTGATCTATTCTGAAAACAGAACTAACAAGCTTATTGTGCATCAGGGAAATGGCAACACGTAAAGGATACAACATCCATTGGAGAAGGAAAGATGTTTTCACCTGGTAACCTAAGAGCAACTTCAGACAACCCAAACTACGCCAAGGTTGGTATTTCATCAAACACCTTCACTGCATTACTTCAATTCCTACAAATGGGAGTTTATTTATGATACACACAGCTAATTGACTACTACGTTCGTGAGAAGTATACCTTGCGTTACACAGGAGGAATGGTACCCGATGTTAATCAGGTAACTTCGCCGTCGAAATCGTTTACCGAGTTCTGGGTTGATTTGACGGTGTTTTTTTCTGCAGATTATAGTGAAGGAGAAAGGAGTTTTTACCAATGTGACGAGTCCATCTGCAAAGGCGAAGCTAAGATTGCTATTTGAAGTAGCTCCATTGGGATTCTTGATCGAGAAGGCTGGGGGGTATAGCAGCGACGGGAAACAATCTGTGCTTGATAAAGTGATCAATAATCTTGATGAGAGAACACAAGTAGCTTATGGATCAAAGAATGAGATCATTCGATTTGAAGAGATTCTTTATGGATCATCAAGGCTCAATGCTACTGAGCCAGTTGGAGTTGCAGCTTGACTTCATTCTTCATTTCTCAGATTCTTCGGTAAGTTTTTTCACATACAGAAAATTCGAAAGAAGCATTCACACGAATATATATCTCTTTTTTAAGTTTCATTTGATAATATCCAAGATATTGCTGCTCTTTTAAATTTCTATATATTGGATCGTTATATCGAAAATTTTGGAAATTTTGAATGTATCAATTTTGACTAATATTTTAAAAATAACGTGTGGTATGAGTTTAAAATGGATTAGATTATATTTAACTTGTTTGATTTTTTTAAAAATTGAATTTAGTAAAAAAAATTTAGACTTATTTTTTCAAACTAAGATCAATATAAATTAAAAATTTGTATATTTTGTTAATTTAATTTATTTTATTATTTAATGCATATTCTATATACCATATAAAGATCTAATGTATCGTTACATTGAACTTGTCGATTTCCAAATCCAGACATCCAACCTTCTACTCATTCTGGATTAAAAAATAATTTGAAAATATATTGTGTTTATAATTTGAAGATGATATAGTGTTCTGTAAAAACTTCAATAATGCATTTTAAGATAAAAATGCATTTTGAAAATATATACAGAACATAGCCTTAGATACTTTCGAGTGATCTCAATATCGACAATAAATAATGAATATAATCCGAAATAAATAATATCAGGCAAATGAGACCGAAAATAAATTGTAACTATATAAGATGAATCAGCCAATCAAGCCCTCCAATTCTCATTCACTAAAGCATTGCTTTTAAGATGCTAAATCCCATTTCAAGTCCAATAATAATACCTATAATGTTACAACACACAATAGTACACTGCAGTATGTGCTATAAATCCTAACCTTTATTGTCTATGATTTGTGGGCTTGTTGGTTAACAACCATCTGCTTCCCTTGACAAGTTCTTCCTTAACCATGAACAGAACTGCGGCTGCAACAACACTTTGTACGATTTTTGTGCTCATTCCCTTGTAAAAACCATAGACGCCTTCGTAGTGTATCATCTTTAGTATAGCATCAACAGTGCCTGCATGGAGTTTACAGCCATATCGAAGTTAATAAACGTCAACTAAATCGTGATCACGAACGAATCTCATCAGACCTCTGTACTCATTCCTTTTGTCTATACCAATAACAGTACCAGTAGCCTGTTTGGCTTGAAGTCTTGACTGAAACATTCAAAGTTAACAAAATTGAACAGATAGATTATCATTCGGCAAAGAAGACTGCATATCTCTAAGATAGTCATACGATACCTTAACAACGAGAAGAGGGTAAGTTAGAATTGTGGCTCCGAGTTTTGCTAAAGCACCAAGGAGAAATATCTGGAGATGATAATAGATAAAGGAATCTCTGAAAAATGGCAATGGAAAATATCGAAGTAGTATGCACCTGTAATGCAGAAACATCACTGCTGCCCTTACTATTTGGTGAGCGTCGACTCTTCAGTTTCTTCAAGAGAGTCTCATAAAGCATGAACTGTATGGCAGGATTACTGACCTATGGAAGAAAATTAAATAATCAATGAACAAGCCCTGAAACCACTAACTTGCTTATAGTTGCAAATACCATGATCAGTGTGGGGAAAACGCCTTTCCAGAATCCCAAAATTCCTGCCTCATCATAGACTTCTTGGATCTGAAGATTATAATTTAGAAATATAAAGGAGATATTTTTTATGTGCTTTGATGGTGAGGATAAAGTGAGAAAAATATATCGTGAACTTGTTTTCGTACCATATGGCCAGTTCCAAACGGAGGAAGTTCAATATCAGATAGAACAACTTCCTTAGATGACAACGGCCTAGAATGATTTGCTTGGTTCTTTTTGTGAGTCTGCAACATACACATTGTTAAAATGCAGATATGATGAAATTTTCAGTCAACTGTTCTAAAATGTATAAGGCTAGATTTATATATCATTGCTTCAGTTGAAGCTTCCCCCTGCAATCTTACCTGCATGCGTGTAACAACTACCCAAATAGGATTCGTTAACAGCACATTTACACACCTAGGGAGAAAAATAGATGCAAGTATCACTGATCGACATCCGCAAAACTAACTCAATGAAACATAAACTTTGGTTAAATTTGAGTTTATTTGGTTCTTTTAGTCTTCTCATGACCAAGTTTCAGTATGGATTAGAATTTCAAAGGAATAATAGGGAAGTTGAATTAAGAAGGATTTTTCAATCAGTAATGCATAAAAGAGACTCAAAATACCCAGATAGACAAGCAACCACAAGTGAAGAAAATGCCCCAACTGATCCATCACCAATGCCTCTTTTCTTCCGTTCTAGGGAGGCAGCTTCAGCCTTGTCCCTGAATATTTGATAGAAGTAATAATAAACACCCTGTACAATAGAATTTATGGATACATAAGATGCCTGCCATCGCGTTATAAATATTAAACACTACATATGAAGCAAAACAATATGCAGGGGGAGCAATGATCATAAAATATAATTTTGATGTTTCTTTGCATTATAAACGTATTCAACTTAGAAAACGCAAGAACAATGAGATTTAAATCCCAATTCTTTAACAGATCTTATCCTATTGAGTAAAAAATAAGCAACTCCGGTTGCTGAGTAATCTATTGTCGAAGGATAGCCATTTAGGTTGGCCCACGAAGGAAATTATATATTCTATGCTTCTTATAGACACTGAAGGACAATCGATGGCACACATCCCCATTGAAAAGACTGCTGCATTACATATTATAAAACCAAATCCCTGATAACGTGATCATAATTATACAGGAACATACGAGTGACGAGACCAAGAAAAAACATGGTTACCTGAGAGGCTGCTGTTCCAACGAGCGATGGAGCTAATCCTCCATACAGCCTACCCCACCCTTCTTGCTTCACAACCTACACATGATGTTACATCATTATCAGAGAGAGGTGAGGAAGAGTTCGTAAAATGAAAAAAACCTGGCTTATCTGTTCCAAGGTTCCAACTTTCTTCTTCCCTTCCTTAGGATCTCGATCGGTTTGTTGCCGAGTATTAAACTAAAACATCAAAACACAATAACAAATAGCAAACAAATTTCTCATGCAGACGAAATAAACCAAATTAAAAATAAAAAAAGCTTTCAGACTCATAATCCAGAATATTTCAAAGAAGCGTGAAGAAAAAAGCAACNCCTTTGGACGCGGAAGAACAAGCTGTTACTCTGCCGGATTCTTATCGCTTTCTTTACCTCGTCATTTTCATTAGCCTGTCTTGTATGAACTTTGATTTATTTCATTAGTGAGCAGGCCAAGAGCATAATCAGCTCGTGGTCGAGTGGTTTTCACCCCAGTTCACGGGGTTTCCACTATATACTGCCGTGCATTTATTTTGGTTTTTAGCTTTTGATCGTCTTCCACATTTTAAAGAAATCAGAACCGAGTTCATTCGTTGAATGAACCGGATGACTGTTGGTACCCCCTAAAAAGGGACTATAACAATAATGATATTGGCCTTGCGTATATGTTTTATACAACTCGGGATGCTTCTAATATTAACATGTATATTGTTGAAGTTTCATTATCTCCAATTGATGAATCCACACCAACGCCAAATATAGGTACATTGTGTTAAAAATTAATTTCATTTTTTCTATCTTTATTTTGCACATGATTTTTTTTCAAAGAATGCTTCCAGTGATGCTAATAAAAATGTACATTCAAATGATAAAAATCATTTTGATGAAGTTGAATTAGATGAAACGCAAGTTCACGATGATGGTTTACTGGGTACCAATGTTATGGAAAACGAAAACTTTCATAACATTAGAGATTTGTTCACTGATAGTATACCTCTAATGCTTGGTGATTCTATTGATATTCCAACTAATGTTGTCTATAATGTTGAGAAAGATGATATTATCAAAGGTACATTGTATAAAAGCAAAGAAGAGTTGAAAGATGCAGTGCAAATGTATTCTATTCATATTGTACAACGACCATATATTGTATTTTGCAGTGATACGAAAATATGGGAGGTTCGGTGTCGCAATAGAATTAATGATCCTCCATGTATGTGGAGGATTAGAGGTAGATTGCAGAAAAAAACAAATATGTGGAAGGTTACCGTAAGTGAATCTCCTCATACATGTTTTATAAGTTGTAATCTATCGCTTCAGCATGATAATTTGAGTACGCATATCATTGCTTCTGAGTTGACACAATATATTCGAAATAATCCTAGTATTGCTATTAATGATCTCCAAACAAAAATCAAAGATCATTTTGGATTTGATGTTCATTACATGAAAGCTGGGAGAGCTCGTGAACTTATGATAAGACAATTATACGGAAGTTGGGAAACATATGTTACAATGCTGCCGATTTTCTTGCAGGCCGTAGAAAGAGCGAATCAAGGTATTTACATTGTTTATGTATATCATATTATTTGTATGCATTGTTTATGTATATCATAGTTTAGTTATACTAATATGCTAACAACTTTGTTTATGTACTATTATTCGTTATCGGCATTTATCGGAGAATGATAGTTATATGTTGAACTATGTATTTTGGGCGTTTGATCCGTGTATTAATGAATATCAACATTGTCAACCAGATATCACGGTTGATGGAATTCATCTTTATACCGATTATCGTCACAAACTTTTGGTTGCCGTTGGACTCGATGTAGGTGATCATATACTTCCTTTAGCATTTGCTATAGTGGATGAAGAAAGTGCTGATGCATGAAGTTGATTTCTTGAACTCATTAGTGATCATATTATTCGTAAAGAACGTTATACATATCTTGTATCTGATCGATGTCCTGGATTAATAGGAGCATTACGTAGAATGTCTGCATTCAATGATCCTGATGGTTGTTATAGATTTTGTATTCGACATGTGGTTTCAAATTTCATAGATAAATTTAGAAATAGTTATCTCAAAGATTTGGTTTGTGCTGCTGCATATGCAACTAAAGTGATAAAGTTCGATAAAATCATGGAGAAAATGCATACAAAAAGTGAGTGTGCTTATAGGTGGATGCAAAATATAGAGCCACAACGATGGACTCTCGCACATGATGGTGGAGCGAGGTATGAATCATTTCTTTTTATTTAGTTTTTTTTATTTTTTGGCTAATATTATTAAGTTTTAGGTACGGAGCTTGTTGAGAACCCTTAAACCGGGTATCAAAGATGTGTTCTTGTTGAAAACCATTAAACCGGGACCAAGGATGAGTTCTAAACCAAGATGAATGTGGTCAAGCTCAAGCGAAGATTCGACAGCTGAAATTACCAAGTATATGATCGGGTCCGGCAGGCAGCTTAGGGCCCGACAGATTGCTTCAATCCCGGAAGACACCTTAGGGCCAAGTAGACAGCTTCGGTCCAGACGGACAGCTTAGGGCCAAGCAGACAGCTTAGGTCCCAGAAGACATGATCGGCCCAGAGAGACTGCTTAGGTCCCAGCAGATCAATCGGTCCGCAGCCTGCTTAGGGCCAAGAAGACTGCTTCGGTCCCGGAAGACACCTTAGGGCCAAGTAAGCAGCCTTGGTCCAGACGAACAGCTTAGGGCCAAGCAGACAGCTTAGGTCCCAGAAGATATGATCGGTCCAGAGAGACTGCTTAGGTCCCAGCAGACCGATCGGTCCGCAGCCTGCTTAGGGCCAAGAAGACTGCTTAAGTCCCGACAGACCGATCGGTCTGGCAGATTGGTTAGGTCCCAGCAAACTGATCGGTCCCCGCAGACTGCTTAGGTCCCAGCAGACTGGATGTCGACCCATCAACATGTGTTCTACGCTTCGGGATCAACCACATTTTCCAGCATGTGAAAACAACCTCTAACAACCTTGTCAAAGGTGGTTACAGGGCGTGGATTACACGCGTTTCACCCTCTATAAATATAGAGCTAAAAGATAAGTTCAGGAGAACCCTTTGGAGGACAATTTCGACGAACCCTAACCGCTGTAATTTCATTTTCGTTGCTCTTATTCACTTTGTACATTTTCATTGGTTTATTAATGAATTTGCCGTAGAGGTTCTCCTCTCGGCAACGTGGTTTTTTCCCCTTTATTAAGGAGTTTTTTCATAGTAAAATCGTTTGCGTTCTTTCCATTTTCTATATTTCAAGTTGTCTCCACAAACAACAAATAAAACCGATTTTCAGAATCCGGTGACTGTGGGTACCCCCTAAAAAGGAACTACAACAGAGCTAAAACTTCAAATCGGGCTGAATGTTTGAATAGTATGTTGAAAAATGTATGTCGTCTACCTATCATAGCTATTGTACATGCTACTTTTATTCGTTGCTTGGATTTTTTTACTCAGCATCGCAATGAGATTGATTGAACGTTTGAGAAAGAACCGACATTTATGGCCAGATAAAGTTTATAAAAGATATTGTCGTTTGGATAAAAAAACAACACGGCTCAATGTTAAACCTTATAATACAGTTGATATGACGGCATTTGTAAAGGTTCCAGGTAAACCAGGACGTCAAGCTAAAATACATGTTGTTAATATCAAATATCGATCTTGTTCTTGTGGAAAATGGTTAGCATATAGAGTGTCTTGTTCACATGTGTTATGGTCCTTTTTTAGGGGGTACCAACAGTCATCCGGTTCGTTAAGAAACGAACTCGGTTTTGATTTGTTTTTGATGGGAGAACGATTAAGAAACTGAAAATAGTAATGCGGCACATCAATTTATAGTGGAAAACCCCGTGAAATGGGGAAAAAACCACTTGACCGAGAGCAGGGATTGCTCTCAATCGATTCACTAATCAAATAAATGTTCAAATACAAGAAGAGCATAGGCTTATGAAGATGACAATGATAAGAAAGCGATAAGAATAATCCCAGCAGAATAACGGCCTATTCTTTGCATCCAAAAGGTCATGCTAATTCCGTCGTCAAGTTCTGTATTTATAGGGCTGATGGCGTTTGAGATCCACGCCATGTAACCGTCTCTGACAATTATGTTGAACGTCATTATTGCACGCTGTAAAACGTGGTTGAGACCGATGCGTGGAAAATGTGACAAGGCTCGAAGTGTGGAATACGTGGAGAGGCCCGAGGCTCAGAACCCGTGACTGTAACCGTTTGGACCGACCTACTATATCGGTCCGTATGCATTCCTTGTTACGACCAATTCCATCTTAGGTCCTGACTTCTTAATGGACCTTCGGGTTAGTTAATCCAAATGGGCCAAAGTGACTATCTTGAACCGCATTATTTCGTCTTTAATCATTCGGGCTAGCCTCTTAGATTGGGTCTAACCCAACAGAGGGTATCCAGTCCCGGAGTCCTCATCAACATGCTATGCAGGTTAATGTTGACTACATTTTTATCAAGTTTATTGATATAAAAATGAGTATGTTTATTATACTTGTAGGTATGTAGATACTACAAAGTTGATACACGCGGAGTGTTACCAGATGAGTATGCTATTGAAACGATGGTAGCTACATATGCATATCAATTCGAATATCCCGAAGAGTCACGATTGAAAGATGCACCTTTCTACTAGTGTACCACCCGAACTTACGGGCACAAAGACAAGAGGCGGGTAGAGCTCGACTTCTCGATTTCTAGGTGAGATGGACCGAAGACCCCAATGAAAACGTGCTAGGAAAAATGTATATGTGGAAACTTAAAATGATTGCTTTGTGTTATTTTTATGTTTGACATTGTGCATGTGAATATTGATGTATGAATTACTGTCATTCCAGCAAATGAACAATTTTAAATTTATGCAACTTCGTCATGACATCTTAATTTATACAAGAATTATTGTCTCAAGTAATGCACAGATTCAAGGCAGTAAAAGTAGGAAACTATAATAGCTTCACTACTTAAAGAATTGTTCTTCCATGAAATTCCATGTCCTGATGCGGGATTCTCTTTTATCTCAATTCCTTTTGCAGCAAACTTGAATATTATATGTAAAAAAACTAGATTCAAACCGCGAACAGTTAACAAACTTTTTAAATGGTACCCATAAAGTACCCATAAAGAAGTACCCATCAAGAAGTTAAATCTTTTAAAAATTATCCATTAGTTTTAAAAATTATAAATATGATTTTATTTTAATTTTAAAAAAAATATAGATTTAAAAAGAATTTTAAAATAAGTGTAGTTTTGAGGTTTGGTTTTAAAAATAAATATAGATTTTAAAAAGCCCCCAATTCATCGCCTAGGAAGATCTATATATGAACATAGACTTACCATAGCACTTGTATGACTTAAACTTCATCTCTGGTATTGAGATTGGGTAAGGAAATCTCAATCAAGCTGGTGGATATCTGTGATCATGTGCTGCTTCCGATCAGAGACGACCCTTTGTTGTTGCAGCTTCAGCGCCTCCAGATTTGAGAAGATCGAGCCAGAACCAGTACGCCATTACAGGAGTAGAAATTAGTACTGCAACTGAGTCAACACAGTTACGTCCCATGGAAAAACCATTATTGAGCCCTTTCTCAACCATAATTCCCTTTCAAAATCCTACTCCGGTCGATCTAAGTGTAACTAACATCTCTTTGCAAGTCAAACTCATCCCTGTAGCTGAGATTGATTATGAGAAGAAGAGTCGCAAAATTGAAAACCCCACTCAAAATTCTATGCATAATCATCTTCGTTGCATCTCTAAGCATACAGATTCTCTCCGCGATCCACCTCAGAAACATGCCCGATGACTCAGAGATCACCCAATCGAAGTACAAATTCCAAACCCACAATCCATACGCCACCAACGAAATCGGTGAATTTGGAGAAATGGTAATCAGTATGTTACCTGAAGATCTACGCTTCACACTGTTCCTGCCGTCGGAGAAGGCTTTCTACCGTGAAATGAGACTGGATCGGAACAATAGCAACACATACGCAGTTCTGACGCGAATCCTTGGATTCTCCGCCGTTCCGAGATGGATTTCTCTGGAGGATTTGAAATTGGGTAAGGAAAACGTATACGAATCACTCTCGGGATTTAACTTACACCTGTACAAGAATTCAATTGATAAAGTGGTAGCGAATGATGTGGTTTCGGTCGGTGTGGTACAGAAAAAGGGAAGCTTGCTGGTTCATGTCATGGATGGCGTTGTAATGGACGCTGAGTTTCAACAGTCTGTACATCTACATACCGATGACGATCAAGAAGAGTAAACTGATAAGAAATCTGCTTTATTTCTCAACCACTGTAAGGAATACATCATTTTTTTTCACTACTCCAAAAGAAGTACAGAGACACACAAGTCACTTGAGAAACGAAATTCTTATCGTTTCGGTGTCCAAAGCTTCATCCTTCATCGTTTTCCCTTGTTGGGTGATCCAAAAGAAGGAGAAAGTGTAATAATCAGAAAGTGAAAGATGTTGAAAATAAGGGCAGGGGGGTACTCACGTTTGTTTGGTATTAAAGAGTTAGTCAATCTGTTAGAAATTTTAGGCATGACCAAGGTAGAAGCTTTAGGCTTTAATGGAGGCTGGGCGGCGGCGGCGGCGCAAGATCATCGATTCGAAACAGGAAGGATTCATTGATTGTTGGATGCCCAGTTTTGAAGCCCCTACAGATAATAAAAGCAGATCACTCTTTGTAGTTTATACTTTACGTTGCATTTGTCAGGGCAGGGAAGCGCGTGCACTTCACTAAATCAGTTTCAATTATCCCCAAAAGGCCAACTTTTTCACTCCGCCTTGTCGCATATTCCACCTTTTTCTTTTACCAATTCCAATCCCCCCCCATGAACAGAATATGTGAGCAAAGGTGAAGGGGAAGAGGGAGTGAGTAACAGAGCATCGTTTTCTCAAAGTTATTGGCTTTTCTGGGGATAAATTTTCTGATTTTGCTGCATCTCGAGAACATAGTATGAGGCAGAGGCAGCGTCCACCACCCACGCGGGGCCGTGGGTCTCCTGCTCCGCCGCCACCTCTCTCCCAGTCTCTACCTTTTAACATCATTCCTATTCATAATCTTCTGGCTGACCACCCTTCACTCCGTTACCCAGAAGTACGTGCGGCAGCTGCTGCCCTTCGAGCCACTGGGGACCTCCGTACACCTCCGTTCACTCCATGGAGCGATACCATGGATCTTCTGGACTGGCTGGGCCTTTTCTTTGGGTTCCAAACTGATAACGTTCGGAACCAAAGGGAAAATTTGGTGCTCCATTTAGCCAACTCCCAAATGCGACTGCAGCCGGCGCCGGCTGCCGCAGACCGTCTTGACTCTAGCGTACTTCGTGCTTTTCGCTTGAAGCTTTTGGAAAATTATACGTCATGGTGCTCCTACTTGGGGAAGAGGTCTCAAGTTCGTCTTCCCAGTCGTCATAATCCTGATTTTCAGCGTCGAGAGCTCTTGTATGTATCTCTTTATCTACTGATATGGGGGGAATCAGCGAACCTGCGGTTTGCACCTGAATGTTTATGTTATGTCTATCATCACTTAGCATTGGAGCTCAACTACATCCTTGATGGTCAAATTGATGAGAACACAGGACAGCTTTATGTTCCTAATACCTGTAAACAGTATGGTTTCTTGAATGAAATCGTTACTCCTATTTATAATACTATCAAGGGTGAGGTTGCAAGGAGTAAAAATGGGACTACCCCACATTCAGCATGGAGGAACTATGATGACATTAATGAATATTTTTGGAGCAGGAGATGCTTCAAGCGGTTAAAATGGCCTCTTGATTTGTCAAGTACCTTTTTCTCTGCTGAAAAAGATAAGAGAGTGGGGAAGACTGGTTTTGTTGAGCAGCGAACATTTTGGAACGTGTATCGGAGCTTTGATCGGTTGTGGGTTCTTTTGATACTTTATTTTCAAGCTGCTGCAATTGTTGCTTGGGAAGGGACTGATCAACCATGGCAGGCTTTAGAGAGCAGGGATGTGCAAGTTAAGTTACTTACTATTTTCATTACATGGTCCGCCTTAAGGCTTGTGCAATCAATTCTAGATGCTGGTACCCAATATAGTTTGGTTACTAAGGACAAGAAATTGCTTGGTATCAGGATGTTTTTGAAAAGCATTGTTGCTATTGCTTGGGGTAGTGTTTTTGGTGTATTTTATTGGCAGATTTGGAACCAGATGAACTTTGATGGGATGTGGTCAGATGAGGCAAACCAAAGAATTTTTACTTTTCTCAAGGCTGCTTTAGTCTTCGTTATTCCAGAAGTACTTGCTTTGATCTTGTTTATTGTTCCCTGGATTCGTAATGCCATTGAACTATCTGATTGGCCGATTATATATGTCATAACATGGTGGTTTCATACAAGAACATTCGTTGGTCGTGGAGTTAGAGAAGGGCTTGTTGACAATGTTAAGTACACTCTGTTTTGGATAGTTGTGCTGATTTCAAAGTTCTCTTTCAGTTACTATCTTCAAATAAGACCTCTAGTTGGACCAACAATAACTCTATTAAATCTCACAGATGTGCAGTACCAGTGGCATGAATTTTTTACTAGTACCAACAGAATGGCAGTGGCAATGCTCTGGGGTCCTGTTGTCTTGATATATTTAGTAGACATGCAAATCTGGTATACTACTTTTTCTGCCTTTGCGGGATCCTTGATTGGGTTATTTTCTCACATAGGTGAGATTCGAGGCATCAATCAATTCAAGCTTAGATTCCAGTTCTTTGCAAGTGCAATGCAGTTTAATCTGATCCCTGAGCGTCAAAATCTTAGTCCTGAGGCAACTGTTGTTCATAAACTAAGGGATACACTTCATCGTCTCAAGCTTCGATATGGTCTTGGTCAACCTTACAAGAAAATGGAATCGGATCAGGTTGAAACTACTAGATTTGCATTAATTTGGAATGAGGTAATAATCACTTTAAGAGAAGAAGATCTTATCAGTGACAAGGAATTGGAGTTACTGGAGTTGCCACCTAATTGTTGGGATATAACAGTGATAAGATGGCCATGTATCTTATTAGGCAATCAACTCTTGCTTGCTCTTTACCAGGCTAGTGAACTTGGAGATGAAAAGGATAAAAGTCTGTGGTCTAGGATTTGCAAGAATGAATATAGGCGTTGTGCGGTTACTGAAGCTTATTACAGCGTTAAATATTTGCTTCTTGAGATTGTTAAAAGTGGGACAGAGGAACATTCAATAGTTTCCAAGTTTTTCATTCAGGTTGATGACTATATTGTTTTTGAGAAGTTTACAGAGACGTACAGGACAAGTGTACTTCCAAAGATCCATGAGAAGTTGGTGTCTCTTATTGAGCTTCTCGTTGTGCCACAGAAGAATGTCGATAAGGTTGTAAATGTGCTTCAAGCATTGTATGAGCTTGCTGTTCGGGAACTTCCGAAAAAGAAAAAGTCTGTGGCTAAGTTGGGAATGGAGGGTTTAGCACCTCGTAAACAAAATAATGATACTGATCTTCCATTCGAGAACTCTGTTCAATTTCCTAACCCAGACAATGCCTTCTTTTTCAGACAATTGAGGCGTTTGCAAACTATTCTTAATTCTCATGATTCAATGCACGGTGTCCCGAAGAATCTTGAGGCGAGAAGAAGGTTTGCGTTCTTTAGTAATTCATTATTCATGAACATGCCTCGTGCACCTCAGGTTGAGAAAATGATGGCATTCAGCGTCTTGACTCCTTACTATGATGAAGAAGTGTTATTTGGTAAAGAAATGCTTAGAAGAACAAATGAAGATGGTGTTTCCACTTTGTTTTATTTACAAAAGATTTATGAAGACGAGTGGGAAAATTTTGTTGAGCGTATGAAGAGGCAAGGAATGCAGAACGAGACAGAAATATGGACTACCAAAACAAGGGATCTCAGACAGTGGGCTTCATATAGAGGACAAACACTGGCTCGTACTGTTAGAGGGATGATGTATTATTACAGGGCCCTCAAAATGCTTTCTTTTTTCGATTCTGCTTCTGAGATTGAATTAAGACAAGGATCTATGGATATTTCTTCTTTGCCTGGATTATCAATGGTGAATGGTACCACGAATATCCAAGCACCAAATTCTAAGAAGCTTAATTTGAATGAGAGTGGTGTTAGTCTTCTTTTTAAAGGACATGAGTTTGGAGTTGCTCTTATGAAGTTCACTTACGTTGTTGCTTGTCAAATGTATGGGATTCATAAGGCTAAAGGTGATTCACGTGCCGATGAGATTTTGAAACTGATGAAAAGTAATGAAGCTCTTCGTGTTGCTTATGTGGATATAGTTGATCTTGGAAGAGAAGAGGAGTACTACTCTGTTCTAGTGAAGTTTGATCAACAACAAAATAAAGAAGTCGAAATATATCGCATTAAGTTACCTGGTGCTTTGAAGCTTGGAGAGGGTAAACCTGAGAATCAAAACCATGCCATAATATTCACTCGTGGAGATGCTCTTCAGGCAATTGACATGAATCAGGACAACTNTTGTGCAAAGTTTATTGGCGTTTATTCCTACAGGATGGGGAATAATTCTTATTTCTCAAGTACTGAGACCTTTTCTTCAATCGACTCTTGTATGGGAAACAGTCGTGTCGCTTGCTCGTATTTACGATATGCTTTTTGGATTGATTGTTATGGTTCCTTTAGCTTTACTTTCATGGATGCCTGGATTTCAACAGATGCAGACAAGGATTCTGTTTAATGAAGCTTTTAGTAGAGGTCTTCAAATATCTCGTATTCTCACCGGCAAAAATTCTAACGTCGATAACGATGATCGGTAATTTGAACTTGAATCTTAAGGTATGTATTGTTGCTTTATTGTTGATTATTTGAGACTTCAGGGCATTTATTCTGTAATTGGTTGCCTTTTGTTTTGTAGCTTTACTATTTGGAGTTTGAGGCTAGCAATTAGTAATAACAGTAAGATTAGCAGCGCTGATGTCTGAACCATTTTCGGCTTCATGTGTTTTGACTGATCTACTCGCCATGTGTCAAAATCCCATTTGTTCCCTCTTTTGATCACTTGTCTGAAATATTTTTGTTGATTAAATGTTTGTCATTTTCAACGATTTTAGTAGTTTTCTTTTATTGACTTTTGAAAAAATGTGAAAATGCAAATTTGGTTCTGGTCGTTTTATAATTTTGTTATTTTGGAAGTTTAATAATTGTGGTAAATGTGATGCATCAAGTGTGAAGAAGACAATTAATATTCATACTTTGTCTTCTTGGAATACCTCAGATTCACCAGTTTTTTTATCGTGTCGATCTTGTTTTGCACGTTATTTATTTCTCTCGCATATACTCTGAAGTTTGAACCACTATCATTCATGTTCATCATACGTGAAGTCCCGGACATGTTCGTGAGCACCTTTCTTGTTCATCATTTTTCATTTTTGTTCATCTATTCTGTTGGTGCGTTCGACAACTCAAATGTCAACTACAAATCCCGACGGACAACAAGTCATATATTCACCTTACACATCGAATAGTTTGTGGAGTTCAAATTTATCATCGACACTCCTCAATCCTCAATTTTCAGACCTGTTGGACACATGCTACTAGAATTTGCTGCTACAACCTATTTCAGATTGCTCTAACATAAATGAATTTTATGATCTTGCCGATTGATTTACAAACTCACGCACACAAATGATAGAATGAAATAGATACACATAATTTTACGTGGAACTCGAGTATTGAGAGAAAACTATGAACCAATATTGATAAATCCAGAATCACCAAAGATACAACAACTAATACAATGTCAAGAACTATAGAGTTCTTGAACCACAGATTACTAGGCAACAAAACATGGAAAATTATATCTTCAAAACCTTTGCATCCTTTCATATCTTCTCTCGTGCTCTCATTGTACTATCCCATGGTGCCACACGGTTCCACATGTATAAATAGACTCCTGAAATTGGCTTAGGGATAAGACTCATTTCATCTCTTCTAATAATCAATCGTTTCTATTCCATACTGATAGTTCCCACACCTCGCCAATCGATCACATCTGTCAATGTGTTCGGACAATGCGCAATCTGTCGATCCCCGGGGATGGGTACGCGTTAATCTTTGCAAAACGAATGGAAGAGGGCCGCCGAGGGTTCCGGCACCGCCGCTTCCTCCGAGAAAAGATAAGTACGACGATGGGACGGTAGTTAGAATCGAGATCGAGGACTTCTTATGTTTAATCTGTTCATGAATTCTAAGAAACCATACAATTTCACTGGAATTTATTCAAGAGAAAATGAAATTCACAGCAAGCAAAGCAAAAGGGGGAAAACAATTTACAAACAGATGAAATCAGTGGCTCAGAGTTTCTTCTTCTCAATCTTAGATACTATTTCCGGCTATCGTAATCGAGGATTTCGTTTGTAGTAACACACCTTGATTGCTGCACAATAGATCTTCCAATTGAGTTAACCCAGTCCTCTTTCTCCTTCTCTGAATCCGCGATGAAGAACATCGTCTCGTCAGGCGTTGAGATCTCAAAAGCGAACGGCCGATTCACCACATCCTCCGCGCCTTTTACAGTTCTACAATTCGCCGCTATGATAACGCCGCGCGGTTTTGACGCTTTTGTGACTGATGATTCCTTGAACCAGAAGACTTTCCCCTGCTTCAGAACGAACCAGCGGCGGCGCCAGGTCTTAATGTACTCTCCTTGCTTTGTCAGCCATCCAGCAAGCTCCGGCGAGTTCCAGAATTCCACGCCGTAATCCTCTTCGGCTGATCCCATCGCGGCTCGCCACAGGCTCAACATGGTCGGCGTTAGAATTGATGAGAATGAAAACTCGCTGAATTAGTTGAGGATGGCAATTCACAATCGACAAGAAGGATGGAAGAATATACTTCCAGAAAAGCAATTGATTTTATTGGGCCAATGACAGGCCCAATACTGTATGCTAATATCGAAGCCCATCTTTAAATACTGTATTATTTGAAAAAAATAAAAATAAAAATTTATTATTTTAGCCAACAAAAAAAAGGGCACAATAGTCATATAACATTATCTGGGCCTCGTAAGAACCGAGGATTTGACTTGCGATTTCTCAGTTCCTCTTTCTTCTCCAGATCTGCGATGGCTTCTGCGCCGACGCTTCCTATCTCCAATCCCCAATCGGAGCCCCTTCAGCCGATCGCTACTCCGGCATTCCGCAGCTTCATCTCCCGCCTCAATACCACCATACAGCACGGATTCTCTCAGCGCCGCGCTTGGACGGAACTCATAGATCGCTCTGCTTTCTCCCGTCCCGATTCCATCGCCGAGGCGTCGTCGCGTATCCGTAAAAATTTCTCCTATTTCCGCATCAACTACTTTTCGGTGATTGCTCTTTCGGTCGGCCTTTCTCTTGTCTCGCATCCTGTTTCACTCATCATTCTTCTGACGATACTTGCCGCCTGGATGTTCCTCTACGTCTTCCGTCCTTCCGATCAACCGCTCGTCATTGGTGGCCGCAGCTTTTCCGATCTAGAGACGTTGACGATTCTAGTGGTGACGACAATGATTGTAGTTTTCCTTACCAGCGTTGGATCGCTCGTTATATCGTCTTTACTCGTCGGTCTGGCCGTGGTCTGTGCCCATGGAGCCTTCCGCGTGCCCGAGGATCTGTTTCTAGATGATCAAGAGCAGGTTAATTCTGGTTTCTTGTCCTTCCTCGGCACCACACCCTCCACCGCTGCGCCCACCGTTGCCACGCGCGTGTGATTCATAACCAGATCTGAGTCCCGGTAACATTGGATTATTATGTATATAGGGATATCAAACTTTTCTTATGAGCGAGCATCTTTTGCTTTTCATGGCTGGCATCTCCTCACCAGTTTGGATTGAGAAAATAAATAATTTGATTTTGAATTTCTTTTTATTTTAGTAAATTTGATAAATTTAATCATCCAAATATAAAACTAATCCAAAATTGATGATTAATTTTATTATATATATTAAATTTTAATGATTAATTTTATCAAAGTTGATAAAATATTAAGATTATCTTTGCAATATTTTTATATTGGTTTGGAATTTCGTACCGGTCCAAATATCATGTATCCGGTACAAAATAAAATGAGAAAACTCAGATTTCGATCCAAATATCTGGTATCTGGCAGTACTGGCAAAAATACCGATGTCACCCGGTATTTTGAATACACGTAGTATACCAATTTATATAAAAGCATGATATCTTTGTTTTCAAAGAATTAATAATTAAGAAAGAATAAATATAAATTAAGTTGAATGATGGTGTACGAAATTACATATCGATATAAACACACTAGAAAACATTACTTACTATTTGGGCCTCCTTCCTTTTTTGAGCCCAATCTTGTATTATTTGGACCCAACCCAATTAGTTGACCGGGGCTCCGGGAAAAAAGATTTGGTTGCGTGGTGACGTGTATATTTTCGTGGATTTGAGTCGCCGCGCGTTACTTTTTCCCTCTAATAATTAGGCCTCCCGCCTAGCTCATAGTAGTGAGAAACCGCTAACAACAGCTAAAATACGCTAAAATGGCGTAGAGTGAGCGCCATGCCAGCGTACGGCGGATTACTTTTCGTGACTTGAAAGTTGAAACAGGATTAGAGCTTGCACTTAACTCTAATCTTTAATGGGAACGAGAAAGAGGGTATATGCAATCCGCCGTGGCCCGGACGGCAGCGCCTTCGAAAAATGGTTCGCCCTTCTTCCATTCATTACTCTGTTTGGTTTTCAATTATGATATTTTCGTGGTTGGTATTGCTCGTGACTGTTCCGTTTCCGTTTGTAGCGACAAATGTGGGATTACTGTGACGATTGCTTTGGCTGATATGCATAACTGTAAATTTCAAAAGAGAACGAAAATCGATCATGGGTGCCAGACCATTGTTGATCAACCCAGATCGGCTTTTCGATTGTTCATGTATGTGCATATAGTTTCATTCGAAACAATGATTTATAAATCCTCAAAATGTGCCCAATTACTCTTTCCTTATTGGTTAATTGTGCAGGGAAGATTATATGAAGACAAGTAACGTTGAGAATGAAATTGAAGTAGATAAGATGTTATGTGAGATATGGAAATCCATGTCAATCAAGGTATGCACATAATAAACACTTGAAGAAACTCCCATTTGAATCCCTCTTTACTCTAAATTGCTTATGTTTTTGTTAGGAGAAACATCCCTATATTGTTCATGCCAATAAACTTGACACAGCCTGGATGAAGCTTCTACGAGATGAAGAAAATAAGATGAGATGGGTAATTTTCTACATCTGAAACAAGAGATTTATCTACATTTAAAGCCAATGTTTCAAATGCTATGTTTTGATTGATGTTTAGGTAGATGATGAAGCAGATTCAGCTGCAGTTGTAAGATTTGTAGAGGTTTTGGCTTTGGTTTGTCTATTTAACTTATACAAATGAACACTAATCAGTGTTTGTTTGTTTGATTGTAGGAACAGGAGCAGGAGCAGGAGCAGGAGCAGGAGGAGCATTCTACATCTGGTTCTGGTGGCTCAATTTTCTTCTTTTCTGAAACGTATATGTAAATGTAGGTTCATATTCATTACTAAACTTGCTTTCAAGTTGAAGCTTGAGGCAAGTCATTTTGGCTACTTAATAACTCTGATTTTTTATGATGCTGTGTTTTGGTATATGTAATGTAACTAAAGATTTGCAGGGGAATAAGTGAAATCATAAATGAGCTTCCAAATCCATTTTGTATCATGACTTTAAAACTCTTTTTTAATATATTTGTTGCATTTAAGAATTATTAACTTTGCTCAGAGTATTAATCAATTCATAATATTTTAACCATTAAAGTGATAGTCTCGTGGTATGTAAAAAATAAATAATAGCATTTTAGAGTATATTTAGTTTTATAGTTTTAGTAATTTTTGTTATTAAAATTTTATAATTGTATCATTGTGATTGATGACCAATCGTTTTTATATTTTATCAGTTTTGATAAAATCAATTCGAAATTTTAATGTTCATGACATAAAAATAGCTTTTAAAATATTCAATTTTGTTAATTGAGGTAGTGTTGAATTTTAATTTTTTTATTAATTCAAAGAAAATAAATTTATACTAAACATAATTAGCGGGTGAGATTAGCTTTTCCGTCTTGAGATAACGAGGGCAAGGGCGAATAGGTAATTCAACACACTGCACAGAGATACCTCTAAATTACACGACGTAAACCATTCCGACCTCAAGCAGCGACGCCGGCGGCACCTTGAGTGCGACGTCGTTTCCACGGCAATTCCGCCGGAGAAAATTATAGCCGAAATCAATCGCCGCTCTTTTCAGGAACGACGATCCACGTTTAGTCTGCACGTGAGAATGCCCAAGAATGAACGCCGTTCCAGACTGCTGCGCCTCGTGTAAATCTCGAAGCTCTTCTTGTAACCGGATATCCATCCCCGATAGCAACTGAACCTCATCTTCATCCTCTTCCTCATCAATCGCGAACCTAACTCTTCTCTCGATTTCCACGACGTCGTTTAAGCTATCAACCGTCGAAACCCCCGCTGAAACACTCGCCGGTTCTAAATTGCTACCAGAGAAAGTCACAGTTCCGACCACCGCTAGCCTGCACTCACCGGATGATGCGCCGGAAGAATTTCCCCCACTGAAATCATCATCCTCGTCTTTGATTCCATGAGATTTGCGCCAGTCATAACAAATGAAGTCCGTCAATTTGCTTATCAGCTCCGATTCAAATGAATCCACATCTTGATGAACATCTCTGTATCCGTATCTCACGATACACCTATAAGACCGATGAGGTGCCGGTCCTACGCGGCCGACAAGATACCTTTCCGCCCGAGGAACAAATGGAACAGGAACAGACTTGATACAGACAAACACAAGAACACGGTGGAAAGCCGGAAGATTAGTGACAAACCTAGAAAAGTTAGCCGGAATACCAGAAGTCAAGTCTGTGAAAACAATTCCAATCCCTGGAACTCGAGCAATTCCCAAACTCGGCTCCAATGCAAGAAGCCATTCAAGAGATACTTTGTTATGGAGATCAAATTCATACTTCTTGATCGTTGCATAATGCCAAGTGAACATCACGCTTACGAGGACAAGAGCAAGAAGAATTGGAAGCCAAGCTCCATCTTTGAATTTGGTCACAGATGCAGAAAAGTAGAGCAATTCAATTGATCCAAAGAAAAGAAGAAAGCACAGAGCCAGCAATGGAGGTTTGTGCCAACACAGGATGATTACCAGTGAAGTTAAACATGTCGTCACCAACATCACAGCCATCACTGCCAATCCTATACCAATAAACAAGACAAAAGGTAAAAGCTCTGGTTTAGTTTATGCTGCATCTTGCTATGGAGTAATTCTTGTGATGCCCTTTTTGTTTTAGGTACCTGATGCATTTCCCAAGTGCTTAACATCTCGGAATCCGATAGTCACAGCGACGCAGAGAATCATCAGCAACCAATTGATCTCCGGGATGTAAATTTGGCCATGGATTTTATCAGAGGTATGGATAACTTTAACCTTTGGGAAGCATCCAAGTGATTGGCTTTGGTTTATGATTGAGAATGTGCCACTGATTATCGCCTGGCTTCCCACGACTGAGGCAAGTATTGCAACTCCGAGAATCGGCCATCTAACAGATTCTGAATCCACAACAAAGACAAGTAAGATCATAGTTTTGCTTGTTCAAAATCTATTTCTTAAACAAGCACATTCTACTTGCCTGGAACCGAAACATAAAAACCGATGTTTTGAATCATTTGATGATGTTGTGATAGGTACGCAGCTTGTCCCAAATATGCTAATATCAACGCAGGATAAACTAGGAATGTGAAAGCAATCTGCAGTAGAATGAAAAAAAAGGTACCATTACCATAACTCTGGAATTCATGCTTGCTTGTAACTTCACCTGAATTGCAGCATAAGAGAAATGACCAAGATCAGCAAACATAGCCTCCGAGCCTGCGAAATGGGAAGATATTCGATGAACAAATCATTCTGTTGCGAGTATTAGAAGTGAAATTGCTTGTTCGTTTACCAGTTATGCACAAGAGGATCCCTCCAAGAGACATCCATCCCCCTTTTCTGGTTTTCTTCAGAAACTTCACCATATAAACAGGGGAAAGCGCTCTGTAAATCTGTGGATTCCATTTGATAATGTTGTATAATCCCAGTGCACTGATTGACAACAGCCAAGTGAGGACAATTGGTGCGAAGCAAGAGCCGATTCGGTGGGTTCCGTAGTGTTGCAAGGCGAATAGACAGACTAATATGAAGCAAGTTATTGGAACAACTGCATCTGAAATTTGAGAAGCTACTAGTTAATGTGAGGCTGAGCAAACAGTATTAGGATTGAAATAGGCTTGGCTTACATTGGTGATGATCCTTTGACATTGATAACTCAAGCCCAGAAACAGCAGAGAAAACTACAAGATAACATGGTTTGAAATTGCAGCTTTATTTAGAGTGCAAAAAGATGTATTACCAGATATTGCAGGCGTTAAAAGTCCATCACCAATCACCATACAAGTACCAAGGAGAACCAAGAGCAGCAAAGCTATGTGCAAAGACTTGTGATTCTCAAGCAGCATCTTAACCCTTGAGCTTCTCTTAATCTCCGGTGGGGAATCGAGTTTATACGTCGATAGCGCCTCATCGGCGATCTGTGGGTTGGGTAGAAGGCTGACTTTGGCATGTCTGCATATGAGAGAATACAGAGCAAAAGTCCCACCTGAAATTGGAATTCAGATTGTTTAGAGAACACCAAGAGAAATGGAATATGAACACCAATTTCACCTTCTCCATTGTCGTCTGCTCGAAGAACAACAAACACATATTTGAACAAAGGTACGAGGGTTAATGTCCAGAATACAAAAGAAACAACACCAAATATCTCTTCATTTGTTTCTGAGTGATGAATGTCTTCAGCAAATGTGCTTCTGTAGACATACAATGGAGAAATACTGAGATCCCCATAGACAACTCCCAAGCTCTGGTACGCTAAAAACAAGGTACTTTTCCAAGAATCCTTCTGAAATTGAGAAACCCCAGTATGAATTAACTGAATCCCAACAGTAGAAAGGAATCATACAAACCTTTGAACCGCTCCTCCACTTCCCTGGCGACAGATCCATCAGTTGTGAAAGAGATGAAGAACTGAAACAGCGATATAAATTAGGTGAAGATGTGGGCATAAAAAGCGAGTAAACGACAACTCAAATGTGTAATTCTCAGCACCAAACTTGTGTTCAATACACAAACAAAAGGGGGTTCAGAGAATGATGCTTACTTTACTGGGCTCTTTGATCTTTCCACAGAAATGTGAGTGAACTGGAGCAACTCAAAAGGTGTAATAAATTGGAAGAAAAAGTGGTAAGTTGTAGTTACTTTGGTGGTGAGTTAGAACGAGAGGTAGGAAGAAGGGAGGGGAAATTTACAGGACAGGGCATTATGAAACTGCAAGTTGAGATTGATCCACAACCCCACAGAAATAAAGGAGGGTACACTACACACGATTTTTTTGGTTACAGTAACATTGTCAGTATAAAATAATAATTAAAAAAGTACTGTTAATTTTTTGCCCACTACACACTACAGCACAGCACGTCAAAGTAACTGCAGATCTATACATAGATCTCTCTCACTCACAACTCACACACCCCATCACCTATCCATTACTTACCCAGTCTTGCTTCATATTTCTAAAGATAAGAATGCTTCAAAAAGGCCTAAAACCCGAACCAACTGAGATTCGGCCTGGATCTGATAAGGTCAGGTGGGTTCAGTTTTGATGAATGAAAATTTGATTATTTTGTCTCATAAATATTATCATTAATGATAAAATATCACCTTACCTCAAACTTTGTAGATATATATTTAATCTTTAAACTTTACATTTTTTTTGCAAATACAATCTATTAAATTTATAATATTTGATAAATTAGATGTCAAAATGAAAACATAACAAAATTACCAAAATATGCGATTAAATTTTGCAGCTACATCTCCCGATTTGTTAGGTATACTACGAAGATTGGCATAAATCGGCGTGTTAGACGAATATTAATAATATATAGTTGATATAATTCAGCCTCAAATTGGAACCTACTGTCCAAACCTATTACCTATAGGGCAACACTAGATGCTTCAAATGAGTGGACAAATTCGCTCAAAAAACAGTAACAGGTTTAAAAGAAAGACTTTTTTTCATCCCAATAATGTAACTTTTTTGTTCATTTATTCTTTTAGTGGGATCGTGTTTGAGACTACGAACGCGTTCTAAACTCATGATCATATTTGATATAGGATGCGGGTTAAGGATGCGGGCGCGTGCTATGTCAAAAGTAGTCCTGAGCTCAAAACACGGCCGTATTCTTAAAATGCGAATCGCATTGAAAAAATAAATAGACGAAAAAGTTGTATTATTTGGACGAAAAAATCTAAAAAGAAACCTCTAATACCATCAAAAGAAAGAAAGAAGAAGAAATACCAGCAAAAATAGACTCCTCCCGACAATTGTTTCATTAAAACTCATGTAAATTGTTGATTCCCAAACGCAGTAGTGAAACCGCAGAAGAATCTTACGTGTGAATAGTAATACTGGGAGTGGAAGAGGGGCCCTTTCCCTTGTCTCCCTCAAGTACAAGTTGAAGACCATAAATGTACCTGGCCCCCATTAATAAATGCTGAGAAACTCCCTTTAAGTATCCTTATTCACTTTACAGCTTACACAGACACAAAACTAAACTGTAACAATAATATCATTGCAGGTTAATATCATTAAGACAGAGTAACAAGTTTCATTAGCATTCTTATTTTTGAATTAAAATGCAATATTTTCAAACAGAAAGAAGAGTTATATTTAAACTTTAACCATATCATACAAGGATTCACCATCTGGATGTCATTTAAGCATGTAAATCCTTGTCTGATTCGTCCCAAGTTGCAAGCCTTGAGGCAGAGGTATCATTAATCTTTGTGTTACCGTTCTCAAGTTGTATAAGGGGGTCAATTTCAGCTTCGTTTTGCTGTTGAATACATGGAATTTAGAATGCAAATATATAAAATAAAAGAAGCTTTTGTACCTTATTTTGTGCTGATGCTTCTTCAGCTTTTGCACGGGTCTCTAGGGTGCAGTAATATGAGTATAGAATCATCCCAACCAAGGCAACAAGTATACCGAAAATATTACTCCAGTCGAATGGATCATGAAGTAAAGCGTAACCAAATGTTAATACTAAGCAAGTTTTTAGATGACCAAGAACTTGATATGTAACAGGAGATGTCTTTCCTATCACAAGGAACGTGCTAAAATTTACCGAGATTGCAATCAGACAAGACAAAACGATGAAAACCTGCAGATTCATATATGATTTCAATGAATGAAGAGGCAAAATAAAAGATTCACAATATTACTTACCACCACCTTTGGACTGTATTGAAAGGAAAAAACATTCTGTTGAGTCAAAAGGTTATCCAGGAATGGACCTGTTGCAAGCAGTGTCATTGCTTGATAAATACACGATTGGTATAGAAGTTGTGTAGAAGAAATCCTATATTTCTTCTGAATGGTGTTAGTCATCTGAGATTACCAGGTTAAGTTTCACAAGCAACAAATATGATAATCCAATCACCAATACATTTTCTAAGCAAAAATTTATAAGCAATGAACTTTTGTGCATTTTGTAGACCTGCCATGCTTGTAAGTTTATTAGAGCTCAGAAACACTTATGGCGCTACGATCCTAATAATATATATCTAACATCTGGACAAAGGATACAATTTGAGCAACGCATGTGGTAATAACGGCAAGAAATGAGAGAACAGAGCCTAGGATGTTAAGCTGCATATCAGTAACCGTTGCAATTCCAACACCTAGGAGAAGAATGCCTAGAGAAAACTTAATGTTCCGACTGCAAATATTTACACAACTCAAAAAATATTAGAAACATTAGAAGAAAGGAAAAAAAGAATAACTCAAACTGCAAAGACATAACAACTTTATGAAAACACACCTGAAAATTTTGCTTAAAAAAATTGTTTCAAGAAGTACTGTGCATGGAATAATGGCCAATTTCGTCATCTATAAAAGCAACACAAAGTTTTCACTCAGGAAAATGTCATCCAAGCCAGAGAAACAAATGAACGTAGGCATTATATTTACCTGATAGAAACCAACCGAGTTGAAACCAAGACTCAAGTTCAATAACCCAATTGAAATTCCATTCAAAACACCAAATCCAATTACAGTTTGAAAATCTATAGGTTTGTGTTCAAATAATTTCATCATGAGCGCCACATGAAGCGAACAATACGTAACAAGCAGATGCCAGCTTGTCAGTGTTGTAGCTGCATAACAAAACAAAACAACAACAACAAAATTTGTAATATAAAAAATAATAGAAAACCGCATACCAACAAAAATATATTCGATATAAATCTTTGTATCTAGAAAACGAATCGGTAAAACAAAAAATATTGCTGCCTCAAACATCCAATTTCATGTCAGAATCCGGATCAATTAAATGCGGTAACTACCAACACAATAAGTAGCTCACCAAAATTGAAACGCAAGGTACTCATTAGCGCTTTATTGCAGATCACAATTGAAACCGATGAAACCACAGAAAGTGTAAGCGCCCCTATCGTCCCCAACTGAAACCTCTTACTCTCCGACATCCTTCCTTCTTCCTTGAAATCGATAATGAATAACGAACGATTGATCACCTAACAATGCAAACGCACGAAATAAGCTCCAATCAATTAAATCAATCAATCGAAATAAGAATACACGCAGCGTACTTTTCAAATGCGACTCCAGATACTAGATCATTGTCGCCTGAAATGGCAAAGATTATTGTAAATACTTGTTCTTGATCATGAGCAAATTTGCAAGAAATTGTTGAAAATGGGCTAAAGACTGCGCTTTGCATCGTCTTCTGGTTACCACTCTACAGTCTACACTACAATGTAGGACAGGACGATTAATTGATCATTTAATTCAAGTTTCAACGTTGTTTGCAACGACGTCGTTTAGCAGCCACATTTTTAATTTTTTTAAGTGCAAAGTGTGCTCTATATGTTAAGTTAGGTTTTAAATTACTTTTATGCTGTTTTCATATTAATGTCAAATATCAGAATATTATTTCATAAAAACTCAAGATTATCATCCAATTTTTTATGGACCCACACGTATAATAATTGATTTCTAAAATAACTTGATTTTTATAAGTTAAATGTATGATGCTTACGTAGAATAATACACCAAGAGCATCTTTAGTTATTGGATTAAAAATACCATGAAATATTCAAATCGTGATTTTTTTAATATACATAAAACAAAAACAAATTTACGATATCATTAAGAAAAATCACGAATTTATAACCGTTACTAAAACCAACGATGCTCTCATAGCTAAAAAGAATAATTTATATTTAATATTAATAATTATAATATGACTATATTATTATTATTATATATATAATTATATATTAATATTTTTACAATAATTATACCATAATTTTATCAATATATTTAAAAATTCACAATTATCATATATAATTATTGTTGTTACACTATCCGAACAGTTCGTGAATAATATGTGTTCGGTTCGTATGTGATCGTGTTCGCTCGTTCGACTAAAAATATGAACATTGTTCGAACATTATTTTTTGTTCGTTTATAATTTGAACGAACACGAAGATTTTCGTTAACAAATTCGAACGTTCGTGAACAAATATATTATTTAAATTAATTTTTATACTAATAGATTATTATAATATTTAAGTTCAAAAATTTTAATACAACTTTCATGAGGTTGTATTCTTCTTTATTTTGTGAAAGATAATTTAATTATTTTTCATTATATTTATTTTTTTGTGATTTTATATGTAAAACAACAAAATTTTATTTTTTTGATGAAATTCGCACAAATAGTACAAATATGTTTGAACAAATCGTACGAACGAACATGAACATCCACTTAATAATTTGAACAATATTCGAATATATTTTCACGCTCGAATAAAATATGAACGAACATGAAAACAACGAGTTCGGTTCGTTTGGATCGAATATGAACTCTATATCTAATCAAATATCACTTGATCATACATAAGTGATGTTTGGAAACCCAGTCTACCGCCCGGTGCGGTGAACGTACCGTAGTTGTATTCTATTTTTATCAAATATCATTAATAATTGTATTCGTATGACCGTAGAAAACAGCGGTGCGTTTACAGCTGGGTTAACCCAACTGCCACCAGAACGCACCTACCAAATGTCAATTTTACCCTTGATAAATTATAGTTTATTTTTTTTAAAAAATAATTTTGATCAATAACTTCATATATTCAATCAATTATGTATTCAAACTATAAAAATATATATAACAATTTAAAAATATAATTTTGAAATAACGAATTTATCATAAAATAATATGAAATATAATTTTTAAGTTATAAACAATTATTTAAAAATAATGGCAAAAAAATCATTTTACGACATCACGACTCATGAAGTAGCTCATTAACTACTAACAAATACAATTCTTGAAGTGTCTTCTTTTAATCTTAAGTCAAGCTCAAGAGATCTCATGAAAGGATAGTATTGATGATCACTACACCACTCTTTCAAAAACAGTTTTTTAAAATCACGATCAGTTCACCTCATAGCTACAACTTCAAAAAAGTGAACCAACAAACATTTGAACTACTTAATTACATGATATATTATTCTAAAATTTTAAATAAAAAATAAAAAACTTGAACAAATAAATTACGACATAATATAATCAAATTTAAACATAAAACCGAAAACAAATACAACACGAACAAATAGTTCAACTAAAAAGAACAGGCAGCCGGTGAAGACGAATCTGGTTTTGCAAGTTCATCATAACATCAAACAGAAACGAAGAACAAAACAAATTTCAACGAAACGAGTTACCCATACAACAAAACACGATTCTTCTTCGCCTCCCCCAAAATTCAATCAGTTAATTGAGTCCGGAGACTCACCGGAACTCGCCGAATCGCATGTAATTCCGTTCAACATTTTCACAACTTCGCTCATCGCCGGCCGATTCGACGGAATATGCGATATGCAAACTAACGCCAATTTAATCACATGAATCACTCCTTCAACCGGATACTTACCCTGTAAACGCCTGTCAACGCATTCTTCCACTTTACCTTCGTCAATTGAACCTCGAATCATATCAGAAAGAACAACAACGTCGTCTTCCATATACTCAACTGGCCTTTTCCCGCTTATAATCTCTAGAATCAAAATCCCAAATCCATAAACATCGCATTTCTCAGTTATCTTTATCGTTTTGCAAGCAAATTCCGGTGCCATGTACCCTAACGCACACTGTATTTTACTGCTCAATACGTACCGATCCAGCGTCGGTAGCAATCGCGCTAACCCGTAATCCGCGACCTTCGCTTCACCTGTACTGTCAATCAAGATATTGCTTGATTTTATATTATGATGGATTATATCCATTTGATGAAGATGAGCTAGCCCTTTCGCTGTACCAAGAATTATATTGAATCTCTCGTTCCACGGCAAGATCCCAAGCTCCGTTTCTTCGTGCAAATGCTTGTATAAATTCCCACCGGAGACAAATTCATATATCAGAAGTTGCAACGAAGGAGTCCAGTAATAGCCATCAAGAGCCACAAGATTAGAATGCACAACTTTTCCCAAGCTCCTCACTTCCCTTTCGAAATCTTGTTGCGATTTGACGATACTCGAAACGTTTAGCTTCTTGATAGCAACCGGACGTCCGTTTCCGAGCATTGTCTTGTAAACAGCTCCGAATCCTCCTCGTCCAAGTTCGCAATCTTTATTAAGCAAAGCATGTGTTGTTGCTCTGAAATTCGGATCACCAGAAAACATAACTAGTTTACCGGATTCACCATCAGTAGACGAAGATCGGCTAAAATCATCAACTCCCGAAAAGTTGAGTGGTGCAGCTGAGTTCGATGTTGCAGCACGAACACGAAGATTAAGTATTGTGATCCCGACAACACCAACAACAATAGCTGCTGCAGCTGCAATCGCAATAAGAGCCGATATGCTAAGAATCTTCTTCCCACCAGAAAAAGACGAGGTTACAGAGCCAAATGCAGCATCAGTGGAATTCGGATTGAGAACTATTGGCTTCGGGAGAACAGCAGGGCAACTTCTGTTTACTGCTGATCCACAAAGAGATGGATTTTCGGATACGGAATATGGATTAATCGTATTGAAAAATGCACCACCAGGGAGTTCTCCTTGAAGCTCATTATGTGAAATATTGAACATCTTAAGGTTCATAAGATCAGATAGCTGCTTTGGAAGAGTACCTGTCAGCTTATTACAACTCAAATCAGCATCTTGCAGATATGTAAGATTCGCTAGCGATGTAGGAATCGGACCGGTTAAACGATTATGTGCAAGAGACCTGTAAGAATCAACGATAAAAGGGATTACTCGTCTCATTAAACGCATAATAATCGTGAAATAAAGGAGACTTACAGAGAAATAAGCATTGAGCAATCGCCAATGGAGATAGGAATTCTGCCATTTAATCCATTCTCACTCAAATCAAGTAAAAATAAGCTCTTTAATCGTCTTATACTTGACGGTACGATCCCGATCAGTGAGTTCCTTGCCATGTTCAACGAAAGCAAGCTGTTAAAGCCTCCTAGAGAAGGAGGAATTGAACCAGATAGCTTATTGTTCGAGACATCTAAAACCAGTAGCTTTTCAACCGATGAAGCAAAAGCATTATCGAGACTTCCATTGAATTGATTATTCGACAACAGAACTTGCTGCAGATTAACTCTGAATAGCCATGAAGGAAGGCTGCTTGTTAAATAATTATGACTTAAATCTAGAACAAGAAGATTCAGACAGTTGCTAATAGATTCAGGCAAGCTCCCAAAAATCGCATTCTGTGACAAATTTAGAGTCTTCAAAGAATGAAGCTGTCCTAATGAAGGAGGGATAATGCCATTGAATTTGTTTGAAGAAAGATCTAGAATCTCAAGGCTTTTCATTTCTCCAATCCAAGAAGGAACCTCGGAAGCGAATCTGTTACTCGATAAAACGAGGTTATAACACAATGAAAGCCTCTGCATTGCACTTGGAAGCAAACCAGAAAGCGAGTTCTCGCTTAAATCGATTGATCTGATAAGCAAACAGCTTCCGATTTCATCAGGAATTGATCCCGTAAACCGATTATTTCTCAGGTTCAATGCTCGTAAATTGTTCAAATACTTAATCCCCTCAGGGATTTGATCTTCCAACAAGTTATTCGACAAATCTAGAGATCGAAGAGAAGATAATGACCATAATTCTAAAGGCAATGATCCAGAGAACTGATTACCTGAGAAATTGAGTGATACTAGTGATAAGCAAGAGGCTAAACTCGCAGGAATGGGGCCTGTAAACGCGTTTGCTGCCAAGGAAATTGACCTTAAAGTTCCACATTGAGTGAATAAATCGCTTGGAATGTAACCAGAGAAGCCATTTTCAGACAAGTCAAGGAACTGCAAATTAGAGAGGTGTGCTAAACTGAGAGTTAAAGTTCCTGTTAGATTGTTTTTCGCTAAGGAGAGTTTTCGTAAAAACTGAAGCTGAAGCAACCCTTTTCCTAGTTTACCTGAGAGGCTAAAACCCTCAAGAGAAAGTTCAGAAACTCTGTTGGATCTGGGGTTGCATTTAACACCAGCCCAGTTACAAGGGCTATCGTCTTCTTCGTTCCATGAATTTAATTTCTCCTCTGGATCTTGAATATCAGCTTTGAAAACAATCAATCCCAGCACGTCATCGTTCAAGGAAGGGCTTAAAGAATTCACCAAAACAGAAGATAATGAAATGAAAAGATAAACAAAGGGCAGGCTTCTCATCTTTGAGGATCAGAAAATGTAACCTTAGCACATTGCTTTTAGCCTAAGAAAAATTGCTATCCAAAAGTGCGAATTTTTAATTTTAAACCCTTCTAGGATCTATAGAGCTCTCAAGAAAAGCCAAAACTACCAAGAAGATACAAGCAGATAGGCACAAAACGCATGTACAAACGCAGAGAAGGGATTGTTTTTTCTCTGTCTCAAAGGCACCGGAGCAAACAAGTGCAGAGAACCCGGAAACAAGACAACCACAAATTACCAGATAAGCTCACTAACGCGACCGCATTTACTAAAGAAATCACCCAAATAAGGAAGCATAGCAAACAGAGCGTGAAGAATCTTCCTCAATAGGTAAAACTAACACAAAATAGCGAACTTGAAAAAGCCAAAGAAAAGGAAACAGTTGTTCAAAGCGAACGAACCCAAGAGGAATAACAACCAAAATACTCCTTCAGCGGCACCGGAACTTCTCCCGAATAGTTAAGTTCACTAGAAATCCGCGATAAAGACGAGGAGTGAAGTCAGAAAAGCACTTCACAGTGCACAGTCTTGTCCACCTAAGTCTTCCTCCTTGGAATATGGTTTAGGCTGTCTCTCCACAGAGAAAAAAAAGGGGCAAGCAGCGTGACCTGTGAAGCATTAATGTAAAGAAGATGGTGGGTCGTTGAAGCGGAGTTTATTAGCTCTGACACGCGGCAGATCCCTTTGGTTCGGACATATCCTACATGGCTCGTTGGTTCGTTCGTGTGTAAACGGTAAACAAACCTACGGCTACAATAACTAGCTCCTAATTGGCTTCAAATATTAATCACTTTTTAAATGTTAGTATGAAAATAAATTATATTAAATTAATTATTTATAATGTCGGATTATCTTATAGTTATGACAGAAGTTATAATCACTAAGCTACCTTTCAAAATTACTTTATATAATATTTTTAATTTGATATCTGACAAGTATTGACTTGGTTCATATTTGTTGATGATTTTTGTATTTATTCTTGGTACTCTATGAATTATATTTCGACTTACTTTTATCAACTAAATTTAATGTCCTTTTTTATAAAATAGTATAAAACCCACTATCAATAATGTAATATGATGCTGAGCTTGAATTGTTTTAATAGTCGAATTTTCCATCTATATGAATAAAATAAAATATATATTAAAATTTAATGTAGTTGCATAAACCATAAGTCTACCACTATAAATTTTTTCTCAATTTATTCTATAGAAAAATTTAACTTCATTAAAAATGAGTGTTCCTAATCGATTTCACCACCTTCCAAAAAATCAAATTTCCGTATCAACATTGCTTACATGAATAAAACATAAGTAGTTTGACTACATAATAACGTCACATAAATTCTACAAATTCCATAAATATTTTTTAAATTCAACAAGTTAGATTCAACCCTAAGACTAAAAATCTTGACTGTAAGGGCATCCACATCCTTGTCTGTCCGGACAGTTGTTTTTCTTTCTCCAAATCAGTTTTCTGTCTATACACATTATCGTTATTAATTTTTAATATTAATATCAATACTTTTATATATAACTTTTCTATCATCTATGCAACAATGTTCGGACACTTATATTTTTATTTTTTTGTATTACATGTTTTTATGTAAATAATAACTCGGTAATCGAAAGTTACTAAATTGATAGGTATTTAATTTGATTTTAGTTATTGAAATCATAATTAAAAATCATTTAATCAAATCAGTTAAAACATACAAATCAATAAAACGATCGTTTTTGCACATCTAATATATAACAATAATAATATTATCAATAAAATTATATATTATAAATATTTATATTTTATAATTATTTTAAAAATGATTTTAAAAAAAATTAGAGGTAAGAGAGTGTACGATCGTAATACACTATCTCTAAATACATATGGAAAAGTCGCATGTCTGTAAGAAGTTGACACGGTGGCCGTCGAGTCTGAATTCGATTACCATAAATTTAAACGATTAATAAACAAAAACATATTATTAAATAAATAAAATAAAAAAGTAAGGGGGCAGGGCTGGCATTAAATGAAAAGAGGAAGGGGGTGGGTAGAGGGAATAAAGGCAGCGTTAATATGGGCCCAGTGATGAGCTGTTCAGACCAAGACTTTGCTTTTTATTTCATTATTTAAATAAAAAGAAATTCACTGTTTACACGACACCTGGGCAGGGCAGGACCGGCCGACGCAGTGCACTATTGTCTTGTCCCATCTCCATGTCGTCTTTCAATTTCAAACATGTAATATTTTTTTATATACATATTAAATAAATTATTTTTACAAAAAACATGGAATTTTGATGGTCCTACTTCTAACAACCACTAACAACTGTAATGATGAAGATTAGTAAAGTCTGTGATTTGAAGGGAGAGTTAATTAAAATAAGGCAAGTATAATGTAAATAACTGACGTGGAATTGTGAAACAGAAACAAAAAATAAAATAGAAGTAGAGAATTTGTAAAAAGAATGTGGCTGCTGGGATTCGAGCCCAGGTCTCCACGGCCACAACGTGGAATTCTTACCACTAAACTACAGCCACAACTGTTTTTTGTTTTCTTTGTATTTTGTAATTATTATTATTTATCTCAACGAGATTTATATTTTCTATAAGGTTTTTTCTCTCTCTTAGGATAATTTTACCTTTTCATTTATTCTATTATAATTGAGAAAATTGCGCTTTTAATTTGTTATCTCTTTTGTAACAGAATACTCAAATGTACTATGTCTATAAGACCTAAAGTCTTCCAACTCTCAAGACGCGACTATGGAATATTTAATTTACTTTTATTCTCTCTTATATTAAGCCTATTAAATGTGGAGATCGAATGATTATCGATTATACTTGGATAATGATCAATATTAATGTAAATCAACCACACTTCGATGTCGACTAAACACGCAATATCAAAAGTGCAATGAATCGATCCTAGAAAATGAGATAGAGACCATCAGTTGAGTACTGAAGTGATGTATGTCGGGGACCGAAATGATCGATCTAGCACCAAAGCAATTAAGCACATGGATAATCAAGGAAACAAGATCCTGTTAAATATGATTTAATCCGGATAAATCGTATTGTTGATACAAATAAAATATCAAAAAATATATTATTTCATAAATATTTTCAACCATCTTATCCGGACCATAGAGCTCACTATTAAAAGGTTATGTTTTCTTCATTTCCATTTCATGTGTGTTCTATTAGTGTTCGTGGTTTTACATACTTTAATTTTTCCACATTAAACTTATGGTCTCGTTATTTTTTAGCTATTATTCTCTGTTGGGAATAATTGTGATTTTATTCCCAATAGAGCCTATTCTTCCTTCTCTACCCGATTCTCGCAATTCTCCCCACTAATTCTCTGTCTCAATTAAGCTTATATTTATGTGGTACAATACAATAATTCTAGGTATTCTCAATGCCAGCTCTAACAAAAAGATTCTGATTCATAGAATATTCATCTTTTTTATACACTTTGAAAAAAAGTTAACTTTGAGGTGTGTCAAGATTCCACCAAAACCCATATTGGAATGAAGCCAAATAAGCTTTTGTGCGTAACAACAGACCCTCACGCATCTCTTGCGCCCAACTTCCGTGTCCTTGTTAACACACATTTTTATTTAAGTTTAAGGTTCAGGTTGAGATGAGTAAACATTATTTCTTTCTGTCTATACTGTTAGTTTGTAAGAAAAATGAACGCTCTTGCTGCTACTAATAGAAATTTCAGACAAGCTGCACGAATTCTTGGTTTGGACGATAAGATTGAGAAGAGTCTTTTGATTCCATTTAGAGAAATCAAGGTTTTGTGTTATTGTCTGTATTTGATTTGTGGGATTGTAATATTTTTGTGTATCACAGGTTGAGTGCACGATCCCTAAGGATGATGGCACGCTTGCATCTTACGTTGGATTCAGAGTTCAACACGACAACGCTCGTGGTCCGATGAAAGGAGGAATCAGATACCATCATGAGGTTAATCTTTTAACTTATATAGAAATAAATAAATACAAGTCAAAGGGCAATTAGATAAATATATAAAGTTTTTTACATACATGATACAACTCGAGTATAGTAGAGTTTGCAAACTTGATAGAATTATGGAGTTTTTGAGCAACCAAAACAATACGAAGAATAAAGTGTTGTCTTTTCTTCTCTCGTGCTAACACTTTATGAAATGGGGTTGAGTGTTATGAAGTTCATTTCCATTTTTTACCACCGTTTGGTATCATGTATTCGACTAAACATTAGGATAACTGTCATCGAAACCTTCCTGTCATAGAACGTGATGTCACATGTCGACGTTGAAAACAACACATCCCTTTGATGATGTGATCGGCGTTCACTCTAAGTAGAAATTCAAAATTCAATAGATTGTGAAAATATTATGAAAAAAATCTTTTTTTACGATTCGTTTTTTTACATATAATCAGTCTATAAAAAAGTGAATCATAATAAAAATAATAGATATAATCAATTACTTATTATATAATGAACTTGACAATATTTCAACACAATAGTCATCACTATGTAGTTCTAACACAATTATGCATTTGATTTTCATATGATGATAAACACGAAGTTAATTTCGTGCAGGTTGATCCCGATGAAGTTAATGCTCTTGCTCAACTCATGACATGGAAAACCGCCGTAGTCGACATTCCGTATGGTGGCGCTAAGGGCGGAATAGGTTGTTCACCTAACGATTTAACACTAAGTGAATTGGAGCGTCTTACTCGTGTTTTCACTCAAAAGATTCATGATCTTATTGGAGTTAATGCTGATGTTCCAGCACCCGATATGGGAACTAATTCTCAGGTAATACAAATCATGTATTAATTAAATCTAAGTTGTTCGTTGCAAAAATGATGTTTTCTTTGTAATGTTCAGACAATGGCTTGGATCTTAGATGAATACTCCAAATTTCATGGCTATTCTCCAGCTGTTGTCACAGGGAAGCCAATTGTATGTACAATTTCGAAGCATGTTATTTTATCTATGCATTCCACTTTTGCTGAATATGAAAAAAATCCTTTAACAAAACTGTGATTTAATTTGAATTGATTTTATAAAAATAATTGATGACTATAGTTCAAATCTTTTACGGTGTGCATGGTCTATTCTCTCTTATACGTTATATCTTAACACAATTTTCACTTGAAATTAGCCTAATTTTAGAAATCCAATCGGAGTACGTTCGGAAAATCCTGAATGCATTTGTCGGAATAGTCTGGGTTAATGAAATTAATCAGTTGCCAACCGATTTTAATTAGAGATATGCAATTTAGATTGATTTATAAGAAGGATTGAAACTATAGTAAAAGACTTGTACTGTGTAGTCTCTTATTTCTTATATGTTATATCTTAACAAATTCCCCACACGAATCCAGTTTGACCTTATATGTAGTTAGCCATGTTTAATGAAATTGATCGGTTGGTAATCCACCAATTTGAATTATAGAGTCAAATGGTCAAACTTGAAGATTTGTTGAAATATACAAAAATTGTCATACACTTAAAATGAGAATTAATTTAGATTGTTTTATAAGAAGGATTAAATACCATAATAAAGAATTTGATCAAATTTTTTATTGTGCAGTATCTTCCATCTTATATTATATAATATTAATATAATATCAGAGCGGGTTCAACAAAAATCCTAAGTGATCTTGCCGAATGTAATTCGATTTAATTAAATTAATCAGTTATAATTCATCGATTTGAATTGTAAAGTCCAACTTGTTATGTTCTTTAATCAATATAATTTGAATTGATTTATAATAATAATTGATTATGGTAGTAAATAACTTGCTTAAGTTCTTTTCGATGTATACGATCACACTTCATACATAAAATTGACCTAGACTTTATAAATCTAATAGCTTTATACGATCGCACTTCACACATATTTTATGATAGGATCTTGGTGGTTCACTCGGCCGAGAAGCTGCGACGGGGCGTGGTGTTGTATACGCAACAGAAGCATTGCTAGCTGAACATGGAAAATCAATAAAAGGAATGACATTCGCCATACAGGTATCAAAAGTAGCTCATTTTTTTCTAAAAAATTGTGTTAATAATTGAACTTTAACAGGGTTTTGGGAATGTTGGTTCATGGTGTGCAAAGTTAATACATGAAAAAGGGGGAAAAGTGATTGCATTAAGCGATATAACAGGAGCTATTAAGAATTCTAAGGGTATTGACGTGCCTGAGCTGCTTCGGCATAATGGAAAATTGGCTGATTTTGGTGGTGCTGATTCAATGAACCCCGATGAACTACTTACTCATGAATGTGATGTTCTTGTTCCGTGTGCCTTGGGTGGAGTTCTCAACAGGTTAGACGCTTTATTATCAATAGTATAAATTATGGATTTAATGGGTCACATATAGCATAGTTTATATAAAGGAATTGACGTATTTAGTACGAAAAATTTTATAGGTTTGCAAATTTGGTTCACCTAGTTTGTAAAGTATTATTTATTTAATTATCTAAATTTGAAATATTTGATAAATTAGATTCATACTAAATTGTCAATATACTAAAGTTTGGAGATTGTCAAAATTTGCAAAACTAGTCAATAAATTATCAAAATTGAAAACTTTAGGAGATCAATTATGTCATACACTAAATTTTGGAGATTGGTTATATCATCTCGGTTGTGGTTCAAAAACCGGGGGTGTCAACAGTCGTCCGGTTCGTTGCAAGACGAACTCGGTTGTAATTTATTTAATGTGTGGAGGATGATTATAAATCAAGTATAAAAGAGACAATGCAATTTTAGAGTGGAAAACCTCAAATGTGAGAAAAAAATCACTTGACTAAGAGTTGAAAATGACCTTAGTCGATTCAATAAACAATGTGATAATCACAAATACCATGTTTGTTCTTTAGACAATAAGGGGAAGAAAGCTTATCGAAAATAAATCGATAAATGGCTAAATAAGAAAACTCGCAAGAAGAATCGGAAGAGGATCCTATTCTTCGCATCCCAAGTGTCTTTTTTATACGCCTACTGTGCTGCGTGAATAGTAAGGTATCGTTTTGTGCTTGTCCTATAAGGCTAGGTCGGCTCGTGTCAGGCGGGACAGCCGTCGGACATGACTTCATAGGGCTGCACGGCGCTAGGCCTTTCGGCGATACTAGCCGACTATCTCCATAGTAAAGGAGGCTCATATGACTCCGCCGGACCATGCATCTGACAAAATTGTTGGAGTTCGTTGTCGCATGTTGAGTAATGTAGATGGTCCGAAGCATAGTATGTGAGATGTGGATCGATTAGTCCTGGTGAGGGGGAGAAAGCTAGACCCTATCGATCGGGACCGATCGATATGAACGGGCGGTCGAGCCTGACTGGACCGTCCATTCACGTGAGCTGGATCTGTGCCTCCAAATTTGGCTTATGTTACTTGGGCTGATTTGACTAAGCTTGACTAAGTTTCGAGATACCGGGTTCCGGGGATCACATCAATCTCCATATTTTGAGGATCAAAATTTCATAAAACGTTATGGGCTAAATAAAGACTTGTTCTAATATTTTACGATACGATTCACTTTTTTTAAGAGAAATGAACCACATTGTAAAATGTTAGAAGAAATATATTACTTATGATATCAACACTACTTCTCAAGTCGAACGGATCTTGTTACGTTTCAAATTTGCTTCAATAGATTCGGTAGTGTTCAAGTTATTGGTCGATTAGAAAAACACATAGAACTTAAGTGATAAAAATAAGCTCAATAGTGCTCAAGTTATACGTTGATTTATTTTTGTCCTCTAAGCTCGATGTGATTTTCCACCATAATTTTTTTATATAAATTGGTACGTATGCCTGAAATCCACCTCGTAGATTTGATACCATGTAGAAATTATAGATTTAAGTCCGTTTACACTTAGATTTTATATTTTATATGCTATATCTGTGTCCGCTATTCTATTAGTTTCTCTTAAGCACTATAATTTTAAACGTAAAGTAAAAAAGAAGAACATGGGAATTCTGATATACTTGTACTTGTTGAATAAGAGAAAATGCTGGAGATGTGAAGGCTAAATTCATAATAGAAGCAGCGAATCATCCAACTGATCCAGAAGCTGATGAAGTACTCTTAATCTCCTCTTTCACATTACCAAAAATGATCACTCATTTAAACAAAATTCTTGTAGATTTTATCGAAGAAAGGCGTTACGATTCTACCCGATATTTACGCGAATGCAGGAGGAGTCACAGTTAGCTACTTCGAGTGGGTTCAGGTGAATCGAAACAATCTTTTTTTAGGCTAAATTACAGTGACTCAAGTTATATATCATTTGTAGAATATTCAAGGGTTTATGTGGGACGAAGAGAAGGTGAATTTTGAGCTGAAAAAGTACATGACAAAAGCCTTTCAAAATATCAAATATATGTGCACTTCCCATAACTGTAATCTTCGTATGGGAGCTTTCAGTTTGGGTGTTAATCGTGTTGCTCGTGCCACACTGCTCAGGGGCTGGGAAGCTTGATTTCTATGGTATGACCAAAATATTGTATCCTAATTGGATTAATCAGATCTGATTATACGGGTCAAGTCTAGTTAAGTAGATATGGGGTAAATGAATTAAGACCCGATGTTATGTGGGTTTGTTCGACCCAAAACTCGATTAAATAATTAATATTATTATTATTCATTTATTTTGAGTTTTAATATGTTATTTTGGAAATGATAAATATGTTGGTTATTATTTATCAATTGTTTGATATTATTGATATATATTTACCTACTATATAAGTATAATATTTAATGTTGGTCTATAATGTTGATTTTCTTCATTTTTTTGATTTGATATATAAATTAATAGTTTGAACATGAGTCTTTGGTTATGGAGTCATCTAATTCAATGGGGAACACACGTAAAGTTGACCTCCGTAATTGTATGATTTTAGAAATATTGTTCTCAAAGTTTTCTGATTGTAATATTTGTTATTTCCAAAGTATCAAGATCACAAAACTTATTGTTATATTTCATAAGTTTCAGTAAAATCAATCTTATATAGACTTATAATTGATTTCCAAAGTTTTCAATTTTGTTAATTGAGATTATTAATCAAAATCAAATTTTAGTGAAATATCTTGTTAAAACGGTCAGTACTTTTTACGAGAGATTTTTACTATATATAAATGGTATAACAGTATCAATCATAACTGATATTTACCGAGCAATATAACTACCATGGTTAATACCTAAAAGTTTATGAAGTAAATCTATAAAAATTACATAAGTTTAATTAAAGAATATGTTATATAGTCATTCAACCGACTGCAACTACTATGTAGGAAATAAGAATTGGAACATATTTTAATGGGGTCCCTAATGAAGATAAGAACCCTCCAAAAATATATTTATGCTGCTTTAAGCAACGAGAACACGGTATTCTTTAGTAAAAGGCGAAAGAATAGTTCGCTATGTTCTCACTGCGCAGCTGCAATTAATTTTACCATTACTACGTTTCTATATTTATATACGAAGGCTGTTGGTCTTCTGTGTCTAGAATCGATGTGGGACGATAAATGAGCCCCCATATTTTGTTGGGCCTGGCTGGGCTAACAGCCCAAAGATGTTGAAACCCTAGACGACGCCTACATAATGGAGCTGCGTAACATCTAGGTCTTCTACAAGCTGCATCTTCTCTTACGCTCGAAGTTCTCAGCCGTCTCCAGCTTCCTCCTTTCCCTTCTCGATGAAGCGTTCAATACGGATTAGTTTATATACTGTTTTCTTCTCTTGATATTGTTTAGACTGTGCTTGTTTAAATGATTATCGCTGTGATGACTCGGAAAATTCAAGCTCAACAGACCGGATTGCAGGTTGTTTCTTTTCGGAGATTCATACTTGCGTGTCGATATCCCGCTGATCTGAGCGATCATCTATCATTTATTTTCTATCGACTGTTTAACAAATTAGGGTTTTGGTTTTTTTCCAATTTGGGGAAACTGTAAGCCATGAGGATAATAAGCTCCCTCTTCTGAATTGAATTTGAGGAAAACATGCCGGCAGAATCGAACCTTTATCTCCAAATCGCCAATTCTGAGCTTTATCTTTCCCCTTTATCTTCTCTATTTTTAACATATTATGTCGATGATGATGATGCGAAAATTTCGAAATTTCCAACACTTGGTCTGAGGGTTTGAGAATTCTCATGTCTCGTGATGCTATAAACTCGCTCTGAATCTTTTATTTTTTGTAATTTGGGTATCTTTAGTCGTTAAGAATCGTCATGTGATGAGCAAGGCATGAATCTTAGGACACCTTTAGACGCAGCTTTTCTACTGCGAATGAAAATTCAAATGCTTTAGCGTCTGATGATGATTTTGTTTTTCATTTTTTATCTGAAATGATTTTGCAGGGCATAAAGCGCCACCGCGCTTCTTCCAATAGCTCATTTGACAACTATCAAACTGTGGATGAAGAAAATCCCATCCCTTAAGGACTGCTTCAGTTTGCTGTAATTTTATATATTCTTCATTAAGAAAAATGTAATTTATCAAATTTTATAATTATGTTTTAATTAACTATGCCTCTCTAAATTTAATATTACGTTGTTCAAAAAATGTTATGTTAACGTTTTAGATGAATTTTAAAAGCTTTGTTTTATTTACATTTAATTAAATATTATTTTTATTTTTATTATTATATGAGATAAAAATAATACTTTAAGTAATATAAAAATGTTGTGCAATTTTCACAAATAATATCCAAATTTTAATCTGCCATTAAATCTTTATTATTTTTTTAAAAATTCTATTTAAATATATTAATATTTGATGAATAATCTGTTTTAGAAAAAAATCTGCATACTCGTATTATTTGCTAAATCACTTGAATAGCTTTAGAGAGAATAATATTTATAAAATTGGATTAGAATAAAATTAATTTGAAAAACATTTAGCATTTGTTCAAATTCTTTAATACTAAAATAATATTGTAATTTATTTATAAACAAATTCTGATTGCAATTTAATAAATTAAAACTATATCATTGAAAATTCATTTTTAAAGTTTATTAATTTTACCAATTTTGGTCCTCATTTTTTGGAATGTTATCCAAATTTTATATGTTTTGATAAACCTGATCTTACAAATTTTGGCAAATATAATCTAAGTGACAAAATAGTACCCAAAATGTTACATGATGGTAAAATCAATCTTAAAAGTTTGTGAATTTGACAAAATATTAGCACAAAATGTTCTGTCATAAATACAGAATTCATAAATTCAAAGTAATAGCTATGTTCCAAAACCGGACCGATTTTGATCGGCCGGATCAGTTTGGACTGAACCCGGGCCCAAAACCGGTCCGGTTGAGTAAATAACAAACATAATTTTATTTAATATTAATTATTTAAAATTATGTGGGGTCTATTAATTTTAAACATTGTTTTTAAAAACAATAATTATGTTTAATTTTAAATAAGAAGATATATTAATTTAAATTAATTTTATAAAATTATTTTTCATAGAGAAAGTAATTGACATGAAAACCGGTCCGATTTAGGGTCAATCATTTTATATACTTCAAAGTCTTACATACGAAAAAATATTCATACTTAGATCTTAAATATTTAGTTATAATATTATCCCAAAAAAATATAAAGATAAACACAACGTTAAACAAGATATTCATTTTATTATTATATTGTATTACACAAACAAATTTTTATGACAAAATAATGAATTTTGAATCATTTGCAAGAGAATTTGAAGACATAATTTTGGATAGTAACGATTTTGACTACGGGTAAATCATCATTTTTTTGTGTTTAGAATATGAATAATGATAATTTTTTAGAATTTTTATTTTAGATGTTTGTATTTAATAAATATATATACAATATAGAAAAGTTAAATAATTAAAAAAATGTTAAAATAACAAAAACGAGTCAAACCGGTTTGAACCAGTTTGGACCGAACCGGATGGATGACCAGTTCGTATTTTCGGTCCTATTTTAGAACATAGAGTAATAGTAATATCTTTTACTTGTCGGCAATCAATTTTGAAGTTATTTCTTTTGAATTTTTTTTATAAACTTAAGAGTAATTCTTAAAATCAATCTTTTTAATATAAAATAATAATCATTTTTATAAGATAATAATTATCACAAATGGTAATCATCACCAAAAGTTGTAATTTTGAAAATTATAACAAAAAATGTCAACGAACTTACCCTGATACTCCGGTAATTAAACTCAATTAGAGGGGTGTTTCGGAGAATCTACTACATCCTCCGTCCTTTGTTCTCGGCGTTCATTTTCCATATTTAAGGATATCTGTCGGTTGCCCATCTCCAGAACCATAGAACCGTTTTGTATTTGCATCTCTCAGCTGAGTTGTGAGACGAATATTCCGGTTTCCTGCCGACCAACCACCGCCGCTGATCATGACTCCGGAATAGTAATACTTTTTTTCTTTTCTTAACACCTCGGTAGAATGTTTTGAATGAATACAAATCGTTCTAGGGTTTTCCTTATTAAAGAGATGCTTTTATTAGTCTGGGCGTTTGATTGCTAGATCTTGGTTACGTTCGTTTTTTGATCCGTCAATTCGCGTTTTCCTTTGCACAAATGCGATTTTCCTTAAAGAATTGCTTGATCTGGTTGACTTATTTTAATTTTGTCAAAAATATCTGCTATTATGTTTTTGCTATTGATCATTTCTCAAGGTTTGGATACGAATTGGAGAACTTGTCGTCCTTTTTAGATGTTCTGTGTTTTCGATCTCACGTGGTATCGAGATAATCTAGCTCTGCGTTGAATAATCAGATCCAGCTTTTTGTTTCGTAGAGTAGGATGATTGGTTTTACATATAAAATTTATTCTTTATCAGTAACCTATTTTGCTGATAAGCATCGTGTTTGAAGACGTTAGATTTCCCCCTTTTTCTTAGTTTAATTGTTTTAATTTAACTCTTCGTCTTTGATTTTTACAGTGACTACCTGTTCAAGCTTCTTTTAATTGGAGATTCTGGTGTTGGAAAGTCATGCCTTCTCTTAAGATTTGCCGTAAGCTTTCAATTTCATTCAAACTGGTTTTTTTGCTTTTCTAATTCGATTATGGACTTTTAGGAGATCTTTTTATGGTGGTTCTTTATATTTACTTGCTTTTAAACTAATTTGGCTGGTTTAATGCAGGATGATTCGTACATTGACAGTTACATTAGCACAATTGGCGTGGACTTTGTAAGACTATGATTTACGTGCTCTTAGTTTTGATTAACATTGGCAGTACTTACGCCTGCCATTTTTTTCAGAAAATTAGGACCGTGGAGCAAGATGGAAAGACCATAAAACTTCAAATTGTAAGGTTCTTTTGGCTTGTTTTGATGTATTCTTATTTAAATAACATCATTTGTGGGTTCCTTTTTCTATTTCAAGTTTGAGTATAGATTATATATAAATGGTGATTTGATTTGCGTTTCTATCGAAGTCTTCTTTAGTGAGAGAATGCTGAACTATCGTTATATTTATCTTTGTGAAGGATATGATTTGGTCACTTGAATGCAGTGTGGTATCTCAATTTTTTTCCGTTAGTTGGATTGTGCATCACTTCTGAGTACTACACCTTTTTTGCAGTGGGATACAGCTGGTCAAGAACGATTCAGAACTATAACCAGTAGTTACTACCGTGGGGCTCATGGGATCATTGTAACTATATTCTCTTTTAACTGCTTTGCATCACAGGTCTTTTCACAATATATGCCTCACTTGACATCCAACATTCGCAGATAGTCTATGATGTTACAGACCAGGAGAGCTTTAACAATGTCAAGCAATGGTTGAATGAAATTGACCGCTACGCTAGCGATAATGTAAACAAACTCTTGGTTGGAAATAAGAATGATCTTTCTGATAACAGAGCTGTGTCATATGATACAGCAAAGGTAGATAAAATCACGCTATTTCCATGCATGCATTTTGCTTCGAATGTGTCACTTAGAAAGCTCTCTCTTTTCATAAAGGCTTTTGCTGACGAGATTGGAATTCCTTTCATGGAGACAAGCGCTAAAAACTCCACTAATGTGGAGCAGGCTTTCATGGCTATGGCTGCGGATATTAAGAACAGGTTTGCCTCCTCTACACATTGCATCATGTCTGCATAAATCCACTAAATTGTTTCTTTCTTTTTTACATGAACTGCAGGATGGCAAGTCAGCCTTCATCTAGCACGGCTAGACCTCCCACTGTTCAGATCCGTGGCCAGCCCGTTGGGCAGAAAAGTGGTTGCTGCTCGTCCTAACTATCTCGCACCATGTCGTCTACAGTGTGTGGTTCATATGATCTACTTCTTTATGTAGTTGGTTTTTCAATTCTTTCAAATTCCCTGTACAAAATAGCATATGCTCACTTGGTTCTAATGGTATTTGTGCTATTTGCTTCCTATATTCAACTACTGGAAAAACGAGCTTTTGAAAAGCTCTGTTTGCTACACATCTGTGCATATATGTTGCATATAAATTCTGAGTAAATTGGTGCTTCACTATTTGATTATCTAGGATTTTGTCCTAATTCTGTTTGAAAACTTGAATAATGTTTTAATGCTGATTGCATACACTTGCTGCCAGTTCCAAGTGTAAAAATGCAATTGTTACAAACAAATATTGATTATGTTCTATTTTGAATTCATTTCTGATCGAAATTATGATGAGAGTGTGCATGGATGTAAAAGACACCACACACTGTAAAAAATTTGAACAAATCATACAATAGTATATATTTTATCTTATAAATGAATTCAAATTTCATCTCAAATCCAAAATGGAATAATTATATTTTTAACACATCCTCCAAACTCTTCATAAGTTTGCACTTGCAAATTAAAATAAATTGAATTTTAATATCATCTTGAAATAATAGAATTTGATTGAAATTATTATTGGAGTGTAAAAAATTTGAATAAATTGTTTAGTATGTTATCATTTTCTTATAAATCAATTTAAATTTTATTTCAAACAACAAAATATATTTGTAAATTTTGTTGAAAACTACGCCTAAATAAATAACTAAAATGTTAACCCTGGCCTGGTTCGAAGAGGCCCATTAAGGATAAATGTAGCCCTTTATGTAATTGACGAGTTCTCAAAGTCGTGTCGTCGACCACATTCGTTCTTTAGGTTACAACGGTCTGCAGCAGGTTTACCGTTGCTGTTCCTCCTACACCGCCGTCGGTGACTCAAGGATCTCTTTATTTCTTTAGTTAAAATAGTCACGCAGGAACAGTAGTTTTCATTCATGGCTGCGACCTCGATTGCGTCGCAGTTACAGGCTCTAAGAGCTGCTGTGCATGTCTCCAATGAACCTGAGCAGGGCAGGAAGCGGCCGTCTACTCGTCCATCAATACTGTTCGATGCAAAGGAAGCGGCCGACATTGACCTTGATACTATATTCAGTATCGCTCTATCTGGTATTAGAATGAAAAGTCCCATCCCAAGTTTTCGTTGTTTCTCTTATTATTAATATTTGTTTTACAAGAGGTAGTATGTGTTATCAATCAGGTTTGGAGGATTTAATATCAATGGAGGAGCGATTTAAAAATTATAAGAATGATTTGTTTAGTCAACAGAGTAAGGAGTTGGACAGGGAGTTGGTAGGGCTGGAAGAAAATAAGCGTATTGATACATCCATTAGCGCTTATTTACGATTGTTATCAGGGTACCTGGAGTTGAAATCTGCTTTGAGGACACTGGAGTATTTAATTCGGAGATACAAGTAATGAGTTTATTTTCTTGATTCATTAGTTGATTTCCTTTTGATTTTTATGGTTTCTATTTTGGTTTAATTTATACGTCTGGCTACTTATTTTTTAAATATTGATTGGTTTGTAATCGCTTATCTGCAGGGTTCATGTGTTCAATAAAGACAACCTAATTATGTGCGCACTTCCTTACCATGACACTCATGTTTTTGTTCAGATAGTGCGATTAATTGATACAGGGTGCGTCTATGTTGAGCAATATCAAAATTCATGAACATTCAATTCGTCATAATGTATATTATAGTTTTATATAATGTTTCGCAAGGGATGACATATGCTATCTTTACATCCACTGCAGAAACAGTAGATGGACATTTCTCAATGGTGTTAAAGAATCAGGTGCACGAATGCCACGGGACACCATTGTACAACAATGCATACGTGATTTAGGGGTCTTGGAGGCTATTTGTGATTATGTACGATCATTTCAGCTGACATTATGTCTTTTCCTATCTTGATTTCTATTATTTTAAGTTCAGGCTACACCTTTTAAAAAAACTCAACCATCAAAGCATGTAATTGGCTTCTGCACTGCTGTTATTTTTGAAGTTTTGGGGGTTCTTACCATTACTAGTAACATGGTAAAGATAATTCTACCATATGTATGTTCTGGGCTAAGAACTGGCAGTGGCAGGCTCAACCAGAAGGTATGTCCCCTGCAGTAGAGTTCTATTTGTTTAATTAACATTTTTAATGCATCCACATGTCTTAAAACGGTCTTCTTTTTTTAATGACCAGGCTGGGGCCATGATGATTGTAAGCTTACTAGCTCAAAAGGCAGCTTTGTCATCCAATGTTGCCAAGAGCCTGTTGCACTTGGTGTCTGATGTAGCTAGAGCAGGAGTAAAAGACGGAAATGACTTGCAGATGCTGAGAATGTCCATCATGACGCTCATCAGTATTGTTCAGGTGCTGCTTTGGTATCAAATTCGGAAAATATAACTTCTGTATCACATTAATGTGTTTGGCTGGTGTTGATAACAGCGTTCACATTATTCCAATATTATACCTGTATTTATTATGCAGCTTCAGCATGTGGATTTAATCCCCAAGAAGACAATAGACGTGCTGAGTGAAATGAGGTGATAATTTTGTCTACTGTATACATAATCTTCAACAAGCTATTTTCGTATGTCATGAAATAATGAATTCTTTCCTCTCTTTATTATTATGCTTTAGTGATTTCCTGGGAGTGTTGGCATCCATAAACAACGACTTCATCATTGATAAATTTTTGGCTGTTCTTATTGACTCGTTAATTGAGCACAGGTGGGATACACAGCTTATTTTGGCATATTTACTTTATGTTTTGAATTTTTTTTAATCTAGCTAAATTAAGTTTTCTTTATAGTGCTTTTGATGATACGCACGGCCGTACTCTACTATCGTTGATAGAGATGTTTCCCTTGAAAGATTATGTACAAAAAATCGTCTTTGGGCTTCTTGCCATCCGGTTGAAATTAACTCCCGAAAAGATTAATTCAGCCTCATCTGAATCAGGTTTTTTGGCTGAAATCCACATCCTTTAATTTTCTTAATATTGATTATTATGTTTGATCTATTTTGACTTATTTAATTTTTATAAATAGATCACGTCAAACAAAATCTGACATGTCTTAGCCAGAAGTATCCAAATGAATTCCGCACGGCTTTCTTTAGTTTTATGAAGGTAATTTTCTATTTTCTAATCTTGCCTTAAGAGTCATTCATTGTGTCCTTGTTTATATTGGGTGCGACTATACCCAATGTAAATTTCTTCGTTTAATACTAATTGAGAAGGCCGGCTTTACATCAAGGTGCATCACTTTCTTAGGCATGCTGAGACTCCGAGCAACATTTTTCTTGCAGGACAATAAAAGGAAAAAAGTCAACTCGAGCTATGATGCATTATGCAAGATATTAGACGAGCATTTTAACTCATCAGATGAAGTTATTGATTCAAAATTACTTTTTTCACTCGAACATTCAAAGGTAAAATTCTCCAAGCGAACCTGGTTCATGTGAATTACTCTTGTATCTTATCATGTGATGGTTTGTATTTAAATTTGGCCTCATATTTTTCATAGCCTGAGATTCGAATATCAGCAATATTAAATATTGACATAGACAGCATTGTGAGAGAAAGGATTTCTGGCTCAAAGGTTTTTTTCTTATCCTCTCAGTATATGTGGCTTAATTTATCTGCTTTCCTTCGTGTATGGAACTTTACTATTCTTGTTTGCCATTTCTCACAAATATTTCAATTTGGAGTTTAAATTCTTCGTTTGTGCTAATAGTCTGATGTGCTCACTGTATCAGTTTACTTATTTGGAAATTTTAAGTTAGATTTATAGAGAACTGAATCCTTTCTACTATCCAGAACATTGATGGTATTCAGGATGCACTTCTTCGGCGGCTTTATGATGAAGAATTGGATGTTGTTTTGGCAGTTGTGAGTTTGGATAATTTGGCTGATTTAATAAGTTCACCGCTTCTAGTTGAGCCAATCCATCATGTTCTGCTGAAATGCACTGAAATTTTGATGTCAGGTGAGTTTACTAATATTATTTCTTGTTGAACTACAATTTTTTGTTGTAGTAACACTGAAACTAACTCGAGTACAGCTTAACTGCCTGGTTGGATGTCAAGTGAACTGTCCTTATTCAGAGTTTTGTTTCTATTTCTATTTTTATTTTATTATTTATATTTCATCCAAGATTACACTTGGAATTATCTTTATGTTAACTTTTCACTTTCCCATTATTAGCAGGTTCATCAAAAAAGTCCTCTCGTCACCATAATACTGCTTTAGCGTGTGTTGAAAAAATAGTGAGAAATCTTAAGAACAAAGAGTGTTTTTCAATGATCTTAGCATCAGCGATATTCCCCCTTCTATTAGTTCGGCCTAAGGTATAATGTTTTATATTAATACTGAGCAAGGATGTGCGGACAATGCTTTTGAGTTTAATGATTTTGAGCTTGATACAGACTCAGATGTATAATTTCAAGGCTTTAGAATTGGCCAAAGAGTTAAGTTGGCCATTCTATGTGAATCTTGTTCCTCCAAAGCATGGGGAGGTATATAGCTTACTAGAAACATTCACCCATTTCTTCTTTTATTTCATTCTAATTTATTGTCCAAGAAAAGTGTGGAATTTTGATATTTTATGTAAATTAGCAGAAATTGGCTGTGATGATCCATCCTTATTATTTCCGCGTAGCTGGGAATTTCAATGTTTTATTTGAACTTTTTCGTTTTTCTTGTATGCTAGTTCTTGCTTCTTTTGTTTGATTGGTTTTCCTTTTTGTGCTATTGTTTTACAGTTGGGGGTCTTAATATTTAGATTTGCTTCCATGTTTGATGATGTTATGACTGTATGCCTGCATTGCAGATTTCTGAAAGAAGCAATTAATCTGTAAAACATTAGTTTTTGGTTATCATGCTGAATCATTCTATTTTGTTTTGCTTTACCAATCCTTTAGGAACTAGAAGTATGCATATCATCCATGAACTTTGAGAATGTCAGTAAGTTAGGGGAGATGTTTTCTTCAAGATGGGAGGAATACATGCCTTGGCTTATCAAATGCTGCAAGTCTCATGATCTATCAAAGACACTGTTTTTCTTGGTGCTGTTCCAGTCATTGAAAACTATGAAAAAGGGTAAAGATGCCCCTTTAATTGCCAGAATAATTTAGTCATTGGAGGTTTATGATAATGCATTGATGTCTTAACTGCGAATTTGGGTTATCCTGTATATGAACAATAAGCTAATAAAGTGATTGTGTTTTTGCATATATAGCCACATAATGACTTTCTCTTTTTTCTTTTTCTATACTGCCAGATGCCGACCAATTTTTGTCATTTTTGGTTTCATGCCTCCCGATTTTAAAAAGTGAGTGGGAGATGCTAGAGTCTTATGGAATATCAGCAAAACAGGTATTGCCAAAGTGTATGCTACTTCTGGAATCTATTTTGGATGAAATATTGAAAATATACAATGATTCATGGATGACAGTCCATCAAAAAAATCATGGTTGGTGATTGCTTGGAAATTTTAGAAGATTTTCTTGAAGCCGAGATTAAAAACCTTAATTATGAGATTCTTGCTTCTCTTCTTATGAGGTTATTAAAAGCTTTCACAGAAGTAAGGCATGATAACGAATCATTGGTTAGTGACTCTAAATTTGTTCTTAATTTCTTCAATATATTTTTTCATCATGCGGAGATAATTGTAGATTATCATAGGATACAAAGGGCATTTGGTTGCCAACTCTTCGCGATATGTTTTTGTTCTTTACAAAACATTCCAAAGATGTTTTAAGGGAACATCTGGATTTCCTGTTTACCAAATGCACGGTCTCTTTGACTTCCATGTTGTTAAATATGGTTACAGAAGAAGGTACGCCCTCATAACTATTTGTTTTCTTGGTTATTTCCATTCTTATTCCTCACCCCACAAGTAGTTCCTCAAATAATTCAATAATTCTTCAAATGATACTTGATTTTCTTCAATTGAATGCATCTTGGTAGGGTTGACGGTTTACATAAGATAATAATAGAAATTTCTATGCTTCTTTATTCAAATTTACTCGCCTGTAAATTTGTGGTTGAAGTTCCAAAAGTTTATGGTGCATTTTTGTTAACAAGTTTCTTTCATATATATATATATTCTACAGAGTGGGAATTAGGCATGTCACAGTTCTATGTGTCTAATGTTGTTTTCCATGTGTTCCTAATGTTTCAGGCATTGATAGTGCAACCCAGATTGAAGCGCTTCATTCCCTCTCGCGAATTTATTCTGAGGGTTCTGACTCTCAGAATTTTTTAAGTTTCCCTTTTTTCTTTATTCCTCTATCCTCTGATATCCAGGTTTTTACTGTGTTCTCTTTTGGCCATATTTTTCCATTCATACATCTAGGCTGCTCTTAAAAACTTGTACATTATGTACCTTATGTACTTGTAGAATGTGAGAGAGGCAGCCATTGGCTGCATTGAAGAGCTTTTTGCTCTATGGCCTCATACCAGCTGGAATGGTATGTGCTACTGTCGATATTATTATTCACCAAATTTGAATCATGATTGTACCAACTGTCTGAGATGGAATGTTGCAGGCAATAGTGGGACACACTTTTGTTTTCTTGGAGAGGCTTTGCGCTTAATTATTGACCATAAAAAAATGATTATATCGGATGCAAATGTTTTTGCCTCTCTGCTCACATCTTTGCTTAGTTCTTCATCTGGAAGCCTCTTAGTGCAACAGGACATTGAGAAGAGGTTGTGCTTTTATTGTGTTCATTTGGATAGTGCTGATGAAATTGATTTATCTTTCTTTGAATGGTGCTTGCAAGTTATTCAGTTGTATTACAAAATTATAATCTATAGTGCTTCTTTTTAATATATTATTGTGCCAGATTTGATGACTCCACAAAAAATGAAATGCTGCTTTTCATAGTCAATCATGCGCTTGGTCTTCCTGCCTACTCGAAGGTAATTAAGAGGTTTTTATGGCCATAATATTTTGCATAGAGAAGAATTGGTATCGTCTAACCATTGTGTTAAAAGTTTTTATAACTCAAAATGTAATATTCACATATTATGTACTCTTATGGCAGTTGACGATACTATCTTTGATCAAAGGTGTGGGAAGTAAGTTAATATCTATTCCTGTTATGAGGTCAATGCTGGGTAATCTTCTAGAAAGTTGTTGCCAGCCATGTATGGGACATGGAAAAAATCTCCAAAAGCTGTCGCAGAATGAAATAAACATTTTGTGTTTATTGCTGGAGGTAAAATGTCGTACTATAATGTTGATCATTAAATCACAAACCATTAATTTATCATTTTCTGAATCTCTCAGATTTGTTGCGGGTCATCTTCTTCTCATGTACATGAACTTGAAGATTTCATACTGAAGGCTTTATTGGTCAGTTTAATTTATATTACTTTGCTTTGGATTGCTTCTGTGTCTTGGTTTGTATTTTCAATATGTTTATATCCAGATGACTGGCACTGAAGGGTTTACAGTTGTGGGACCATCCTTAGCTGTTATGAGAAATCTTAACAACTCAGTGTATGCTGCTATGAAGATTGAAACTAAGGTGTTTATTTCAGTTGGAACATTTGCTGACTTTAGAGTGCAGTTTATGATTAAGAAACGCTAGAAATTTTTTTCTGGGGAAATAGTTTCCTCATATTTCGTATTATTTTTTTTCCAGGAACTCATTTTCGGGAATCTCTTAGTACTGCTTAGAAGCAAGAATGGAGATTTGCAGAACTCTGCTAAAGAAACTTTGTTGCAACTTAATGTATGTTCACAGAATCCATTCCATGCATCTGTCATGGGTGTGAACATATGCATAATATATTTCTATGAGAGTTAACTTGTTTCCCTGATTTCCCAGGTTGACTTTTCTGTGTTTCGGCGAGTTATTGAGTCCATTTTAAACAAAAAAAGTTGTACACATGGAAAGAAGAAAAGGAAATCAGGCAAACACACTGTCTCTGATCTCTGTTACGATGCAACAGAGAATAATCAAATCACACCAACTCTGCTGAGCTCTTTGCTTGATGTATTACTTATGAAGGAAAGCATAGAAAATAGGTATGTGCTCCTGGTTGGTTCTTTTATGAATAATTATAGCTATGAACGGTTTTTTTCCACTTGTGTTACTCCATGATTGTTTGATTCCTTATGGTTTTTATCTGTATCCTTGTAGAACCTTGCTCATTGGGCCCCTATTCGAACTGCTCTGCTTGATACTCACAAGTGATGACTGGATTCCTAAAGAAACAGAAAAGGATGCACATGTGTCATTTTCTATTCTGAAAACACTGCTTTTGGTGATGGAAAGCATCTGTGCATCTGTTGGAAATGATGGTTTACCAAAGGTCTGCCCCCTACTGACCTCTCATATATACTCATTTTTTGGCTCGACTTTGTTTTTTTGTTAATGGTTACTTCTAATTGTAGGATATCACTCAGAATTGGGATCTGCTTTTGGTGATCAGTTGTGCCCGTACTTCAACTGATGCTGTTATCCGGAATCACATATTCTCATTGATAACTACTCTTGTAAAGATTATGCCTGATATTGTTTTGAGCCACATTTTAGATATCCTAGTCGTTGTTGGAGAATCTACAGTAAAGCAGGTTTGACTATGATTAAACACATTTCTATCTCATCTTCAAATTTTTATAAGATGTCATGTCTCCATGGTAAAGATGGGTTACATGAAATTTTCCCTATTCAAGATGATTAAAACTGAAAGTGCGATTTCACCTGTTTGCAGTGGGATAATTATTCTCAGCAAGTTTTGGAAGGTCTTATGGCTGCTATCATCCCATTTTGGTTATCTAGGATAAATAATACAGGCCACTTACTTCAGGTTTACCTTTGATAGACCTTTTTTTACAGAAATTTTTTTTTCCTCTGCAGAAGGGACTCTGTTCCAATGAAGAGGCTTTTTACTAATGGGACATATTTCATTCAGATTTTTGTGAGCACATTACCACAAGTTGCACAACACAGGAGGCTTTCTATTGTTACACACATTTTGAGGTAGCCCTGATTTTTGTTACAATAGTTTTTTATCTTTAGCTTATGTGGAGAGACTTTATTTTGTAGGACTCTTGGTGAGCCTGAAAGTCTGGGTTTGCTGATCTTCTTCCTTTTCCAATCAATGATCTCAAGGCTGAGTTTAAATAGTGGCCTTTTCAGTAATCAATCATTGGATGGTGTCTCTCTATATACCAAGAAGCAGTGGGAGTATGAATTTGCTATGCAACTTTGTGGAAGCTATTCATGCTCAATCTGGCTTCCTTCCCTTGTTTTGTTACTTAAGAAATTTGGAGATCACATTTCAAATGATGAAAATTATATGCAAATGGTTGTTGTTATACTGTTCATTGCAGACAAGCTTCAAGATCCTGAAATATCTTACACCATAGATTCAGAAGAAGATCTGAGTGGCATACATGTATGCAATAAGTACTGCTTACTTATGCTTAACCTTATTTATGCATACATACTATTGGCCAATAACTTGTGTCTTTGCTTATATTTTGAAATCTATAAGACTCCTTTAGTTTGTGAAACTGATTCTTCTAATATTGTGCATTTCTATGTTTTTTATTTCACACAACTTTCCTTCTACTGAAACTAACGTTTTGTTGATATTTGAAACTCCGAAAATTTTCCTTGTTTCTATTGCTTCCTGAAAATCGTGATGTATCTTAGTGCGTTTTAATGTTTTCTCATGTTCATGATTTCTTTTTGATGTCTTCACTGCAATTTGAACTTACCCTGCAGTGTACAATTGGTGAGCTTATGGAACAAATAGTGTGTCAGCAGCATTTGATTGACTCTGCAAAGAAACTGGTTGGTGTTCCTACCATCATCAAAAGTGAAATGAAGATTTTCACTCGTGGTGTTATAAGAATTCTCCTGAAAAGCCTTCCAATTGCTATGTATTTGAAAGTCATCACTAATTTGTTAGGCAATGACAAGGAAGATGTTAGGAAGAAGGTAAAGATAATTCAACCATGTTTAGAATTTGTATTTTCTGTGATCTTTTGGTATTAAGAGTCTATAATTATGAATTCCAAATTAGTTTTATTGTCCTGAAGATTTCTTTGATGTACAGGCCCTTCAACTTTTCTGTGAGAATGTTAAGGATCTCGGTGGAAATAAAAAACTTGGGAACCCGGGATCAATCTCAAGATCCAGCAGTTCTTTGCTGCACCTCAGTGGAACTTCTTTGGAATTTATAGAAAACTTGTGCTTGGAGACATTGAAAATATTTAATTCCCCAGATGATGTATCAAATGCTTCCATGAAAATGGCTGCATTGTCAGCCCTCGAAGTACTTGCTGACAAATTCCCTTTGCAGGACAGTACCTTTAGCTTATGCCTTGGATCTGTTTGTAAAAGGATATGCTCATCTGAGTCTACCATCTCCAGCCATTGTTTATTGGCAACTGGTGCTTTGGTTAATGCTCTTGATCTGAAGGCATTGCCTGAACTTACAAATATTATGCAATGTCTTCTGAAAAAATCATCTGATATTTATTCAATACCTTCCGAGTTCGAGAGAGAAGCCATATTGGATTCTGCAACCTCGAACTCTACTTACTATGTTTTCAGTTCTATTCTCCAAACATTGATGACTATTACTGATAAGCTTGCTGGATTCCTAAACCCCTATCTTGCTGACATTCTAAGACTAGTCATCTTGCATCCTCTGTTGTTTTCTCACTCGGAGCCAAAATTGAAGCTGAAAGCTGATGCTTTACGTGAGCTCATCATTGAAAAGATTCCTGTGAGTGGTCTTTCATAACATATTTATCGTCTCCTGATTTTTACTGTTTCATGTTTTTATTGACATGTATTCATTCCTTGTATAGGTACGTCTCCTGCTACCTCCTTTGTTGAGCATGTACATTGACGCTGTCAAAATTGGCGAGTACAGTGTATCAACGCTGTTTTTTATGCTGGGAAAGTTGGTTGCCTCCATGGATAGAGCCTCGATTGCTGCATATCATGCTAAAGTTTTTGATTTTTGCCTGATAGCGCTAGATCTGCGTCAGCAAAAAAATGCTTCAATTCAGAATATTGATTTTGTTGAACAAAACATCATTGGTGCTTTTGTTGCCCTCACTATGAAGCTTACAGAAACTATGTTCAGGCCACTTTTTATCAAGATTGTGGAATGGTCAACCTCCGCTATGGATGACTCTGAAAATGCCCCATGTGAAGCTAATAATCGGATCATCTCTTTCTACATCTTAGTCAATAAACTTGCTGAAAGTCATCGGTACGTCTTGGTTTTTTCTTGTCTTCGATTTTTCATGATTTCTCGGTTTACAAATATTGTTTTTGCAAGTTATGACTAGAATAACTAGTGCATTTTTTATTAACTTTTGCTATGGATTTTATGTTCAACAAAAATCTACTGACATTGTCTAGTAAAATCAGATAGATTACAAACTTGTTCGTGTTCTGTCTTTAGAATCCCCTTTTTGAACTAGATCACCTTCATGTGAGACTGTTTCATGGCATCAAAATTTTTATTAACACGAGCATAGTCTTCATGCATCTGCACAGGAAGCATCCAATCTCATGTATAGTAGAAGTAATCATGCTTGTACTAATCCTTCGTTTTCTTCAATTTTCCTACACATAATTTTCTTTTCAATGTTTTATATCAGGTCACTATTTGTACCATATTTCAAGCTTCTGCTTGATGGTTGTATCAAAGGTCTCACTGGCACTGATGACACAAACCCGGCTCCAATCCAGAAGAAGAGGAAAAAGGCTAAAAACAGTTTAGACAACGCATTATCTCCACAAATTTGGCATCTCAGGACCTTGATTCTAACGGCATTACACCGTTGTTTTCTATACGATACTTATGGAACCACAAAGTTTCTCGATTCTTCAAACTTCAATGCAAGTTTCTTTACTACAATTCTCGTCTTTCCTCTGTTATCATTTTAGTAAACATTGTTTTCTTTCTCAGGCTCTCTTGAAACCCATAGTATCACAGCTTACAGTAAATCCCCCTAAAAACCACACTACGAACGAGGTAGATGATCTACTTGTTTCGTGCATTGGTCAAATGGCTGTTACTGCTGATTCAGACCTTCTATGGAAACCACTGAATCACGAGGTAATGAAACTGGAAATGCTTCTTCTCCATTCTTATCAAGATCGTATCTGAATATGAAGTTTGTTTGTGATTTAGGTACTGATGCAAACCCGTAGCGAAATGCTTCGGCCTCGTGTGTTAGGTCTTAGAATAGTTAAGTATCTGGTTGATAATTTGCGTGATGGATATATGGCTTTCTTGCCCGAAACAATACCATTCCTGAGCGAGCTGCTTGAGGACTCAGAGCTTTCTGTTAAGTCACTTGCTAGAGACATTCTCGTTGAAATGGAAACAATAAGTGGTGAAAGCCTAAAGGAGTATCTCTGAATGTGATGCGATACCATCATGTGATATATAAGCCTTCAGTTTTGACTTGATTTTTTTGGTGCTTGTCTAGGTTACTTTTGGTTTTTGTATTTTTAGTATAATTATCTTTTATTATAATCATTGGACTAGAGTTTCCTATAATTTTATGATTTTGGTATTTAATAATGATCTGTGTGATGTTAAATTAGTGTAAAAGGTGATACCTAAAGTTTATATATTGTATATAAAGTTTTTGATGTTTCAAAAGTGTTGAAAATGATTAATAGTTAATTGTATCAATTTTCATTTCATTTCGTATGAGCTTTATTTTTAAAAATTTTCAAAGTTTGAAAACATAAATTTTTGAATATTTAAAATATTTTTAAGATTAATTGATAAAAAATAAACTATTGAATCTTTAAAATATTAATAAAAATTATGATTAAATATAAACTTTTTAGAATTTTAAAGTTAATCTTACAAATTTTGTAAATTATATGTAAAGTTTTTGAAGTTTCAAAAATGACATTGGAGGAAACAATCGGTTTTCATCTTATTTCGTATGATTGTTATTTTTAAAAATTTGAAAACATAAATATTTTTAAGGTTAATTGGTAAAAAATAAACTATTAAACATTTAAAATATTAATAAAAGTTATGATCAAATATAAACGTTTTAGAATTTTGAAGTTAATCTTACAAATTTTGTAAATTATATGTAAAGTTTTTGAAGTTTCAAAAATGACATTGGAGGAAACAATCGGTTTTCATCTTATTTCGTATGATTGTTATTTTTAAAAATTTGAAAACATAAATATTTTTAAGGTTAATTGGTAAAAAATAAACTATTAAACATTTAAAATATTAATAAAAGTTATGATCAAATATAAACGTTTTAGAATTTTGAAGTTAATCTTACAAATTTTGTAAATTATATGTAAAGTTTTTGAAGTTTCAAAAATGACATTGGAGGAAACAATCGGTTTTCATCTTATTTCGTATGATTGTTATTTTTAAAAATTTGAAAACATAAATATTTTTAAGGTTAATTGGTAAAAAATAAACTATTAAACATTTAAAATATTAATAAAAGTTATGATCAAATATAAACGTTTTAGAATTTTGAAGTTAATCTTACAAATTTTGTAAATTATATGTAAAGTTTTTGAAGTTTCAAAAATGACATTGGAGGAAACAATCTGTTATGGTCCCTTTTTAGGGGATACCAACAGTCGTCCGTTTCGTCAAGATACGAACTCGATTTTAATTTGTTTATGGTGGGGAGACGATTAGAATAAGTAAATGAAGAAACCGGCAAGACAATTTAGAATGGAAAACCCCGGCAAAAGGGAAAAAAACCAATTGATTAAGAGCAGAAAAAACTCTTAGTCGATTAACTAATCAAGCAGTTCATTATAAAAATACAGTAGAAGTTTATGAAGATGACGAGGTATAAGAAAGCTATAAGAACTCCGATAGAGTAACAGTCTGTTCTTATGCGTCCAAAATGTATTGCTAATTCTATCGTCAAACTCTGTATTTATAGAGATGAAGGTGTGTGTAATCCACGCTCTGTAACTGCATCTGACAAGTTTGTTGAAGGTTGTTGTCGCGCGATGTAAAACTTGGACGGGACCGAAGCGTGGCCTGTGTGATCTGGCCCTAGGCATGGTAAATGTGTGGAGGCCCGAAGCGTGGAACGCGTGGGCTGTAACTGTTTGGACCGAACCGTGGGGCCACCTGTCAAAAACCGTTCTATTTTGCCAAGTCTATCTTCGGTCCATCGCGGAACATCGGGTTAATTTATCTCAAATGTACTAAACTAGGGATTTTGGGCCGCGCAAGTCACTTTTATTATATGGGTTAGCCTAATCGTTATTGGGTCTTACCCATTGCAGGATACTCGGTCATAGGATTCTCATCACTAGCCCATCGGGCTTGGTTGCCATCGCAGAGGTGACGCAAGGCCGATCACGCAATGTTATATACGTTCGGGAGAATATAGGACCTAACATGCTCGTAATGAGTGTCCAGGGAACTGATCCTTCACTTGGTCAATTTAAGATATGGATTTGAATTCAAAATACCATAACGTTCATTTTTGTATCACTTTTAAATATTAATATCCAGACTGCGCCCTTCCACATTCTACTATTCAATAGGCGTGATGAGTGCGTACAGATTGCAACCGCCTATGATAGTCCTACATGGCGGCTTACAATTAGTCGGGAAATTACTATTTAAATCGGGGTTTCGGATACTGTTCCTCCTCATCGTCATTTCGCGAAGGAAAAAATTGCCCAAACCAAGTTCTCTGCGTTTTTGTTCCTGCCTACGCTTAAACTTTTTCCTACCGATTTTCATCAAGGTATTAGCCATGGCTCCTCGTAAGATGAGATACCCAACCATGTCTGAGTTGGATATCGAAGAATTTAGATCTAGGTTTTCGATTCCGGCTCATTACTCCATATGGAAGGGACGGGAAGATATTCTCTGCTTCCTTCCAGCGGAGATGAACGTTCCGGCTACCGCAATCCCTGTCAGTTACGCATATCTAAAGTGCGGGTTACGTTTTCCGTTACACCCATTCGTAGCGACTGTACTTAAGGAAATCTATTGCCCGACCTTTGCGTTATTTCCGGATAGCTATGTGTACATAGTGATGTTTATCTTTTATTGCCATAAATAGAGCATGGTCCTGACCTTGGAGCATTTTTTTCAATTTGTTCTTGGTCGGGTCCCGAAGGGGTAAGGGTCTGTTAGGATGTCGTAAGTTATATTACATAGCGGTGCGCATCAATGAGTGCGCTATAGTCGATAAGGAAGAATCTCTGTATACGTGGGAGTCTTGTTATGTGTGGATAACAGTTCCTAAGGAGGAGATGTTAAAGGTGTGGCCACTTATAACCCACCCATGCATAGGTTAGTTGGACTAAATCATGTTCAACCATTCTCGTCCGGATATCGCAAACACACTTGCGATGTTTCCTCCCCCCGAAGCACGTCTTATACGGACAGAATTGCTTCGGGAGGAGAGACTGATAGAAATAGGGGTCGCGGGTAGGACCGGAGCCCCAACCCCGAAAGGGGTGTTTTCTTGTTCAGATCCATCTGAAGGATCGGGTATGAAGTGATATTTTTACTCCATCATTTCCTGATCCTTATATATTTATCTTGCAGATTCAATCGAAACGATGTCAAGCTCGAGATTCAAATGTTTGGCTACTGCTTCGGTCCGTTCTTCTGAAGAACGACAAGAAGCAACGGAGAGTGCGGAGCCAGTGGAATCAGCGACAGTAGGTACGCTGATTCCATCGAGGTCGTCCACTGGAGGGAACCCTCCGATCCAGACCACCAGCGCAGACACATTGGCCCTGCGTTGCACAGGACAACCTTCCACGGGCGAAGGGCCCGCACTTCGGGTATTTTGAGTGATATAGGAGGTGATAATGATTAGGATTCGTTCTTTGAGCCTATCCAGCCTCTACCAAATCGAAAATAGTTCCGCTATTAGCGCTGACACGATTATTTTGTTGCTGCAGGGAGCCATTCCCGTGGAGAAAGTTCTCCCCGGCCACAACCTTAAGGCGAATGTCTCCCTGCCGCCGATCCCCTTGGGCAAAGGGAGAGGGCAACCGAAGCAGCCGCCCCGAAGGTTTTTAAAAGGTTGAAGAAAGGGAGGAATGCTTCGGTCCCTACTAAGGGGATTGGTTTGAAGGAACCTGCATCGGGTCCTAAGACCAACTTCGACCGGGGGTTGCCTTGGGCCTGCTTGACATGCTTAAGAAAGGGAAGAAGTTGGCCTCCTGGAGGAGTGCCTTTATTGAAGACATCCGCTTGTATGGGGAACAAAACTCATACAACGTTCAGTCGGACATGTCTGGGGAAGAAATAATCGAGGGTTTCCTCGACCTCGCAACTAAGGTAAGTTCCATTGATATTAAGGTCCGAAGGTTTATGTTCTGACCTTACTGTCTTATGCAGATGCTGAGGAAAGGTTTCACAATTGTGATCACCGTGGAAAAGAACCAGGGTGACCAGATTGTGTCCCAACAAGTCTAAGATCAACTTGACATTGCAAAAAGGCAAGTTGAAATCAAACATGATGAACTGCTCGCGGTACGAGAGGACCGGAACCGATTGGACAGTGAACTATTAAGAGTTGGGACGGAAATCTCACTCTTAATAGATCAAGTCACTGAGCTGGACAAGAAAGATAAAACAGCTCAGGGTCAAATTTCTGAACTGGAAGCCAAGCTGCGGGCCAAAGAGGATGAAGTTAACCAAGTCCAAGCTTGGGCCTGGGCCCAGGAGAAGAGGAATAAGCTCAACGAGCTTCTTCTTCGGGCCAGGAGGAAAAAACGAGCTTGGAGGAGCTGGCTAGAACCCGCACTTCGGCTGAAAGTTCGGTCCAGGAAGCGGTCCTGGGATTCACTCGGTCCCATTTGTTATTCGCTCTGGCGGATAACATACATGGGATGTATATTGCTAAGTATCTGAATAACATGCGGGATCATGTTACTAAGCAATTCAGGCTTTCCCCTGTGGATGAGAGGTGGAAGACGATCGAGCCTTTGGAGAATGATGTAAACTTTCAAATAATTCCATCCTTGGAAGAATGTGTTCTAGAGGACGACCCCTTCTTCTACTTCTTTGAAGAGATGGAGAGAGCGGTTAACCAGAAGGTGGCCGATCAAGAGGAAGAGCTGAGGCAGTTCGCTGATCGTACCAAAACACAGGAGCAGAGGGTGGAGAATAAGGAAGATGGGCAGGGTAGTTAGATTCAAATTTTATTTTTATCCATACTTTGTTTCTTACTCCTAATATAAGTTTCTTTTCCTCTCAATTCCATCTTTTTAAAGTCAGAATAAAGTTATTATAACTGACATTTTAAATAAACAAGTGTGTTTGGTATTAACGAGTGTGTTCAACCATTAAGTGTAAGATCGGGGCTGGTTATAGGGTACTAACCCATCGGTCCCCAATTTTACACTTAGCTCATTCAAATTGGTTTTAACTGGATTGGTCGTTTCATATTGTTTGTGGATCACTCTTACTCCGTCATTGGGATCACAGTTGAATTGGAAAGGCGCGGCCTGGGTTCATTATGAGTCTCATAACAAGCTTTGGCTAAACCTTGGTTCTACTGAAGTCTCGTAGGTTATATTGGCCGAGCTTTGGTTCTGCATATGTCTCACGTTAGGACCGAACTTGTATTTCGATATGATGACTCCCATTCCTTCTTTTGTAGCGAATTTCGTAAGTACAAGGGCCGTTTTCCAAGAATGAATGCCGTTGAAGGGTATGTCTTAGTTCCTAGTGAGTTTTGAGAAAATCACGACTCATCCATGGGACTGGGCAAGCGCAGGAGCATCTAACTTGTTAGAGCGATCACTGCAACTTGGGAGCCTTGCGGATAAGAAGCTTTGGTCACCAGTCCAGACCCGTCTTAAACCATCCGACTCGAGGGTCGGTCCATCATTTAATTAGAAACATTTTGTTTTATACTTACTTGTTTTCTGCTTACGTTTGTTTAGAAGAATGCATATTTACTGAGTCAAAGCTATTAATCGAATATTTACAAGAAATACCGTATTAGATTCATGACGTTCCAAGTTCGGGGGATCTCATCACCATCCAATGTTTCGAGTTTATACGCACCATATTCCAGTTTCTTCAATATCCGATACGGTCCTTCCCAATTTCTGTCTAACTTCCCAACATTCCTCTGCACCCTTATGCTTCTGAGGACGAGGTCGCCTTCAAAGAATTCCCTTGAGAGGACTCGCATGTTATGGGCCCGTTCCATAGTTCGCTGATAAGAACACATCCGCGTGTAAATCACATCTCTCTTTTCCTCGATCATCTCGAGATCCAACAATCTCCTTTCACCATTCATATGCTCATTGTATTGAGATATTCGGGGCAATCGGATGACAACCTCCACCGGGCTAACTGCTTTGGATCCATATACTAATGAGAATGTTGATTCTTGGGTCGTTGAGTGAGGTGTTGTTCGGTATGTCCATAGGACTTCATAGATAGGTTCATGCCATTTCCCTCCAAAATCTTCTAACTTGATCTTCAATCCTTTCAAGATAACCTTGTTAGGTACCTCCATAAGTCCATTAGTTTGGGGATGGGCCACTGATGAGAAATGTTGGGCGATGCCCAACTTGGTATAAAAACCCCGTACGCTTTTTCCACGGAACTAGGTCCTATTGTCTGATATGAATGCTCGGGGCACCCCGAAGCGGCTCACAATATTTCTCCATGAGAAGTGTTTTACAACCTTCTCCGAGATGACGGCCACTGCTTCTGCTTCAATCCACTTCGAGTAATATTCAACTGCTACAATACATGATTTCCTTTGCCCTATTGACCGAGGAAAAGGTCCGATGATATCAATCCCCATCTGTCAAACAGACAAGGAAATGAGGTGACTGATAAGAGAGCCCCAGGCAGCTGTGGGATCGGAGCATGATATTGACATATGACACAGCGTTTGGTATATTTCTTGGCATTTCCAAGTAACGTCGGCCAAAAATATCCGGCTCTGACGACGCGATGATATAAAGATCGAGCCCCTGAATGAATACCACATATCCCTTCATGAACATAAATCATGACGGCTTCAGCCTCAATAGGGGATAGGCAACGCAACAGCGGGCCCTCGAAACTCTTTTTAAATAATCGTTGGTCAATTAGAACAAATCTCTTAGCCCGAACTTCTATTTTTCTGGCCTCTGACTTGTTTTCATGAAGATAACCGTTTGTTAGATACTTAATAAAGGGGTCCATCCAATGGGTTCCCCAGGAGATTCAGTGACGCTAATATTCAAGCCCTAGAGTTCGTGGTATAGAGCCTCAATTTCTTCAACTGACTATTCGGTTACTGATATCTCGACCGAAGGTCGGTCCTGGATATGGACCGAAATAGTGCTCGGTCACATATCAGGTATGCCCGTGGACAACCTGGCAAGTGCGTCAACAACCTTATTCTGTTTCCATGGCACGTGGTCAAGAGAAAATTCACTGAACTTTTTGGGTAATTTCAGGACTTTGGCGCAATATAATTTCATCGTCGGATGATGAGTTTTGAATCTCCCAGCGAACTTTTCCACCACTAACTTTGAATATGAAAACTTTCGCACTTTGCTAACTCCCATCTTTCGGGCCAGGGTCATTCCCAATAATGCAACTTCATATTCTACCACGTTATTTGTTCCAGCAAAGGAAAATTTAACTGCGGAATGAATAAAATCACCTTGTAACGTTTTGAGGGTAATAACCGCCCCTCTTCATCCGAAGGTCGATCCATCTACGTGGACAGTCATCGATCATCCTCTTGTTTTAGAAATATGGCTGTTCGGGTCATTTCGACCACAAAATCAGCGAGAACCTGAGCCGTGATCGCCCTTCGGGTCCCGAATTCCATATACATAGCACTGAGTTTAATAGCTCATTTCGCTAATCTCTCATTTAGATCTGGTTGCTTAAGAACCACTTTCAAAGGCTGGTCAGTGTAAACATAAACCGTTAGGCCTTCGAAATAATGCCTCAGCTTAGATACAACTTTCATCAAAGCCAACATGAACTTTTCAATGGTAGTATATCTAGTTTCAGCAGGTACCAAAGAATGACTCACATAATAAACAAATCTGTGGATGTCATCTCGGATTGTTACCAGGGCTGTACTGACGACAACTTCTGATACCGCTAGATATAAGCCCAAAGGCTCATCACAAGTCGGGTTCACCATCACCGAGGGAGTGCTTAAATAAGTCTTCAGATCCGAGAAGGTCCGATCGCACTCTTCGGTCCAGTTTAGATGACTTGCTTTTCTTAGCATTTTGAAAAAAGATAGAGTCGATCTGTGGATCTGGAAATAAATATGCTTAGCACAGCGAGTCGGCCAGTAAGCCTCTGAAATTCTCTATTGTTTCTTGGAGGTTGCATATCAATAATAGTCTGCACTTTCTCATGGTTAACCTCTATGCCTTTTTCTGAAACGTAATATCCTAAAAATTTTCTACTCCGGATCCCGTAGCAGCATTTGTTTGGATTTAGTTTGAACTTATATTTGCAACATACTTCGAAACAACAAGACAAATAAGTAATATGGTCTTCATCATTCATAGACTTGACAATCATATCATCAACATAGACTTCAATCATATAGCCTATCAAATCTCTAAAGATTTTGTTGACCAACCTCTGGTATGTTGCTCTAGCATTTTTCAGGCCGAATGACATAACCACATAGCAATAGACGCCATCTTCGGTCATGAATGATGATTTTTCCTGATCTTCCTCATCCAGGAAGATTTGATGATACCCGAAGTAAGCATCCATAGTACTCATCATTGTGCTGCCAGACACAACATCTACTAATCGGTCAATGTGTGGCAGTGGGAACGGATCCGATTCGCAGCTCTTATTGACGTCGGTGAAGTCGATACACATTTGCCATTTCCCATCTGCCTTGGAAACCACTACTGGGTTTGCAACAAATTCAGTATAGTGGATCTCTCTGATAAACCCCGACCGTAGTAGTTTGTTGACTTCATCTAGGATAATCTTGATTTTCTCGGGAGAATAACGTCTCCTCTTCTGCCAAACAGGCTTTGTACTAGGCTCGGTATTGATCTGATGATCACTATCGGATCGCTCAATCCCCGAAACATCATTTGGGGTCCAGGCGAATATATCCACTTGGCTTCTCAGTAGGTGGATCAGCTCTTCTTCAAAAGCAGAGGTCAGATGTGCCCCGATGCGAGTAGTTTTGGTTGAGTCATCCTCAACCAGATTAATAAGTTTTAACCCAACGGGTTCCATGGCTTGCCTCGGGTGTGGCGGCTCTTCAAGCAAATCCACCCGGGCCATTTTAATAGGTGCCAAAGTTCGGCACGAGCTCAAGTAGCATTGTCTTGCTACCTTCTGATCCCCCTTTACAGAAATGACTCCGTGAGCGGAGGAGAACTTGAGCATTATATGATAAGTAGAAGGGACCGCCTCCAACTTATTGAGGCCGGTCCGTCCGATAATAGCGTTGTAATCCAAGTCGACTTCAACGACAATGAATTCCAAGATCTCTGATCGGTCCCTGGATGGGTCTCCTAGGGTGACTGGGAATCAAATTTTCCCGCAGGGAATGACACTCCTCTGGTTGAATGCCCAGAGAGTTAAATTAGCGATCGGAAGATCGTGAGCAGCAGCTCCCAGCATCTCAGCAACTTCACGCTTCATCAGATTGCACAAAGCCTCGATGTTCACTAAGATCCTGTGGACTCGACGGTTCCTAATAATTCCAGTGATAGTGAGGGGGTCATCACATGGATCGATAATCCCCTCTCGGTCGGCCATAGTGAAAGTAATATCCTCCCCGAAGGAAGGGGACCGCTCAGCTGGATCATACTTAACCAGCGCCACAGATTCGGAGCTCTCGGTGGAGTCTCCGCGTGCTGTTCTCTTTCGGTCCTGGACCGACTCATTGATTCTCAATCCTCCGGAGATAACATAAATATCTCCAGTTACTTCTCTGGGTGCCCCCTCGTTTTGAGGAGGTTGGACACCCGTTTCAGCGGGTGGAGGAGCAGGCTGCTCCTGTCTTCTACCTTCATTTTGCGGGGATCTGCTGCCACGGCCCCGCCACCTTCTTCTTCGGCCCTGTCCACGGTTCTCTCGATCGTGCTGGCCTCTATCTTGCTCTGTCGGAGGAGACCTTCGGTCCTCCGTCCAATCATTGTAATTCCGGGATTGTCCCCGATTATCTCTTCCCCATGGCCTGTGACGATCATCACCATGATGGCCCCTTCGGGGAGATTCAGCTCATTTGCCCTTCTGACCATTCCGGTCGGGTCTTTCTTTATTCATTGCCGCTACTGTCTCTTTCAACAGCGGATACTTCAAAGTTGGGTGATCGCGGTTGTGATGTAGTTCGCAATACACCTGATCGTCCTCCTGCTTCGGGGGGACGTCTTTCTCAGTTACAACCACTACTTCTCGCGGCTGCTTCTTAGGGTAGGAAATACTATGATTACATGCGGGTTCAGAATTCTCGCTAGGCTTCCAATAGCCTAATCTCAGCGCTTCATCCACTTTAATATACTTGTTGATTTTCTGAAGAAGCTTTCCTAAGGTGGATGGCGGGCTCTTCACCAAACTGGCCGAAAGGCCGCACGGTCCCAAGACCTGCTGCAGAATATCAATCTTGTCCCGGAGCTCCAGCTTGATGCCCTGAGCGGTCCTATTGAATTTTTCCATGAAGTACCGAAGACTCATTTTAGCCGGGATATATTTCATCTGATATAGTTCATGCCTACTTCGGGACGGTCCTACATTTGGAGCGAACTACTCAGAGAAAGCTAAAATAAACCCACCATATGACTGTATGGATCGGGCCGGCATATTCTTGAACGAGGTTTGGGCATCGCCTTGTAATCCTGTCGCGAAGATGAGGCACTTCAATGAATCCGAGGCCCGAACCGTTCCCATGCGTAATTCAAAGTCGGCAACGTGATCGATCGGATCTCCATCGTCGCAAAACGTTGGCAACCCCTCGGGGTTGCGATAATGTTGATCCGGGACTGCCGCCCAGATCTCCTCGGAAAAAGGGAGCATCAAATCTCTCAGGGCGGCGGACACGCCTTCAGATTGTTGGGATGACGCCTAAACCGCATGTAGATTATGCCACCAGTCGTCATTCTTATTCCGCCTAATCGGAGCCTCCATGGCCCTGTTGAATAAACCAGGATTGCTCCCCAGATCGGGCCCGCAATCCTTCAACGTGCGTATGTTTTCCAACTCCCTAGTGAGCTCGTCAATACGTCGCTGCATATACTCCTGATCATTCCTATGAGTGGGAGTTGGAGCTCTAGCTGGGGGAGGAGGGGTGGATCGATATCTCGGTCTTCTCATCGTTACACCGCGCCTGATAATTTCCTCATCATCAGTGATGCGTTCATCAGGGTCGCTCTTATACCCTCAACTTCTTGGAACAGGGCTTGAAACAGTCGGTGGATCTGTTCCACTTCTCTCCGACGTAATCTCCAGTACCACCTTCCTAACAACAACTTCCAGATCCTGTAAAGTGAATGTTGGGGCTGGGAGACTGTCGGGAAGCACGTCACTGTCGTTCGTCGAAGTTCATGTTGTCATGCCTTTGATTATCCTATCCCTGGTAGAAACCTCAAATTAGATTAGAGAGTCGTCCCCACGGACGGCGTCATACTGTTATGGTCCCTTTTTATGGGGTACCAATAGTCGTCCGGTTCGTCAAGATACGAACTCGGTTTTAATTTGTTTATGGTGGGGAGACAATTAGAATAAGTACATGAAGAAATCGGCAAGACAATTTAGAGTGGAAAACCCCGGGAAATGGAGAAAAACCACTTGACTAAGAGCAGGAAAAACTCTTAGTCGATTCACTAATCAAACAGTTCATTACAAAAATACAGTAGAGGTTTATGAAGACGAGGTATAAGAAAGCTATAAGAACTCCGGCAGAGTAACAATATGTTCTTATGCGTCCAAAAGGTCCTACTAATTCCATCGTCAAGCTCTGTATTTATAGAGATGAAGGTGTGTGTAATCCACGCCCTGTAACTGCCTCTGACAAGTTTGTTGAAGGTTGTTGTCGCGCGATGTAAAACGTGGCCGGGACCGAAGCGTGGCCTGTGTGATATGGCCCGAGGCATGGTAAATATGTGGAGGCCCGAAGCATGGAACGCGTGGGCTGTAACCGTTTGGACCGAACCGTGGGGGCACCTGTCAAAAGCCGTTCTATTTTGCCAAGTTTATCTTCGGTCTCATCGCGAAATATCGGGTCAATTTATCTCAAATGTACTAAGCTGGGAATTTTGGGCGGCGCAAGTTCGCTTTTATTATATGGGTCGACCTAATCATTATTGGGTTTTACCCATTGTAGGGTACATGGTACTAGGATTCTCATCACAATCGGTTTTCATCTTATTTCGTATTATTGTTATTTTTAAAAATTTGAAAACATAAACATTATATATTTTTAAGTTTAATTGGTAAAAAATAACTATTGAACATTTAAAATATCAATGATAGTTAGAATCATAAACGTTTTAGAATCTTTGAACCAAGTATATAATTCTTAAATTTAAAGGATTTTATATGTAATTTGGTACACTATTTTACCATATAAATATTACTATTTAGTTATTAACAATGATCCCGCCGCTGAACGGCCCATCAGAAGTTGAAACAGGGAACATCACATTCTCATACAAGATACCAGCAACGCCGGCTCCGATCAGCGGTCCAACCCAATACACCGCCTGATTCTTGAAACTTCCTTCCGCGACGGCAGCACCAAATGAGAATGCCGGGTTCATCGACCCGCCGGTGAACGGCCCAGATGCTAACACGTTCGCCCCAACGATTAACCCCACCGCCAACGGCCCTATCGAGCCCCTTCTTGGGTCACCGGAGGCGTAGACTGTGTACACAAGTCCGAACGTCATCACCCCTTCGAGTATAGCTGCTCCGAATCCAGTCATTTCTTCTGGGATTGGATGAACTGAGATTTTCTGGAAAGAAGAAAATTGGTTAGTTTTAACTAATTGAATTTGACTATCAATCTCTTACTCCTCCGACTGTGGCGGTTTTTAGAATAACACAAGCCATTATTGAGCCAAGAATTTGTGAAATCCAGTAACAAATAGCCATGGGAATGGAAAGGTGTCCTCCAATAGAAACCCCGAATGTAACGGCGGGGTTCACGTGGCCGCCGGAGATGTTTGATGATATGAACACGGCAACCGAAAGCGCGAAGGCGCTAGACAATGCAACAGTAATGAGACTGGATGGGTCGGAATCCATCCCCGATGAAAGTTTCCCTATGAATAAATAAAAACCAATCTGTGATCTCATTTGAACAATGGACGATGAACAAAAAAAACATACTGGAAGACATGGCGGCTCCGGCGGCGGCGAATACGTAGATGAAAGTGGATATGAACTCTGATAGATACGCTCGGAGAGCAGCCGGAGTTATGGAGTGCTCCAGACGCGATTTCAACGACGCCATTTGAAAGTGAAGAGACTTGAAAACGCAAACCCCTCTAGTTTTTATACAGAGAGTTCGTTAATGGCAGTTTCAACTTTTAAACCGCTAAATGTACGTGGCCTTTTTCTATTGGCCAAGGCCTATTTTAATTAGCGAGACAAAAATGCCCATGGATCAATCAATGGATCAGACTAAGAAGGCCTATTTGGTTACTTACCGGCCCAGCATAAAAGGATTTCAAACAGTAATTTTCATATTTTGATAAAAATGTCATCAATTTTCATGTATTCAAGTTGTCATTTTCTCAATTGGGAGGAAGGTAGTTTTGGTACTCAAAGTTTGAAATTTTTGGCAATTTTGGTCCTCAAATTTTTTAATTTTGGCAAAATCAGCCCCCAAAATTTTATGTACACAAAATCGGTCCCAAATGTTTGCGAATTTTGGCAAAACCAGTCCCCAAAGTTATGTGCGTGTGGCAAAATTGGTCCCCAAAGTTGTAATTTGTGGCAAATTAGGTTCCCGGACGAAAATTAATTTGGGGGCCGGTTTTGCCAAAATTCGCAAACTTTGGGGACGTATTTTGCGAAAATACGCAACTTTGGGGACCAAAATTGCCAAATTATCAAAACTTTGAAAACTGTTTTTGCCACTCGAAACTTTGGGGACCAAAATTACCAAATTATCCAAACTTTGAGGAACCAAATCGTCATTTTCTTATGTCAATTATGGTCTCTAATGTTTACAATTTTATAAATCGAAGTCACTAAAAAAAGAACATTTGGTATTCGTAATCTCAATTATGGTATATTAGATCTATAATGTCTAGTATTTGTTAAAGTTTAAAAATAAAACATATAATTTGTATATTTTGTTAGTATCCAAGCAAATTAAAGGGATATATTGAAAAAAATTGAAACTCAAGTCATAGCATATAACAGAGCGGGTACGACAAGATTTAGGGTTTGCTTTTATCCGGCGATTTCAATTTCAGATTGAGAGTCATGGATGCTCAGCGGGCGTTGCTTGACGAACTCATGGGCTCAGGTTTGCTTCTTAGCACTTAGTTTTAGCCCTAATTTTTTAAGTCTGGAGGGGGATTTCGTTTCTCGTTCGATTTTGATTTTGATGTTGATTTTGATTTTGATTTTGGCGGTGGATTCTTCATGTTTATGTTTGGTTAAATTATGCTCGGAATCATCGTTGTGCTCTGGGAATAAGGGGCTGTTGTATTAAAATTGGAAATGTGTGAAGTACTTGGTGGACCCTGTTCCTGATTTTTGTAATCTTTTATTGTTGAAGTGGTTTTCTTTGTCAATAAAACAATGGCAATGCTAATTTATTTTTTAGTTGATTTATCTTGACTCAATCCTAATTTGCCTCGATTTACTGTTTTCAGCTCGTAATCTGACTGAAGAGGAAAGAGTAGGTTTCCGAGAAATTAAATGGGATGATAAGGAAGTGTGTGGATGCTACATGGTTCGTTTTTGCCCTCACGATTTGTTTGTCAACACTCGGAGTGATCTAGGTGATGCCTTAATCTCATTATACCTTTTCTTTTTTCTGTAATTTGTGCTGAAAACTTATATTAGTCGTTATGCTGTGCATCAGGGGTATGTCCAAAAATTCATGATCAGAAATTAAAGGACAGGTATTAAGTGTGGTGAAGATGCATATTTTGTTTCATCTTCATATTTTATACAAAGTTACTTTTTTTACAGAAAATCTTGATTCCAATTGTCAAATTTATCTTGTATTTGTAATTTTTTCAAGCAGATAAACGTGTGTGGTATGTATAATAGATCTTGTCATTTCTGTTGTGCAGTTTTGAGCAATCTCCCCAACATGATTCCCACATGCCCAAGTTTGAGGCTGAACTATCTCACTTTTGTGAGAGACTGGCAAGATATTATGCTTCTATATATTTGTTTCAGTTCATATGATTGAGGATCTCAATTTCCAAAAATTTTGAATGTGATATTGCAGGTCTCTGATTTAGATAGAAGAGTTCGGCGTGGCCGTGAGCGACTAGCACAGGATATTGAAGTTCCTCCTCCCCCACCTCTTTCAGCTGATAAGGCAGAGCAGCTGTCTGTTCTTGAAGAAAAGATAAAAAATCTACTGGAACAAGTTGAGTCTCTAGGTGAAGATGGGAAGGTTGATGAAGCTGAGGCGCTGATGAGAAAGGTAGTTTTACCTGACACTTAAGTTATGTTTCTCTCAACTGTGAGTTTTTTAGTGAGTGTCTTTGATCATTATTTTCAGGTTGAGTTGCTCAATATTGAGAAGTCAATATTAACTCAGCAACCTCTCCATGATAAATTATTGATGGCTGCACAGGAGAAGAAAATGGCTTTATGTGAAATATGTGGTTCCTTTCTTGTAGCTAATGATGCTGCTGAGAGAACTCAGTCACATGTAACGGGTAAACAGCATATAGGTTATGGAATGGTCCGTGACTTTCTGGCAGAGTACAAGGTGATTATAATCACATACTTCAATCATGGTGGATGAAAGCTTTGCTATATTTTTGTAACTAATTTGTAGTTTCGTTTCCAATTACCAGGAGAAAAAAGAAAATCTTAGAGAACAAGAACGATTATCCCGGGAGAATGAAGCTGAAGAACGTCGAAAGCTCCGTGAAATGGAGAACGAGGGAAGACGTAAGGAAGCTGAGCCATATGACATGGATAGACACCGTCATCAAGAGTATGGTAGAGAAAGGGGTAAGTACCATGAACGATATCGTGATAGAAAAGGAGTCCGGGATCCATATAGGAGGAATAACAATAGGAATAATGGGAGAGATTGGTCTAGTGATAGATCTCGTGATTATGAGAGAAGCAGGTCCCGGTCTCCTATCAAGCAGGGCCGGAGAAGGTCATCCAGGAGTCCAGGTCACCCGCTTTAATGGATTTGAATTATATGGAATGTCGAAGAGGTAGAATTTTTATATATCACTCACTTATCACTATGCATGATGTACGATACCTCGAATATTTCATTTCTGTTATGGTTAGAAGTAAACATATGTTCTACTTCCACAGCTCTTTTACGATTATACGGCAATATTTAGAGGAGAAAATGATGAGGTAGGTATATTATCTTACTGCTTCAACTCCTTAATTGTTTATGCACCAGAGGTTTTCACTTGTTGTATATTTTTGATGTGATTGTTGTTATTCCAAGAAAGAACAGGGTAAAATTGTTGTAACCTGATAGTTTTCATTAAGGAATGCAGGTGAATGAGAATGTATTGCTCCAGTCCAGGAACAGGTAAAAATCTCCCTTATTGTGTATCAAGAGTTGCTTTGTTTGTCCAGGTCATGCCTTCAGCCCCAAACTTGTTAAATTATACCAAGAGTTGGTGATACACTTACATGGTAATTGCATTCAGGTTGGTTTTGTAACTCTAAGTAGCTTTGCTCTTGGTGACAGAAAAATAAGAAGATTTTGTTCTTAAATAATTAGACTATAGTAAAGCCCGATTCCTTCATGGTAATGCTGCAAGTTTGATTTATTTTGATTCAATGTAAAACGGTCCAAAAACCTTAGAATTGATGATACTCGAATTTGATCCTCGTATTTTTATGTTTTTTATTAACTGTGATCTCAAGATGAAAAAATTGATGAAAAAGTATCTAAAATACTCAAAATTTAGTTTGTATGATATAATTGATCTTAAGATTTTTAATTTTGACAATTAAGATATTCAACAAAAAAATCAAATTTCGTGAATTGATTTTATTATTTTGGGAAATTGATTTGCAAAATGTTGGAAATTTGAAGAATTATATTTATCAAAACTTTAAAGTTTAGGATTAAATGTAAATATATATTATAAATTAGAATCAATTTATCAAAGATATGAAAGTTTGTAACACCCCTTAAAATGTTTGTGGCTAATTTTACTTTTGAAATATTCTAAAACCACCCTCTTTTTTTAAAAAATTATTATGTTCAATTCAGATGTTTTTAAATTTCTCTATAAGAGAATATGCATAAAGGCTAACAAAAATGAAAATAAAAGGGCTACTTTGAAATAGAAAAAAAAGTTTCTTTATGAAAGCGAACTCAATATTCTTCTCTTGGTAGTAGAAACCAAAATAACAATAAAAAAATTAAAAAAACAAATAAGATAAGCCAGAAATTATGTTTTTTTAATTTTATTAGAGATAAGGAATGAGAAAAACTATTCTTAAATTGACTGACACACCAACCAAATAACATGCATTTATTCAGATTTCTAAATCTAAGCCAGGCTGGAATTACATTTAAATATTAATATTAATATTAATATTAATATCAATATTCTCCCTTTTTTTCTGGTGACGTTGTTTGTTTCACTTTTTCCCCTTGGTTCTTTCTTTCCCACTCCTTTTATTCAGTTCTTTCCTTCACTTCCCATCGGCGATGGCTTTTCTCCTCCTCCTCCCTCTAATACTCTCATTTTCCGACAATTTTCTGTCGGCAGATCAGATAACATGCAATATGTGCTCTTCCTGTGACAATCCTTGTCACTCAGTTCCATCTCCTCCGCAGATTCATTACTCTCCACCACCGCCTTACCCACCCACCGGCGGCGACGGTAGCACTTACTACTACTACCCACCGGCGTCTCCTAATCCAAATTACTACTATCCACCAACAATCACTGGAGTTGGTCCGCCACCGCCAAACCCAATTTTTCCATACTTCCCTTTCTACCCGCATAACCCACCGCCGGCGTCGTACGATAACTTTCCTTCTCCGGGGAGCCGTCTCGTTTCTCCTTTTCTGTTAACCCTCATCTTCCTCGCAGCTAATCTCCTTTGAGAGAACTGCGGCGGAGCAAATCTGGTATCATTTTACTTTAATTTAGGTAGAAATAATAATCATCTTCCATATCTGTCTGTGTATGTAAAAGCTGCTGTGTATCTTGGATGAATTCCCCATTGTCGATATCAAATAGCCGGGCTGACCCGTCTCGTTTGTTTTGCCCGTGAATGTGATCCATTTCTCGCTATTTTCAACAATAAATTCTTATTAATTAAATACCCCAATAATTTGTAAAAAATTGACATTGAATCAATATAGTTTAATATTAATTTTTCTTTTGAACAATTAACATTTATTAATATTCATATCTTTTTAATTAAAAATATTAATATTTTTAAAGTTTCATTACTAGAGTATGATTATCTTATGTTGATTAAAATAAAATATGAAGAATAATTTAGATAAATAAATAAGTAGCACTTGAGAACATTGATTGTTAGTGATTACAATGTGCATGCCTAAGATTAACCACTTACATGAGTTAGGATAATTTAATTTTCCCTTCTTCCTCACTTCCAAAATCCCTAGAAATTCGGGTACAACCTCGACAACGTCAGGTACTACTCCTCTACCCATAGGCAGCACCGCAAGAGAGCGACATCAGAAGCAGCGCCGCCCTCTCCTCCTCTCTTAGCGAACCAAAAACCTTTCCAGATCTCTGCAAAACGAACTCGTTTCTCAGAGAAGTGAAGAGCATTTTAGGAAACTTTCTAACTTCATGATTCAAGGCGCTTCTCTTCTTTTTACGGCTGCTTTTCGCCGTTTCAAGGCCGAGAAGCTGCCGACGCTTCTTATTGTACTTGATCCCGCAGGCATTGCACAATGACTGTTCAATTTAAGTACACAATCAGAAAAACTGGTTCATATCATCGTTTACCGCACTCTCGTTCTCAAAATCGCTTGAAATTCACATACCTTGGGTCCTGCTGGACCCCCGCGCCAGAGAGGTGTTCTGGTAGTGTGACAATCGCTGCAACTTTTCATCGTAGGAACGGACTTGATTTTTGCATCGGAATCCATTTTCTGATGAAGAAAAACATTGTTATCAAACCGCATTACCTCTCCAAAATACCTAGAGTAACACAGATCGTTCGATTTCTCACCTTTTCCTCTTCCCGATCCATATCATCAAGCTCTAATTTCACTTACGAAACGGAAAAAGAGAAGGATCAAACTAAAAACAAGCGAGTACGATCACCACAACCAGGACAGCACAAATGTAGTGAGAGAGGAAAGCGATTTCGAGGGGGGTTTTGCAAGGATGGGCCGCCGACTTGGTTTTTGTGGGCGACAATCGTCTTATATACATCCTCCCTCTGCTGAGATAAGATTGTGGAGGAAGGGCGTAACGAAACCCTAGTATTCCCCGTTGATGACCATTATACCCCTGATTATTTCAAATCAGGTCTCCATAAATATATCTCACCCGTTGGATACGTTGAGTCTTAAGGGTAATATGGTAACTATGAATACTTGACATATTCCAAGTAGAGAGCATCAACTAATGATTGAGTTTGACCTCTACATATAGTCAGCATAATATTATAATTATAATTTCTTATTAACTGTACTTAGAGTTTAGAATTTTAATTAATAAACCCTTTTGACTAGCAAAAAATTAAAAAAAAGATTAAGACAAACAACATGATCAAAATGTCCATGTCGCATTACACAACATCCATAGCTTGGCTTGATCATTAAAATGTGATAGTACATATGAACCAACCACAAGATCATTAAAATGTATATTGTAAATAAATTTTCATTGTATGACTCATAACACATATTCTAATTATAAATGTTATAATAATAAATTCTAATTATATATTTTAAAATAGTTTTTAATTCACTTTTTATCTCTCAAATTTTTATTTCTCAATTTTGAATAATACACTATACATTTCTTAATTAATCAATGTATGTTAAATTTGGTACACAATGATCAAAATATTCTAAATTCACTAACAATCTTTCTCGAGTCAATTCCATCACTATTTTCAACATTTAAGTGCAACGCAACTATAGTCTCTTGTACATTCAATTATTCATAATCAGCCTCTGACCAATCATAATGTAAACCCAACCTTCAATGTCAATCCTACATGTATCGATCATATCATACTATTTGTTCCTAACAATTTGACATGTTACTGAAAAATTTGCAATAATTGAAAACATAGAGAAGACATCAATGACAAAATATGACGTAAAGAGGGGTTTATTGATAAAAAGTGTATCTTAATGATGTGTTACATAGAAATTCTAGAACTTCTAATTGAATTATGTAATGAACGAAATATACTATAAACTAAATTATTGAATGCTCCAAAAAAATTGAAATGTTATACTACTGGATTTTCTATATATAATATCAAAGAATAATTCCAATGATGCAGCCCGAATTTCATCAACGTCTTCGATAGAAAGTTAACAATATAAATATTGCAATTGAGGGAGTGAGTGCGTAGACAATAAATTTTGAAATTTTATAGGGGTATTTTGGTTAATTGAGGATGTCTAACGTATTATTAAAATTGAAAAAAAAATTATCACAAAATGTAATTTGAAAAACCAAAAATGAATTAAACATTTTTAAAATGTGTAGAACACATCCTTGGGTGTTTATTAATTTGGTTTTATTATAAAAGGCCCAATATAACTGGGCCTTAAATTTGGCCCAAATGTTCGACGGTTCCTGGTATCTGATTGGCAACGTTGAAGTTAAATCGGCTTTTTGGGGTAAGGAATTATGGGAATAGGTTAGGATGGGAACCGGTACGGAGGTCAAAACTGTTGCCTCTACGCCTTCTTCTCCGGCGTCGTCCTCATCTTGTGGTAAAAGGGGTAGGGATCCTGAGGATGAAGTCTACATCGATAATCTTCATTCTCACAAGCGTTATCTCAGCGAGGTGTGTTGCTTTTTCTTAATCAATCATTGATTTTTCAGCAGTTTTGTTATGCAGTCATATGCGTGTAAAGTTGCCCAATTTTTGTTCTGGGTGAAATCGATCTTCAACTGTGTGTATTTGTCCAATAAATTCGACTTGCGCTTCATAAGATTGAATATTATCTCCTTTAAACTGGATTTGTCCATACACTTTGATGATACTGTTGCACAATAATTTGTATTTTAGTTGCTTTGACGTGAACTCTTTTGTAATGGAACTTAATTATCAAACTGATAGTTTTCATTGCCCATTTGGTTTATTCATACTTTGTGTAACACGCAAATATGACAGATTATGGCTTCAAGTTTAAACGGGCTGACTGTTGGAGATCATCTTTCAGAGAATCTCGCGGAATCTCCTAGTAGATCTGAAAATATGATCCATTTTAGGTTAGTGTGGTATCGTATTCTTACAGCATAAATCGTATCATGATATCTATATTTATTCGCTCGTGTTTTGTGAAGGATTTTTCTATACGAAACAACAAAGATAATCATGTAAAAACTGGAGCTTTAGTTAGTTTTGAATCATGGGATGAGTGCATTTGAGTTGATTGAATTCGTTGTCTTTATTAGTTTATTGCCCTGTCATGATTCATACATCTTTGCTAAATGATCTCTAGATATCAATAATTACAGGGATGACATATCTGTACAGTACTCACCAATGTCTGAAGATTCAGATGACTCCAGATACTACGAGGGTTACACAAACACTTGTTCATTCCAACCCGAGAGTTCTCCCACTAGTCCAGTATCTCCCTACAGGTGCCAAAAGTCCTTAGGTGGATCCGGCTCAGCACCTTCATCCAACATTTCTGCTTCCGTTTCATCTCCGCAACCACGGCAACGAAGCTCTGATACCGATAGTCGATTCCCACCATCACCAAGTGATATCTGCCACTCATCTGATCTTAGAAAAGCTGCACTTTTAAGATCAGTTCAAATGAGAACACAACCTTTAGTCCCATCACAGTTTGAGTTGCAGGGAACTGAATCATCTAACGGTGGGATGGACGTCGAGGTGCGTGCATGCTCTTTCATGAAGCTTAATGTTAATGATAGAAGCTACCATGTTTCTGATTGTGCACCTGATAGCACCTCAGAAAGTGAAATGGAGGAAAAATCTTGTGGGAATTCAGATACTGAAAAGAAATGAAGTCTCATAAGACATCTAATTTCTCTATTGATTTGCAAACTTATCCTTAACCTTAATACTGAGCAATGAGCATCAGTTATTTGATGAGCATGTAAATCTTAAAGTTTGTTCAATATTCATCCGGTTTCATTCGCTTTTCGATATACACAACTTACGTGGTTCGAATCTAGTATTTTTGCTGAATGCAGGGACAATGAAGAGATTACATTGTCATCAATACACTAATATGAAGTTGTAGAGAAAGGGTTCTCATGCTGCTTTTGATACAATGGTATGATGACTACTCCCTTTTTCTTTTTGAGATCCAACGCAGCCATCATCAATATGTACTCTTTGAACTGTTATTACTTTGGATGAGGTACTTGTGCAGGTAAATTCTGATTTGGCTTTACTCGGTCCATGCCATGGGATTATGACAAATGCCCATTGCCCAGGGCCAGTGTGAGTTAATATAAAGCAATTAAGCAGCTATGTTTAGCATCAAAAGGGACCAAAAGCTTTAAATTTACAGTTATTTTACGTTTAGTTGCCATGGCTTCCTTCTTTCTTGGGGCAGGCACCTTTGCCCCACAGACCCGTTGCCCAAATTTGAGTTTATGGGTGTATGTAAATTCAAGTAAATTATTCTAACCTAAGATGTGATCTAGCTTAATGGGAATTGTGTTTGGCTAAGACATGGTTCGACCAAAGATGTATTGGCCCAGCTCACAAACATCGGACAAGGAAACTTTCCAAGTAATAGAGCGATCCTAACAACAAATTGGATAATGTTTGTGGGAGATATGAGAAGATTGGTTTGTGTAGACTCTAAGCGGGTCTGATGGGTATCCACGAGACATGTGAGTCTTAAAGGAATATTATGCTAATATGCGTAGTTATGGGGGATGATCCGGTTTCTTACTATTCATTATTAAACAAGTAAAAGACGTTTTAACCCCAATGAACCTATAAATAGGAGAACACATGAAGTGAAAAGTGACGCACTTTGATCTTCTTGGTAATTTTCGTATCTCTTGATCCTAGAACACTTGATCTAGCACATAGTTTTCGTTTAGAATGTTAGATTATCTTGTAATTTGATCGCTATAGTGCATCTAGCGTGATCCATTTTTTCTCTAAACCGTGATTTTTACCTTTATCTTGAGGTTTTCTACCTAAAATCATGTATGTCTTTGCTTCGTATTTCAACTAAGTTATCTACATAAACAACTAAATATAAAATCGGGTTTAACAAATAGTAATTACTTTTAAATCATATGAAAATAAATGATAACACTTCAAACTCGAAACTTTTAAGTGTTGTTTCCATGGTATTCTCATGATTCATTGGAAGCCAAGTGTAAAGAGCAATGATACAATATAATATGTAAATAGTGGAACAGGTCCTGCTGCGACTACAAGCCAAAGTGCTTCCACAGACCAAGCAGTAAAACCAGCATTTACTCATATTTTATAACCATTTAATTCATCTCCCACTTCCTGGATCTTTCATCTCACGTCTCTTGTAAGAATATGAATACGACAACTTACCAATAAACCTCACTTGTCTTCTTTATTTTCAACTCTTGCTTCTTTTTACCCAAATTTACATAAATTCACGTGACCCTTTTGAAAAATATGCTTCACTGTTGATCGGGAAAGGTGAAGAATATTCAACAACAAATACGTTAAAATGTGGAATCAAATACCACAACACAGGGATATATGTCTTTTGATTGTTCTTGTGTTTTTAAGGTAAATAAATCCACTTTATTGCTTTCATAACTCATTTTAGATAATTGTAACAAAATAGAGACAAATTGTGATTTAAGACAAAGAATATGTACTACCATACAAAATACCCCCTTTCTCTCTTACAATATCAACAGGTTAATGCTTCGTACTTCAATGGATTTCGATGCTTAAATCTTGATTGAGCAACATCACGACAGAATAAACCTTGAAACCCTGTAATTGTAACTGGAGTTTTTGATGATTCTTGCACCGCCAGAGGTGAATTTGCAGACATGTTCTTCATCTCTGTTGCCTCTTGTTCCATAATTGAACCCATCAAATTTGTGTACCCTTTTTGAATCAGTCTATATAGCAAATGTGCAGATAATCTTGCCCGGTTTCGACCTTCATCTGCATCGAATTCACAGTGTTCGACGAAGGTGAATGATTTATCAGGCTTGTGTTTAAGGGAGAGGATAATGTGGGATCTTTCAAGCTCTGATTTTGAACAATTTCTATTCAATCCCATCAATGTGTAGAAATCTATGTTCTTTGTTTCACCTGCTGCGACTCTTCGTTTTAGCTGCTGGATTTTTGATCCTAAAGTGCATAATTTACCAGGAATCTCTCTGTAATGAAAAGATGGGTGTTTTAAGACAGGATATGGAAGCTTTCTGTATCTGAGAATGGAGTTGTACAGAAGCTTTAAATGCTCTAAATCGTGAAGAGAATCAGGTAAGCATTTGATTGCTTCGAATAAGCTTGCTCTAATGGTGAGTGCTTCAATCGAAGAAGTTTCTAAAGATAAAGCTTTATTGCAATCGGAGATTGCATCAGCGAATTTTCCGGCGGATTTATATGCCGACGCACGGTGGACATAGCATTCAGATAAAAACGGTTGTGGTGCGCCGCGGCGACCGTCGAGGATTTTAGAGAAATGTCTGATTGATTCGGAGTAGTGACCGGCGTTGAGGGCGGCGATCGCAGCTGTTTTACGGCGGATTAGGAGTTTCGTCTGGTATAGGAGGTGTGCGATGGTCTCTGACTCCGGCGGTGGTTCGTTTAGGAAATTGTCGTCTGAGAAGGAAACACTTTGACTGCGGAATGCGGCGGCGGCGAGACGTTTACAGGTTTGGAGAAGCATAATTGATTCATCCATTAAACCTAGATGATAACATGCTTGACCTAGAATCAAGTACCTCCATCGACCTTCTTCCTCAACGTTAATACCAAGCCCAGTCATTACTTTCTTCTTCAAATCTGCAACAGAAAAGCATTTAAAATCATCCTCGCCGGCGTCGCCGCAATATGAAAGAATCTTCACCCTCTCCCTCCTCAACTGGATCGACGATCCCCCCTCCTCCTCCGATGACTCAACCTCGCCGGAAACCGCCATTTTAATACAACTTGGAAAACTCTCATGCAGCATATCCACAACATCCTTAAACCGCCGGAGACTCAACAAACACCTGGCCTTCATCTCCATCGCCACACCGATCCTCGGTGCTATCTTCAACGCTGCCTCAAGCAACCCCAACGCTGCAATTAAATCCTCTTGCTCGTTACTTGCCATTAAAATCTTCGCATCCTTAATGTATCTCTCCACAACCTACAGCATCAAAATCCCAAAACTCTGCAAAAAAGTAATGAATTGAAACGGGAATTGCTTTGCATTACCTTGCTGTTACTCATCCACCAAATCTTCTTCAACACAGTCCCAGCCGCCATAACTGGAAGCTTGATTTTTTACATAAACATAAAAGAATTATCACTGCAAATGGTATTCTACCGGAGAAGAAGAAGAGAAGAAGGGCGCTTTAAAGAGACGATGACGCTTTCATCTTCTTCTATAGGTATCCTCGTTTCACACTCTCTAGACTTTCGATAAATACTAGTCTAAGACCCGAGCTCTAATCCCTATATAACTCTAATTTCAATTTCCATATTTCGAGAAAATTAAATAAAACTATAGAAATTAGTCTATAATATTTTTAGTAAAATAGTTCGATTTTTTTAAAATAAATGTTAAAATTGATCTAGAAATTATTATAATTCTAAATTTTAAATTCATAATTTACTATTAATTTAATTAAAATGATTAACTTTGTGTATTATAATTAGGTTTTTTCACCACATTCTCTATCTTCAAATCGATTATTTTTTATTTCTATATTTAAAAAAAATCAACTTTTCTTACTGATTTTTTCAGAATTATTTTTAATAAAAAAATAAACTATTCTCATATTAATATATATATATTTTAAACAGTAATTTCGGATACTTTTAATTATTTTTTGTAAAAATAAAATTAAAGAAGGAAGCAAAGTCAACAATTGAATATGACGTTTCATCGGATTTTGTAATATAAATCTCGGAATTCCAATTTAGGGGATTCACCATTCCAATGATAATTTTAATTAAAAAGAAAACATCGTTAAATATGAAAGTCTATCATTTTTGTCAATTAATATAATTAGTTTTCTGCAACAAATTTTAATACACAACCCATTTGATCATATAGCTGATAGGCTCTCCACTTTTTTTTAAATTTTTAAAATTTTATTTAATTATAATAATTTTTTTAAAAAAATATATTTCAATTATATTGGTTAATTTTATTATTAATAAAATATAAAAAAAGTAGCAATAATTGTTCGATGCCATTTAATTTTTTTTTAACAACGATTGAATTATTTAGTAAAAAATTCAATTAAACGAATAAACAGTATTTGAGAAAACACACATAGCATCTTAAATGCATTGGCTCAGTATAGTTGGGCTTTTTCAGGCCCAATAAACAACTCAAACCCATGTACACTTGGCCCAATGAAAAGATGTTTTTGCTCATCATTTGTCGCCACTTGGTTTAATCCTCAATATGATTTCTCAAGATTGCTAGTTTACACATTTCAGAATTAATCCCCAAATTTTGAATGTTACAAAACATATTCTCATAATTTACACATCAAAATTGGTCTCTAACTTTCTTAATTTGGCAAAATTAGTCCATGCATTTTTCGTCCCATTATATAACGTAAATATCTCGGCTCTTATTCTTCTTTGGCCCACATCACTTGCATTTGTGTTTTCATATATGCGAAGGGTGACGAACATAAAACTTGACACATTTGTCCCAATGACTAATTTTGTCATGTAACTGAAATTTTTTTGACACTTTCATTGTCAAAATTGAAAACTTTACACTAGAATGTAATTCAAAAATGAATCAATTTTACCTAATCAAAACTTGCCAAACATGGCAAAATACGAGTATCAATTTTGCCTAAATAAACTTTAAGGATCACAATTATCACAATTAATGAAATTATGGTGACTATTTTTACTTATCACAAATTATTTATAATCTATTTTCAATAAGTGAATAAAGAGATACTTTTAAAATAACATTAAGAAACATACTTTTAATATAAATAGACTAAACAACAACCCACATTCTCTTCTTTTCCGAATAGTACAAACACCTTCATGAAAGTGCACAATTTAAAGATGAGATACTTTCTTTTGAAAGTTATGTCTATCTTTGATCACAATTATTTAATGATTTTAACATTAAAAGAAAAAAAAAACTATATATTATTATTTATAATCATCAATTTCTATAGTTTACTCATATTATTCCATAATTTATTATTTAAATTGCAAAATAACATATTTTTATTTAAAAAATGCATTCTTATAATCTATTTAGTATTTAGCAGTGTTGATTTTATAACCACTGCTAAATTATGAATTTGTATTTTAAATATTAATTGAAATATTTTCGAAATTTCTATAATTTCCCAAAATATACAAAATTATAATATGATGAATTGATGTTTATAGCTTATCCTCTATATATATAAAAGTCACTTTATATAATAAGGAATAGTTATTCCCCCAAGTAAAGTTAGGAAGTTTCTAGAATAAATAAAATGAGTTGAAGAATCCAATTCTAATCCATCTATCATTATTCATTATGATAATTAATTGAGATAATATTTTTAATTTTGTAGATAAATAGGAATCAAACTACAATTTACCCAAATTTATTTATTATATAAAAAGAACTAAGTATCAAAAATTAATTATAAAATATTTGAACAATAATATTCGCAAGCATATAATTAATTTATTATGCTTAAGAATATTAATTTCTTTAAATACCCCATAATTATTTTTGAGAACTTCCTTAGAAATCATTTTAATTTTTAAAATAACTATTTAAAATGTCACTTTAGATATTTAAATAAAGGAAAAAATATTGTTTGATGCATCAAATTTGTATAAAAATCAATTTAGATACCTTAATTTCTATATATTTTCAAATTTAATATTTTTTATCAAAATACCCTTACTTTTGTGTACATTTAGGCTATATTCTGTATGCATTCTCAAAATGCATTTTGACGTTAGAATGCATTATTACAGTTTTTACAGAACAATATAGCACTTACATTCTGATTATAAACAGAATACATTTTCAAATTGTTATTTAAATGCAGAATGTGGTAGGAGGCTGGATCTGGAAATTAGAATGCATTCTCGTTATTTAAATTATAAATATATCATCTAAAAAATCATATTTTCTTTCACCTTCAACAATCTTACATTTACAATATCGTTCGACATTCTCATGTATCTTTAACGTGCAAATATAACCATACATAATTTCTTTCGTCATGGAGATACTAGCGTTGATTAATCTAATTTGGATAAATCTAATTTTATACAAAATATTATTATTGTTCTACAATTCAATTTATCAATTACAGAACACTCAATGCATTCTTAATTTATAATCACATTCTGAAAACACATTCTTAAACTGCATTCCAGTTTTCAAAACACATGCAGAACATAACCTTAATTGGAGTATGTATGAACTTAATTGAATCCAATTGAGAGATTTTTAATGTTTGAGTTGACTCAAAATGTAATATGTTGGATCCAGATTCCATTAGACTTCAAAAACTAATGAATCAATTATTTGATATTCAGTTTTATTGAGGCTCGAGTTCGACTATGGTGTTCGAATTGTTGAAAATAAATAAAATTTGAGGTCTAATATGTTTTTAAATATGTTCCTATAATTAAAAATATCAATTCGACCATATTATGATTGAACCTTTTAAAAATTGTAACCGGCTGGTGAGATAAAATACTATATAATTACAAAATTATATATAAAACATAATTAATATATTAATTTTCAATAATTTGAACTGAATGTCTAACTTCACGGGAACTTGAAACTCACTTTGAATCACCAATTAATTAGTTTTGTAAGTCTGATTGATCATCGAATTAAAGTTATTATTGTTGGGAAAATTCCCTCTTAACAGAGAAGAAAAGAATTCCCGTTATCCGGGGTCGGATCGAATTAATGCGATGAGAATCAAATGTAAATGAAGAAATGTAAAAGACACAAGATTTACCGTGGAAACCCAAAACCGGGAAAAAACCACGTGACCGAAAAACCTCGGCCTGAACTCACTATCACAAGAAGAATAGAATTGATTGATTACAATTGTCTTCATGAGACCTCTATTTATAGAGTCCAACTAGGATCTAATCTAGGAAATATTCTACCGAATATTCTACAATATTCTCTTTCCATATATTTGACCGTATCTTTCATATATATATAACAAGATATATTTGCATATATTCTTCCATATATATCTCCATAATATATATTCATATCTTCCTCCATATATATTGCCAACAGAATATATCTTCATATCTTTATTCCATATATTTAATGCGTCAATTAAGGAAAGATATTTTCCCTCGATACTCTCGAATCTCGATCCAAGTCTAATCCGATCTCTATCAAATAGATTCATCACAATCGTCCGATCGATATCCTTAATAGATCCGAGATCCATCAAGTCGATCAACATCACCGCTTCATGTAAGGTTTTCCCGGGTCGATCTTTCACCATCGAGCCCTTCGACTATCACCCGACCTCCCTAACAATTATATTTATAGTCAACTAAAATTTTAAAAAAAGTTCGGCTTGTAGGAACCCTCTATTAAATTTGTACATACAATTATAGACTAGAATGTTAGTTAAAAAGTTCGCTCGTACTCGTAACAAACTCTATTACATTTTGGTTAATTGTTATTAAAATTGAAAAACTATTAAATGGAGTGATAATTTTTTTATAAATTCAACTATGATTTTTATTCAAATGAATAAATATTTGTCGAGGTGGCAACTGGGAATTGGACACGCAAAAAGTATGAGGTGAAATGTCTAGTACTCTAGTGTCGTATATGAGAAGAGGAGAGATGTATTATCCAATTTTTTTAAAAAAAGAATATTCCAGCGTTGATTCTTTCGAGCAACCAATCACCGTTCATTTGCTTAGCTGTCCAAGCCCACGAGAGTACCTCCTCCTCCTATAAATACCCCCTCTCTTCTATACTTTGAACCTCCTTTCGACGATTTCTGGTTTTCGCTTTAAGGTTAGCGTCTTCTCTCTTTTTTTTATTACGTTTTTTTTTGTTTAGTGATTTTTCGTTCCGTTTTCTGTTTGATTATGTGATTTTAATCGTATTTAGTTTGTTGATCTCGTTTACTTCTTCATTTGCGCAGATTGAATCTGATCCGAGACACAGATTAGGGATTTGGAAATTTATTATTAATTCGGAAAATTTGGAGGTTGAATTTGTATTTCCATGTTTAAGTTTTCATGACAGGGATCCGGATCCGAAGAATTAGAATTCTCCATTCGTTTTCAGTTGTATTTCTCTACTGGTTCTATGTATTCTCATGAATTGTTAGCCTCTTGATAAAATTCTTCTGCCCTAATTTTCATAGCCTTGTGAAGACATAGTTTTTGACCAATCACTTTGTTTAATTACCCTGAATCTTTTAGTTCAAAACTTCCCTTTTGACTCTAAATGGCCCCTAAACAACAACCTTCTAGCCCAGGATCCGACGGTGATGAAAGGAAAAGGAAGAGGATGTTATCTAATCGTGAATCAGCTCGTAGATCACGGATGAGGAAGCAAAAACACTTGGATGAGTTGATTGGTCAAGTTACACAAATACAAGATGAAAACAAGAAGTTGAGAAGTATGATTGATGGTTCAGCTGATCTGTACATCAATTTCTCATCAGAGAACAATATCCTTAGAGCTCAGATGTCTGAGCTGACTGATCGCCTTCGATGTCTGAACTCTATTCTTGAAATCGCATCAGAAGTTAGCGGTCTCGATGTTGAAATTCCAGCTATCCCGGATTCTCTGCTTGAGCCTTGGCAGCTTCCTTGCCCGGTTCAACCAATCCCTGCTTCTGCTCAGATGTTCCCTTGTTGAAAATTGTCTAGGGAGAGGGATATTTGGAATTAGATTGTGAAGTGTGTTTGAGTCTAATTTTCTAGATTATGATTTCTTTTGGTTGGCTTTATCATTCTGTATTTTACTTCCTTGTTATATGTGTATTGTACTATTTGTTACGTAATGTTTTCTAAAGTCATTTTCAATCTTATAAACATTATTTAACATTTATTAAACTTATCCCATACCCAATTCATAAGACCTGAATACATAGATTTGATTCTCATCAATTAGGTCTTGTTTGAGTTTCTTAATTATGATTGTCAAATTATGGAAACGACAAAATCATTTTCCATAATACTTGTAATTTTTGATAAAACAAATCTTCAAATATTAGTGTGTACTGTATTTGTCATCTCAAAAATTTTCAATTTTTGGTAATTGAAAATTTTGGGATCAATTTTGATACTTTGTAGATTTAATTTGTCAAATTAACTAATATCTTAAATTTACAAAGTTTGCTGATCAAATTTATCAAAACTACGAAAGTTTTGAAGTTGAATATGTCAAATTCACTATCAAATTATACTGAATTTGACAACATTTGTCTTTTTAAATTGAAACTTAATTTAGGAATATAATTTTATTCAAATTGGAAGTTATGAATAACAAAATTGAATCAAAATCCAATTTGCTTATCTAAATTCGCATTTTGCGAGCGCGTGTGGAATTAGGTTGTGGTATTTTCATTTTATTTATTTTTTATTGACATCTAAATTGAGAAGCCCTTCTTCCTCTCTTGGAGGGAAAGTAGAGTGAAATCAGTGACTGGTGATGGCGGCTAGGCATGGTCTTCGAAATGTTTTCCTGGGGAAATCAACGGGCAAAGCTGAAGCTCTTGCTCCGTCTGAGAATCGGCTGTATAGGAGATTATCGGCTCTTGGAAGTAAGAGGGGTGCGGTGGCAAGTACTATAGATGCGCACATTAGAAAGGGCGCAGATGTGAAAAAGGGTGAGATGGATCGATGTATTCGGGAATTCCGCAAGTATAGAAGATATCTCCAATCTCTCGAGGTCCGCACTTGTTCAAGATTTCTATCTGCAACAGATTAAGTGTTTTAAAATCCTAGTTTATTTCTTAATGATGGTGTTAGTTTGTGTCAGCCAATAATTTTCTGGATTCATTGCGATATCTACAGACCTAATTTCATAACAAGCAGTCTTTTTTGCATCTTTTTGTAGGTCTCATTTGCGTTCACTTTTCAAATCATAGTTATGAGCTTTTTTGTCTTAGCATATCTTGATTAGATTGTAGTTCCTTATATTCTGCTTAGATTTTTAGAGCTAGGGTATGATGCAGTAATTTTGAGATATAACTGCGTACAGTTATGGAATCAGAATGCCGACTGTTATTTAAACTGGTTTGAGTTTTTAGAATCACTTCTGTCTCCTGTTACGACCACAATGTAGGTATTTGCTAAATGATGTGTGTTTTTTGCTTGCCAATCATTTCTTATTTCAGATGATGGAATGGATGGAGCTCCATAAGTTTAAATTTGATTTGACTGATTATGCTATTCGGTTGGATCTAATTGCGAAGGTTAACGGAATAGACACTGCTGAAACTTACTTCAATCAGCTTCCACCTTCTTCTAGAGCAACTCCCACTTATGGATCCCTTTTGAATTCTTATTGTTTGGAAAAAATGAATGACAAGGCAGAGTCCCTTTTTTCCAAAATGTTGGAGGAGAAGAGGGTAGTCAAGGCACTACCATACAACAATCTTATGAGTTTATATCTCAGACAAGATATGCCTGAGAAAGTTGTTTCCTTATGGGATGATATGAAGAAGAACGAAATCGAGCCGGATAGTTTCACCTTCAACATATTGATGAGGACCTATTCACTTATGAAAGATGTTGAGGGGGTGGAAAGAGTATTCGAAGAGATGAAGCGGGATAAGAGTAAGCTGTGTAACTGGACGACTTACAGTAACTTGGCAATTGCTTACATCGATGCCGGGCATCAAGCAAAAGCCAAGTTGGCCTTGAAGAAGCTGGAGGATGAAATGGACAAAGACGATCGTGAGGCGCATCATTTCCTTATAAGCTTGTATACGAAATTGTCTGATCTTCATAATGTCCTTCGTATATGGGAGTTACTGAAATCAAAATTGAAGGTTGTGACGAATAAGAGTTATCTTGTTATGCTTCAAGCTCTTAGAAATCTTGATGATGTTAAAGGGATGCAGAAATGTTACGAGGAATGGGAATCAATCTGCGTGAGTTACGATGTTCGGTTGGCTAACACAATCATTAGTGCATACTTACAACATGATATGCTTCAAGAATCTGAGTCAGTTCTTCAAACTGCACTAAATCGTTCGCCTGGTTCTTTCTTCACTAGTGCTTGGGATATGTTCATGAATTACTTCCTGAAAGAACAAGACATTAAGCGATCTTTACAAATGATGAAAGCCCCTCCATCCATTAAAGACTGGAATTTGGATCCTGATAAGCTAGACTCCTTTCTAACTGCTTCTAGTAAAGAGAATCATGACATTAATAGTGTTAAAGAGCTTTACAAATCGCTGAAAGAGATAACCAAAGCTCGTAACTGCAGCCCTGTCTACAGATCTCTGCTTCAAGCTTATTTTTCAGGTTAAAACTACACTTTCTCAGTTTCCAGTTTTCTCTTGCTCTGCATTATCGTGCTAGAAACTATTGATGACCATGAATTTATGTGCAATTGCTATATTGTTTTAAGTTTGACCTTTATGGAAGTGTGCTTGAAGCTTGTAGCCTGTAAAAAAACAAATGTGTAGAAGAATCTATGGTGGCTCAAGCAACTAGATAAACAAACAGCCAATTCTCTGTAAAATTTACATTTACAACAGTGGAAGGCAGGAGGAATCAGTAAGGGCAGGCAGGGCTGTTTTCTTTCTTTGATAAGACACGATACAAGTGAAAGACAATTTTCAAACTTAATTACTACGAGAAACCTGCCACAGTTTTCAAACTCAAAGCCCAAGAGCCGAGCACTGCCTTCGAGCATGCTCTGGGATCAGCTTCCCAAGTGACTCAGTCGGCACACCCTTGAGCTCTAATGAACAAACCAAACCGGGAAAAAGCTTATGAAACGAATATAAAGAAATCGCATACAATGTGATTATAGCTTGGGTATTTTGAACTCACCATGCGGCTTAAAGTTGAACAGAGGTGGAAGAAACCTTCCATTGGGTAGCCTAACATTCGGATCACGCAACTCATTGAAAAATGGATGAATCAAAGCTTCTAGCTGCATTACACATAAAAATGAAATGACAATGAGTTCTATGAGATCTAAACCACAGATTTGATCTTGAATGTTACTCACAGCAGTGGAGCGCAGATTAGGAGAATACTGCAGCAACCTTGAAACAAGATCCACAGCCTCAGGAGGCATGCGCTTGTGAAATATCTGAAGAAGAAATGGCATTCAAGATAGTGGACTCTATACCGAAATAATTTTAGTAAGGATATTTTATTACCTTGTGCCATGGATGAGCTTTAATTTGGGGAAACTTGAACTCTGTATAATTAGGGTTCATGCATTTAATCTCCTCTCTTGTTGGAGTGCCAAGGACCTATATAAGCCAGCATGTTCTTACACTGAGATTCCCCTTTTCTTATATTACTACTTATCACCAAAAAGGCTAACAAAAATGATTATTAGGCAGGTTTTTTAGTCACCTTAATGATTTCGACAAGCTGATCCACACCACTCTCACCAGGGAAAAGAGGCTGAAATTTTATAGAAATATCCTCAGTGACATTAATCTCCAAAAGAACCGATGGAGTAAATAAGCAAAGCAAGTTCTTCGACCAACCTGTCCAAGCAATAATTCAGCTAAAACACATCCCGCAGACCAGATGTCGATGGCAGTAGTATACTCTGTCGCTCCGAAAATCAGTTCTGGAGCTCGGTAGTACCTTGAGCATATATAAGAAATGTTTGGCTCTCCTTTAACCTGCAATATTAAGCCAAATGAAAAAAAGAACTAAGACAGGAAAAGGATTTGCTAACTAGGTTGAAAAAACGAGCACAGACCAGCACTTTCGCACTTCCGAAATCACATAATTTTACTTGATGAGTATGTGGATTAACCTGCACACCGAAAGGCATATAGTAAATATTTTTTTCTGCGATGAATATCGTCCACAGTGAGATCTTACCAATAAGTTCTGTGGTTTAATGTCCCTATGACATACTCCAATACTACCATGAATGTAAGCCAACGCTCTTAAAATCTGATAAGAATAAATTATTCGAAACAAATGAACACAAAAATAAGACATAATTTTTTGAAATATTTGTAAATACCTGATACGAGTAAAGCTTTACATATATCATTGACATCCTCTGGCTCATCTTATTATAATGTTTAATCACCCTATGAATAGTCTCAGGAACATACTCCAAAACCAAGTTCAGAAATAACTCATCTTTCTCAGTCGTTGAAAAGAAACAATGTTTCAACCCGACGACATTTGGGTGGTCTAGTAGACGCATTGTTTGCAGCTCACGATTCTTGTACCTCTTATCTTGAAGAACTTTTTTTATGGCAACTGTTTCACCTGTTTCTAGGCATTTGGCCTGTAAATAAATTACAGAACGCTAAAAAAAGATGACCATATGACACAAGGCATCTATTGTTAAATTTCTGGAGTCGGGTCAATTTATGTGGGGATATAACGCTTAAGGGGAGCAGACCACACCGTAAAAGACTTGAACAAGTCAATTACTATGGTCCAAAGTCCCTCTTATAAACCAATCCAATCCACATCTAAATTCCGATGTGGGACAATTGCTCTCATATTTCAACATCTATCTCTCTAGTGTATATAAAGTACAATGGAATTAAGGCTAACCTGAAACACTACTCCAAAAGATCCTTGTCCAACAATGCGCTCAGCCATGTAGCTAATTGTCTGGCGGAAAGAGCGGGTGAAAATCGATAAAAAATGAATGAAAGCGAACAAGTTATGTACTATGCAAATAACAAATAAGAGACTCTGATCTCACCTGTCTTGGCTGGCCATTTCTGCCGCCAATTGTGGTGACAATAATATGGCCAGTCTCTGTTCCATTATCATTAACAATAGCTGGCTCGATATCCTACAAAGAAATATAAAGTTTTTTACAAGTTATTAAAAGATAAATAAACTAAAGAAGAGTTCCAAACCTTATCATCCTTAAGCTTCATTTCATTCATCTCATCCGGTAGCCTCTCCAAACCACCAGTTTTGTTACAGGGATCTTTAACACCAGCTGAAGAGGCAACACTTATCGTGGACATTTTTTTAGATAATATCTGCTTCTACATTCAAGATAAATTAGTCACAATAACGATGGTGCACCCACAAGTTAAAGCATCAGAAACTACCCCCACAGGCACAATAATTGTTTCGAGAACTCAAGAAAACCCAACAAATTTTAAAAACACATGTAAACTCAACTGTCAACACAAACACCAGATACTCTAGTTCTAAATAAACTTGGCGAAGTTATAGTTCCCACCAATCACGACGAGATCTGAAGACAACACAAGCATAAATCTTCGTAAACACAAAAAAAACAAAACACCCATATTCTAGGAGTCCTCTCCATCTTCGTAAAAAAAAAACAACCCAACCCAGGTTCAAATAATCCAAATAAGATTCAGTTAAGAAGTAAAAAACACCCAAAAAATACCAATCAGATCAGGAACAAAACGCAGCTCCCACTTTGATAAAAAAAGAAACCCCGAAGCTGTAAAACGTTAATCGCCCAAATTGGAGCAACTCCTCCAGAGACCAGAATCAAGGAGGAAAGATCACAGTACAGTACAAACTACGAATGGGACATTTTTCCTTTTATCTCTCTTTTGACCGTTTGACCACCTACTTGCTTCACTTATACATCATATTCGCGCAAAATACCACCGATTATGAACAATGCCGGGAATTTACCACCATTCGCGTTAGTCAATCGCGAATTGCATTTTTTACNAAAACAAAACACCCATATTCTAGGAGTCCTCTCCATCTTCGTAAAAAAAAACAACCCAACCCAGGTTCAAATAATCCAAATAAGATTCAGTTAAGAAGTAAAAAACACCCAAAAAATACCAATCAGATCAGGAACAAAACGCAGCTCCCACTTTGATAAAAAAAGAAACCCCGAAGCTGTAAAACGTTAATCGCCCAAATTGGAGCAACTCCTCCAGAGACCAGAATCAAGGAGGAAAGATTACAGTACAGTACAAACTACGAATGGGACATTTTTCCTTTTATCTCTCTTTTGACCGTTTGACCACCCACTTGCTTTAATTATACATGCTGCCCCCGCCAAGTTTTATCTAATAAATATATATTATTTTAAAATTAAATAATTTTTGGATTTAAAATTATGATGACACAAATACCCCTACTAGCCACAAATGGAGTAAAGTAATTGGGCCATTGTGCTCCCTGGGCCCACCTTGTGGCCCATATTGTTGTCTTTAATAATTGCGCATGCCCGTTTCTGGTCCGGATCCGGACTTTGTTGTCGGCCCAGCTGATTGGTTGATTTGGTCGTTTCGGGGTAATATGGAGTTTTTACTATTTTACATTTCACATTTACCGCCGTCACTTAATTGCCGACCTACCGTACCGGCGCTTGAGTTTTAGGGAGGGTTTTTTTTCTTTTTTCAAGGGAAGCGGCGATGAAGGAGGAGGAGCGCCGGTGTAGGCTCCGGCCAGGAGAATATCTCGGAGAAATCTCGGCGCTGTGTTTCTTAAATCTACCTTCTTATGTCTCTTCTCTTCCTCTGCTGCTCGCTGGTTCTTATCTGACTCCAGAAGTTATTTTTTAGATGCTTATTGAACTTGAAGTAATAGTTTTTTTGGTGTTGTAGGGACTGGTTCGCAGATTCTAGTGCATGATTTGGCTACGGGAAAGATTTTACGATCGTTTCAAGTCTTTGAAGGTATCCGAGTTCATGGGATTTCTTTGGAGCAGTTTCACGAAGAGCCAGAGCGCAAGGAAATGTCTTTCCTAGTTGCCGTATTTGGAGAAAGGAGAGTTAAGCTTTTCAACATGAAAATTGAATCAAATGGCCAGAATCCCATTTTCGAGTTGGAACTTGCTTCTGTTGTATCACTCCCTATGTTCGGTCACTGGGTTTTAGATGTTTGCTTCTTAAAGGTTTGAACTGATTTCCTCAGTTATGAGATCTTAGTCTGCTTCTCATGATTTAGCAGCACCGTATATTATCCTATTTATATTCTTTAAGGAAGATACATGCTTAAATGAGGGTGCAAGCTATCTTGCCGTTGGATGTAGTGATAATTCTATAAGCTTTTGGAATATTCCCGACCATACTATGCATTCTCAAGTTAAATGCTCAGGTATATCGTTCAACATAGTACTTGATGTGTTATTTTTTCTTTTTTTATGTCACACAAGTAATGTACATATTGGTATTTGAATTTCTAGCATAATATTTTAACTTTTCAGAGAAGTGCTTGCTGTATTCAATGAAGATGTTTGGGAATAATATAAATTCATTGTTCATTGCATCTGGAACAATATTCAATGAGGTTAGTGGAAGTGCGCTAGCTTTTTGTTGTAGCCTGAATTCACAGCTTTCTTTCCTTGTAACAGTTGCACATGCTTTCCACTTAGATGAATCTCATTGTAGTTATACTATCGCTTAAAAAATCACGATGTTGTTGTGCATATTCTTCTTTGAATGTTAGTATATTTTGTGCGAGGTTGCTGCATTGATTTTATTTGAAGCACTAGTACATTGCAGAAATCACGTTTGGCTCAATTGTGTTTGACGATTTGTATGTATCATTGAGATCTTCTCACCAATAATGTTCAAATATTTTTTAAGAGACCCATTTCAAGTTTCTGAATGCCCATCTTTTCAATCTTCTTGGATTCTAAATTATGATTTTTTGCTCAAAAGTATCAGATTTTAATCTTTTTCAAAATGAAGACTTGGTGAAGCCAGGAATATGATAAACTTTCTTGCAGATTCTTGTCTGGAGAGTTGTATGTCATGACAATTTCACAGACCGTGCAATTATTGCTGGGGACTCTTCTAGGCTGGCCAAGCATGAAAGCTCACTTCTTCCTCCTCCCATGTATGAGAATGTTTTCATAAATAGACTTGTTGGCCATGAAGGTTCAATATTTCGCATTGCTTGGTTCTCTAGTGGAAAGAAAATTATATCTGTTTCTGATGACCGCAGGTAGGTAATTGGTTCTCATCTACAGTTTTCTAATCAATTCATGCTGTGAAAACCTCAAACTTCTTTGGTACACCAAGCTTGGTTTATTTCTCTTAGTTCAGTGCACGTATTTGGGACATTCAGTCTGAGCAAGCAGAGCCATTCAGTGGAGGCCACCACATGGTCAATCAAATGACATGTTCTGTACTATTTGGACATAATGCCCGGATCTGGGACTGCTGCATAGTCGACTCTGTAAGCATGATTCTCGATTTTCATAACTTATATTATTATTTTTGTTTATTACTATTTCAGTGTACGGAACGCAATAATATAGATAACATAAATTCCACCTAGTTCTTACACTAGATATAGATAACATTATATCCATCTGTAATATGGCCAAGTTCTTTTAAAGGACCAAAAAGAGTTTAGTCAATATTTATGAACTAATCGCTCCACCTCTGAAATTTGCTAGCTAATTATAACTGCTGGTGAGGATTGTACATGCCGTGTTTGGAATCAAAATGGTCAAGAACTTAATGAGATCAAGGAGCACATGTAAGAGGCTATAATTCTAAGATTGCTGACTACTGAGTTCTTTTGAACACTTGAGTTTGTGTCTGACACGCGTGGCTGGGCCTCAGTAGTACACACAATTGATTATTTCTTTGTTATTATGTGCTGTAGCGGACGCGGTATATGGAGATGCCTTTGTGATTCCAAATCTTTGCTGCTTGTTACTGCTGGTTTTGATTCAGCTATAAGGGTTCATCAGCTATCCAGGTCTTTGAATGGATCCCAAGAAGTATCAAGGAGTTCCAGTGATCAACAGGAAGTCTTTGCACTTTCCATGCCAAGTTTCTCAAGACATGGTATTCTCATGGACAGGTATCTTCGTATGAATGCAAATACACTATTTTCCAAGAAGACCTATTGTTATTCCACTCTGCCTCTTATATGTGTTTTTTTTGTTTTCCCATTGACACTCCTACAGCAAAAGCGAGTATGTCCGATGTTTGCGCTTTGCAAATCAGGATTCCCTATATGTTGCTACAAATAATGGATATCTATACCATGTCAGTCTAGTCGAACTTGATGATGTTGTATGGACTGAACTGGGTCACGTCAGTAAGGATGCCCCAATCATCTGCATGGACTTATTATCTACTTTTGAAAATCCTTTCGGTGGACATGAAGATTGGATTGCTCTTGGTGATGGTAAAGGGAGCTTGAAGATCATTCAAACAGTTGGCACTTCCCGGTGCCCAGAAGTTCAGTTGACTATTAGTTGGCAGGCAGAAAGGGAGCGGCATCTCTTGGGTTCCTTTTGGTGCAAGTCCCTACAACAAAGGTACTTGGCCAATTACTCTTAGCAAAAGTATTGGTGTCCAATTTGATTTTGTTAGCATAAGTAAATTTTATTTGGGGCAATGTCACTACGTATTTTTTTTCCATAATATTTAGAGTAATAACTGTTAAAAACAATTCTTGGCTTATTCTTGACATATAAATTTTGCTGCAAATGATGTGATTTTATGTATTTGTTATTTAGTTGCATCTGAAAATAAGCATGTCCTTACATCCATATTTTTTTCACTATTATATTTTGTATTGTAAACTTGTTTGTCTGTAATATTTAAACAGGTTTGTCCTCACATCAAATCCGAGTGGCAGACTAAAGCTGTGGAAGTTATGTTACGACTCGCGCTCTGCTTCTCATACTGATAGAAGTCATGATGCGATCCTTATCCGAGAGTTCGTCTCATGCTTTGGAATGCGGATAATGTGTGTAGATGTGTCTTATGATGAAGAGGTTCGTGTTGTCATCATAGAAAATCCCCATTTTCTGTGCTTAGTCTTTTTTATTACGTATTGAATGGGTCTTATGGAGTAAAAGTTTATCCTTTGTACTGTTAATTTTTTTAACTTCATACCCTATGATCATTATTATTCCTGAAGCTCTTATTTTGTGCAGGTGCTAGTGTGTGGAGACATTCATGGCAATCTACTGCTATTTTCTTTACCCAGGGACCTGCTTCATAGTTCTATAGCTACAGAAATTGAAGCATTTCCAGTGTGTTACTTCAAAGGTGCTCATGGTGTGTCTACTGTGAGCAGTGTTTCTATCAGTAGTTTACCATCTCATAAAGTACAAATACGCTCGGTATGCTCTGATTGTTTTCATCTTCCAATATCAATCCCACCTTCCAATTTTTCAAACTAAAAGTTCTCCCCGAGATAAAATATTAATTTTAACAAATTTAGCACATGGAAGTGTTGTTGCTATTTCATACATATGCAGCAAGATTATCTAATCATTGCACTTCTGTGTGTTGGGATTGTGACAGACTGGAACAGATGGATGTATATGCTACTTGCAGCACGGCAGAGATCCGCTTAATCTTGAATTTATAGGAATGAAGGAAGTTAAAGATCTAAGTGCAGTCCAGTCTATCTATGAATCATCTTCTGGAAACATCGCAGTTGGTTTTGCATCAGCAAATTTCATGATATGGAATATAACTACAGCAACAAAGGTTTTCTCTCTTATTCACTTCAATCCTTCTTCAAGTTTGCACTGAAGGGGGCATGTTATTTTGAAGATTGTTAGTCCTGGTTTCACATGCTGCCCCCGATTTCCATAAGAAGATACTTTCTCACCATGTAGTTGAAATTTGAGTTTTCTAGATTAATCATATGTCAACGTTTTTATTTGTATGTAAATTTTTTATATTTCTTTTAAAAGGTGCTCCAAATTACTTGCGGTGGTTGGCGCCGTCCTAATTCATATTATGTTGGTGAAACTCCTGAGATTATGAACTGCTTCTCATTTGTTAAGGTATTGTTTTGTGTTTAAAATTCGTTTTTTATGCATTTTTCCCAAGATTTATATCTGTATTTAATGTATGGATATCATCTGGAGTGTAAATTTAGAGAAGCTTGTGCAACTATTTTGATAAGAATGATGCATAACCTACTGTATCTTTTCAGCATGATTTTCATGAAGTTTATTGTTTGTGGGTCAATAAGTGTTCAGTTTGTGTTAGAAAATTCCATTTGGGGTGCTCTTGTAACATGGTACTAAGTATTGTAATTTTGAATGCTACCATTATTTAATCTATAGGGGTGCTATATCCATAAAAAATATTTTACCCTAATCATAAGTATTCTTTTATCTTGATATTTTTTGGCAGGACGATGTTATTCATATCCACAGAATTTGGATGCCTCAAAATGATTTGCAGTTATATCCCCGGAATATTCATTTACAGTTTCATGGTAGGGAGATTCATTCCCTGTGCTTTATTTCTGGACAATCATTATGTAATACAGACGATAACCAGGGATTGGTGTCCAAATCTTGTTGGATTTCAACTGGTTGTGAGGATGGAACCGTTCGTTTGACCAGGTTTTTGTTTTGTGAATCCACTTCATTTCTGAATGCTTTTTGCCTCAATAATGAACGAAAATATTTTTAATGCTTCAGGTATGAGCCAGATATGGATAAATGGTTCTCTTCCGAACTCCTTGGTGTTCATGTTGGTGGGTCAGCTGTTCGGTCGATATGTTCTGTTTCAAAAATTCATATTTTCTTTCCAGATTCCACCACTGTTCCCGGCATAGATTATTCAAAAAATAAATTCAGAGATACTTTCTTGCTTATATCTGTTGGTGCAAAAAGGGTTGTGACTGCATGGAAACAAATTGCTGCCGTCCCTGATGAAAAACTAGATGGGCTAGGAAGTGAAGCACAGAAGAATAAAAACAACATGACCAATTTATCTGCAGATGCCATGTCTTCATTTTCTTTTCAGTGGCTCTCTACTGATATGCCTGTCATAGACTCTGCTAATGGAAAAAATAAAAAAACAGATGAAATTCTGGAAGAAGCTTGTGGTACATCATCTTCTTTAGAAAGGAGAAATAAGGAACTAGACGTAATCCCTGAAAGTAATCCAGAGGACAACTACCGACATCTTGCGGTTACTGCTTTTCTCGTTAAAGGCGCTGGCTTAAGGTTTTTATTTACCACTAATGATGTCTTATTCTCACCATTTCCAGCGTGAATATCGTCTATTTAATATACACAACTCACTACTGGAATTTTGTTTTTTTTCCAGGGTTTCTGTATGTTTTGTTGTTGTTTCTTCTTCAGATTCAACAGTTACACTAAGAGCTCTAGTGCTTCCACTTTGTCTCTGGTACCATAAATATATTCATGTAGTTGAATTTCCGCTTGCTTTATCTGGGTCTCCAAATCATGGTTGTTTCTCCTTCTCACTCTCTTGAGTTCATATTAAACGCAGGTTCGACGTTGCTGCATTAGCTTCATCAACCTCCCCAGTGCTAACTGTACAGCATCTTGTTGTTCCTAAGCTTCTGCATTCAAAAGGTTATGATTATTTAACAATTGCATTTCAAACGGTCAGAATTGTGCATTGAATCGTATTTTCCTTCAACTTTTTCATTTTAATTGTTAATCCGTTTGCATGACATGCTACTGATCTTTAATCAGGAAATATGCAAAGTGGAAATTTTTACTTGGCTATTACTGGATCAACTGATGGAAATATTGTGTTCTGGGACCTGACTTCAAGTGTTGAAACTTTCATGATGCATTTATCAACTTTCCCACTAGAAAACTATGTCGGGATCCAAAAAAGACCACGGACAGGTAGAGGAAGCCAAGGTGGACGTCGGCTCCGATCATTAGGTAGCCATTATGCAAAAACAAAGACAAGACAACAAGAAGATAGTTATCACAATGCTGTGGAGGAGATTCTTGAGTTATCGAGTGATAATCGCATTAATCAGGAAACTCTCGACTTACTGAGAAGTAAAGATCTTTCACGAGAACCGACTATAGTGACAGCGTTACACATTATAAAAAGTGCACATCAATCTGGTGTCAATTGTCTTTATTTGTCAGATGTCAAGGATGCTAAACCCTCTGACTTTACATTCTCATTTTATGCTGTTTCTGGAGGTGATGATCAAGCAATAAATTGTCTCAGATGCGATATCAGTCTTATTAGGGACAGTTTGGGACCAGATTCTCATAGCCCCCTCAGCCAGATCAGAAGCAGTCAGTTAAACTTTACATACATGGATAAGATCGCATCGGCTCATAGCTCGGCTGTAAAAGGTACTTTAGCTAGCCCTTTTCTACAATGTATTAATTCTACCTGTCTTTCTGAACCCCGTGTTGAAAATATAATTGTCACTCGTTGGATTGGTGTATAAGAGGGAAGATATACCATTACGGTGTGGTCTCCCCTTACACCCTATATTCATGTACACTCCCATCGTAATTTCGATCATACTCTATAAATCCAACATCCAATCTATCTTTGAAAGATGAACATGTGGCACATACTTATATAATCATTAGATTTGGAATGCTACTCAGCTGCTGCAGTATCTTTCTAAATCCATAAAGCTTATAATCAATCATGCAAGAAATGACAGTTCTCATTAGTGTTGAGCAATGTGTTTGATAAGTATGACTCGGCTGGCTGGTACCAAAATTTTTTTTAGGATTGGACCCAAAAACCTCGGGTTCCGACCTGAATATCTGGTACTGGGCAAAATGCCGGTGCTGTCTAGTTTTTACCGTACCGGCCAGTATGAAAACATTAGTGTTGAGTAAAGAATTTACTTTTTTTTCGTTGTCCATACTCCGATTCAATAAGTAATCAGGGTTCGAACCCATGGCTCGTGTATTTATGTGTTTTTATTGTGATGAAAGGTATTTGGACGGACGGGATATTTGTATTTTCTGTGGGTCTTGATCAGCGACTCCGGTGTTGGAGCCTGAGGGATGATGATCAGAAGGAGCAGCTTGCTGAGGTTAGCCATTTAATTGTTAGTGTACCAGAACCAGAAGCATTAGATGTGAAAATCAGTGGAAGGTAATTAAACTAAAACTCCACCCTCAATGACTTTGATATATATATTTTGTGATTGTGGGAATGTGAATTCAGAAGTAAAAAGGAGTATCAGATTGGAGTTGCGGGAAGAGGAATTCAAATGATTCACTTCAGTCCACCTGATGATTGTTATGAATGACTCTACGACGCCGTATTGATTGGATTTTAAGATATATTTATTTGATTTTTGTATTTTAGAATGATGTACTAATTTCCAAGATTATGATATGCTATCAGTTTTGATTGACTTATTTGTATTTAATTGTTACAAATTACAATAGTGTTTTCAAATCGGATTCTTATAATCCATTCCCGATTGTGTAGATATCAATGTATTTATATTGGTCATTACGTTAAATGCTAGACAATATTTGTATTTTGTTGTGTATCATTCGATATGATTGAATTTGGGTATTTTTTTGTCCCGCTCTAAAAATATAATAAAATTAAAAAAAAATCAATATTAAAAAATTTAATTTTGATAGCGATCAATATATTTTTATATATTATTTGATAAATCGGTTATATCGTACCATAACGAAATTGTATTCCGATATAAAAATATTGGTAATATAGATGATAATGAATAAGCATATTAATCATTATTTATTATTAAGTTTTTATATTTCTCTCTAAAATTTAAAAATTACTAGATAGAGGATTGGATAAAAACTAACTCTATACTAGCAATACATGATAAAAATATCGATTTTTTTGAGAAAAATTATATATTATTCGATGTGAAAACATTGATACATAATAAAAATATCGATTTTTCTCAGAAAAATTATAAATTATTCAATATGAAAACATTGATAGAAGTTGAAGGAAAATGAAATTGCCTCAACAATATTGGGTAACACTAATGTAACTTCATAAAAAATTATGTGTGTTTAAATATAAATAAGAGCCAAAAGTTTCAAATTTGTTAGATATAATTTCTCCATTTTATTGTAGATTTCAAATTGCAGTAAAATATATCACATATTGTTGTAAAGTTGAAAATATAATTTCTCCATATAAATACGAATGGGGAACTTAAAAATTCAACCAATCTACCTAGTCCTGAGATAGAATGCCACTTATGAGTAGTTAAACCATTCACAATCATTGCCATTTGCCACTACAAACTTCAAATTACACTATAAAGATAGCATCAAAATGTAAGAATTTACCCGTGTATCGAACCATCAAACGATATGTTTGATAAATTCGGATACCGCAACTTTTAAATGAACCATCTTGTCCTTACTCAACTGCAAAATCAAAGAAATTCAAAATATATATCTATCTAACATAAGGTGCACGATCATGAACTAGTTTTATGATAGCGTTTCTTTTTAAACTCACTTTCTGGACAGCTACGAGTTTGCTTTCAGCATCGTGGACTCGACTTTCGATTTCCTGTGCTACTTGTGACATTATCTTTTTGTGGGCTGCTCCTGAGATTTATTAGAAATTTGTTCAGTTAGTAGGTTATAGTGTATAGTTGATCTAGAAGATGAATGCGGTTCACTGACCTTGTTTTTCCACATTTCTTTTCAGGTCAAGCTTATGCTCTTCCAGATCATCAATGAGACAATCATAATCTTGAAGCTCCTGATCTACCTCTTCTTTGAATCTTTTGAATATTCCTGTCAAGTGTTCCTGTTTTTCTATACAAGATAATATATATTTGTTAAAGCATGTAAATCAAATACCAGAAACAGATGTTTGTTGCATGTAAATTAATCTTTATAGTGCACGCTATAGAAATTTACATGAACATACTGAAAAGTGGATTTAGCACAGTTCATAAAATATATATTGAAAAACAGTTCAATATGATTTACATGCACGCTATATAACAGGAACACTTGACTTACATGTAAATCAAATCCACAGGATTCAATAGGCCGAAAGAGCATCGATTTAGCACAGTTCATAAAAAAAGTGGATCATATTGAAAAAGCTTGGACCAAACCAATTACCTATGATATCCCTCCTTTATAAATTAAAAGTTTTCTATTTCCACATCCGATATGGGACAATATTTCAACACACACTAGATACACGACTTAAAGGGCATTTTAATCTATTGAAACAACAATGGACAAAAAGAAGGTGATCAGACAAGTTGGAGATTTCTAACTTTGCATGAAACGCATCAATTAAGAAGATTCATTCACAAAGAACTGACCTTGGAATTTAGTTTCTATAACTTCCCTTTTCATTTCACTGAGATTAGTTAGCTTTAACCTGGAATAAAAAAAGAAGCCGAGTAAAGATGAAGACTTCAGTACACAACGGCAAGTAATCAGTTACTTACAAATCTGCTTTGACTTGAGATTCTTTGTTTTGTAATAATGCATATATTTCATCAGAAGATGACCGCAAAATTGCAGCAGACCTTTCGCTAGTCAATGATCTCAATTTGGCCTTAACACGNATTATTCAATATGAAAACATTGATAGAAGTTGAAGGAAAATGAAATTGCCTCAACAATATTGGGTAACACTAATGTAACTTCACAAAAAATTATGTGTGTTTAAATATAAATAAGAGCCAAAAGTTTCAAATTTGTTAGATATAATTTCTCCATTTTATTGTAGATTTCAAATTGCAGTAAAATATATCACATATTGTTGTAAAGTTGAAAATATAATTTCTCCATATAAATACGAATGGGGAACTTAAAAATTCAACCAATCTACCTAGTCCTGAGATAGAATGCCACTTATGAGTAGTTAAACCATTCACAATCATTGCCATTTGCCACTACAAACTTCAAATTACACTATAAAGATAGCATCAAAATGTAAGAATTTACCCGTGTATCGAACCATCAAACGATATGTTTGATAAATTCGGATACCGCAACTTTTAAATGAACCATCTTGTCCATACTCAACTGCAAAATCAAAGAAATGCAAAAGATATATCTATCTAACAAACAATCACATAAGGTGCAAGATCATGAACTAGTTTTATGATAGAGTTTATTTTTAAACTCACTTTCTGGACAGCTACGAGTTTGCTTTCAGCATCGTGGACTCGACTTTCGATTTCCTGTGCTACTTGTGACATTATCTTTTTGTGGGCTGCTCCTGAGATTTATTAGAAATTTGTTCAGTTAGTAGGTTATAGTGTATAGTTGATCTGGAAGATGAATGCGGTTCACTGACCTTGTTTTTCCACATTTCTTTTCAGGTCAAGCTTATGCTCTTCCAGATCATCAATGAGACAATCATAATCTTGAAGCTCCTGATCTACCTCTTCTTTGAATCTTTTGAATATTCCTGTCAAGTGTTCCTGTTTTTCTATACAAGATAATATATATTTGTTAAAGCATGTAAACCAAATACCAGAAACAGATGTTTGTTGCATGTAAATTAATCTTTATAGTGCAAGCTATAGAAATTTAGGATTCAATAGGCCGAAAGAGCATCGATTTAGCACAGTTCATAAAAAAAGTGGATCATATTGAAAAAACTTGGACCAAGCCAATTACCTATGATATCACTCCTTTATAAATTAAAAGTTTTCTATTTCCACATCCGATATGGGACAATGTTTCAACACACACTAGATACACGACTTAAAGGGCATTTTAATCTATTGAAACAACAATGGACAAAAAGAAGGTGATCAGACAAGTTGGAGATTTCTAACTTTGCATGAAACGCATCAATTAAGAAGATTCATTCACAAAGAACTGACCTTGGAATTTAGTTTCTATAACTTCCCTTTTCATTTCACTGAGATTAGTTAGCTTTAACCTGGAATAAAAAAAGAATCCGAGTAAAGATGAAGACTTCAGTACACAACGGCAAGTAATCAGTTACTTACAAATCTGCTTTGACTTGAGATTCTTTGTTTTGTAATAATGCATATATTTCATCAGAAGATGACCGCAAAATTGCAGCAGACCTTTCGCTAGTCAATGATCTCAATTTGGCCTTAACACGATCAAGAGCCATGATAAGCAGTGCCACACCACTGAAAAATGCAGAAGAAAGTGATTCTATCAGAGAAAAATTCTTGCCAAAATTCCAGTTTGGAGTTTTCTTTGCTGGTCAATGAAGCAAGAATACCAGTCTTGGTCATTATCATTGATATTCTCGTCCAAAGACACCTGAGGATTACGTCCTTGACTCGCTGTGATGGAAAACTACACACATGAGAGATAACAAGATACTAAAAAAAAACACAAACCATAAGCACATGCAGGAAAACAACTTGTAGGTTCAGCAAACCTCGAAGAAAATTTGTTGCAGGATTAGAAACAGTCATATCGTCATCTTTTTCAATGACTGGAGTTCTATCAGAATCAATTTGGAATTTTTCATGACGGAGAATCACAGGGGATAATTGCATCAATTCCGTGGGATCTGTAGGTTGATAGCATTGTCAGTAATCAGGGATTAATTACAGTACAGTTTTGAAACTAAACTATTCAACATCACTATTGATCAAACAGTGAATTGAGCATGCTGATTTCTCATTTACAAAAACTCAGGAGCTCATGAATGATAGGCATGCATTTAACTTCACAAAGCATTTTCATTTCCAGCCCCATAGACCACTACCAAAAACGTGTTGGTGGATTGTATGGAGCTGTCATCACAAACTGAAAGATTAGGAGTTGAAGATTCCTCAATAGCAAGTCAAAGTGGACAAAGTTTAAAAAAAAAATTCGTTTGAAAAATAGCCATAATGGACTCTGACCACACATTATTATATGATTCAAGAGGCGTCTAGCTTCTAATAAAGGACTCCACAAGAAACATTTAAACAAGCTGCAGTTAAATAGGGAGTTATAGTCAGTTTCTTTTACATAAAAATCAGGCAGAATAATGTCAAAAAGTGTAATTTGACGGAATAAAATTCATAGAAGAAAAATAATCCTATTTTCAGGATGACCTGCCATTGGAGAATCATCTCCTGTGCTCTCAGAGTCCATTCCATAAGTTGATGATCCAGACATCTGGTTTTTGCGATCAATTCCCATGCTGAGTGTTGGCTCCAATGGGGGACAGCAGTTGACTTTATCTGTATCATCCTTGGACTTAATAGGAAACAGTCAAATGTATATACACTTTCCTTTCAACACAAAAATAAGGAAAAAAACATTGCGGTAGAAATCTACTTCATAGATTTAGTGACTATATGTGAGGATACAGATGATTCATCATTCTCTCCTTGTTTCCTTTCAGTCGACATTGAATTGAATAAACTTTTGAAACTCCGAATGTTACTAAAGTTGAATAATTTATCAGCAGGAGTGTTTTCCATGTCAGTGCCCTGCTTACTATGTGTTAAGAGAACAGGAAACTTAAACCCACATTGGGGACTTGGAGGATCTTCAGAACATGCCTTTCTCTTCTTTGACGAACAATTAGACCTACTCCTTTGCTGGTTCATCAAGTTAGAATTTTCAACATCCATTGGCTGATCAATACCCCTATCTGAATCATTCTTCTTGGTACTAGTTTTGGCATCGAGAAGGGCATCATTTATCTTGCTGATTGCCTTTTCCAACAAAGAATTTGTTCTATCTTCTTGATCAACCAGCTTGTCCTTCAGCATTCCAACATCCAGTGGCTGCTCAGCATCCTTTTCGATTTCAGCCACCATCTGGAGAGGAGAACTGAAAGAGTTGTTTTTTTCACCAATAACTGCATCAACAGACACATCCTTCACTCTTACCTTACGTTTAGCAATGGAATCTTCATTGTTATTCTTGACTTTGTTGAGTGTCTCATCGATGAAATAACTTGCTCTATCTTCTTGATCAATCAGATGGTCCTTAGAAATTTCGACATCCAGCAGGTGCTCAATGTCCTTCTGGCGTTCAGCCATTGCCTTAAGTGTACTAATATCTGATTCAACACATCTATCTTTCACCCTGAACTTTGAAATATTAGAATTGGAAATGTCATTCTTATTCATCCCAAATTTCTTCAAAGCTTGCGATGATCTGCTCTTAGTTTCAGACTGATATTTACCATTTGCAATAGTAGATGTAGAACTCTCATGAATCTTCATCCTTGGACACTCTTTTGCGATCTTGTTTGTCTTAGAAACCAAGGTATTAGCATTTGAGTTGCCATATAATTTACTGTACCGATCTTCATTGAGTAGAAATACTTTGTTCTGTGCGAAATTCATCACGGGGAGTGTAGATTTTTCTAATGGATTTTTTCGATGATCATTTTTCGTGGTGATCTTCCTTCCCATATACCTTTTCATTGGTCTTCCAAGTGACTTTATTTCAAAATCACTCCCAGTATCTGAGTTCAGGTCTACCCTAACAACATGACCTGGATTTCCCTCCTTTTCTTGATGCATATGCAATTCACCTGACTGGTTGCTCAAATGATCCTTGTTCAGTGGCGAAACATTTCCTAAAACCTCCCAGAGTTTCATCTTTAAAGTTTCATGACCAGCATTTCCAATCTCCCTGCTCTTATCTCCCACATTTTCTTTTTCCAGAAAAGTTGGTTCGACCGAATACACAGGATTTTCCAAATGTTTCCTTTTGTTATCCTTCCCGCCTATCCCAGAAACAGCAATTGCTCCAGAACTTTTCTCTATGAAAGCATCATTTTTTGAGCCATTTGTTCCAGCTGCAGACTGATCACGATGGTGGATAAAAGCCTGATGTGAGGCTTCTTTCTGCAGGCCGGACAATTGTTTTCCCAGAAGGGACGTATATACTTCTCCATCTTTGATGCGCCTACATTTATCATCATCCCCATTCAATAAAGTTTTAGACACTCCTTTGGCAGTATCTTCTCTTTCTACATTGGACGCTGTGTTTGCCAGAATCCCAATAGATATCTTTCTGGAGTGGAGATCCCTGCTACAGCTGCGGCTCTCACTATTTTTGTCCTACCATATATAAATTTATTATAATCCAGATAAATTACCAAATTCATGAGCCTCTGCTCAAAAGCATTTCATACATAATAATAATGAGCCCAATGCAAAAAACAATTCAACAGTAATTTAAACAGTTCAATAACCAAGGTTGCAACAACAAATAAGCATGTGTTAAAAAAGAAACTTCAGTTACTTCGGATAAGGATCAAGTGATCCATGCATTACTAGGAAACATGATTCAGGAGATGAGGACTCATGTTCCCGTAATTCGCAAAAAAACAAATCCTTCCATCTTTAAATGCTTGAACTAAAAAACGCAGGAATTCCCTGAAAGCTATTACAGAAAAGGGGGTATGACGCCCGTGATAAGGGCACAAGCTTAGATAATCTCGTGTACTACTAATGTTCTACTATAAAAAACAAACATAGTCCAGGAAACCTTTCTATTCCATGGCAACTCGAGCTGCGAAAATTTCATGAGATCAATAATGGATTTCATGAATTCAAAACCAAATATAGAACAATAGCAAATAAAAACGTTATAACCAAGATCAATCTAATCAATTATGCTCGTCGCAGATTCATCAGAGATAACGAACTAGAACATTCTAGAGACAATGAAGAATCTCATTACGCTCCATGAGTATTCCTTCAATTTCTCGACATTACCTGCATTAATTCTGAAACCAGTAGAAGATCACCGCTGATTGGAAGGAACTGGGGTTCACTTTGTGCTTGTTCTGTTAGAAATGGAAATTCGAGGCGGGAAATACAAATGTCCGTACAAATACAACACGCGCTTCAGCAAGCCCTTCGTCCAATCCTCTTTTAAAATTAAAACTAGACAAATATGGAGTTTTTTTACTAAATTTTTTCGCGTTTTAATCACAGACATAAAATACGTTTAATCTTCTTAAAAATATTTTTTATTAAAAAAATAAAAAATAAATTTTAACAAATATGTCAGTTAAATGTAAAATGTGAATCCAAACCATACATTTCCAACTCCTAATCCAAACCGTCAAATGCTCATCCTTTAAGAATTTATTATAATATTTAGATATATACAATCCAACTATCTAAAGAACATCAAGCAACACACCACAAATAGATCGAAATCTTAACCAGTTCACTTCTTGCGTGACGACAGAGCTGCCGCAATGCCACCAGCTACAAGCCCAACTGCCGTTGCCGCAATCCCGATACCAATTACTCCATCTAAAAGAGCAAATAGTAGAGTTAATTCCACTGCTAAACCAAACAAAAAACTTGCAAAAAAAAAAACCTTTTGTGATTTTATCTTCTGTTGCTTTCTTCAGAGTCAAAGCCTGTCTCCAATCAGGTGCAATCTGATATTAAGCAGAAATGGCAAAAACTTGAATCAATTACGAATAATATCATTCCCAATCCATAAACAAGGCCATGCTCTTACAGATTATCAGATGAAAAATAAAGCAAAGGAAACGAAACCAGAATTCATATAAAAAATGTAGAGATTTTTAGGATATCTATTCGATGATTTAACCTCCAAGCAACGATCGACGAGCTGTCTGCTGCGAAGGTAATCGCCACTTCGGTAATATCCAACAGCCAGAAGATAAAGTTTCTCCCTTACCAGTAAAGTGTCGTTGGAACTTGACAAAGAAGCTGCAAGTAACGAGTTTTAGAGGTTAATACATGTTGCCGGATAAATAAGCACCAAAAAAAGAAAACCATTTGCCATGTTTTCAACTTTCAGGCACAAGCCAACATGACAATGATATTTCATAGAAGTTATCAGATGGGAAATCGGTATTTTGCGTAATATGAACTCTTCAGAAGCTACAGCTAACGTAGTAAAAACAAAGAAAATTATCCCCATGTTTTTATAATCGAACCGCATCAATTCAAAACGTTGATTATAGTTGCAAACACAGAAAAAAATAAAGAATTAGAGAAAAGCTTGAGTTCAAAATCACCTTCAAGCATAGCAATTCCACGTTGCACATCATGTGATCGCTTTGAATGGACAAGGGCCCAAGTCAAGCGCATGATGCATTCATTCTTTACTTTCTCAGAAGATCCTTTCTCAGCTTCAATAATCTCACGCTCACAGCCCTATATACATATATATCATCGTCACACAAATGAACACTCAGAGGAAAAAAATTTATCACAAATCTAAGCTTCTATCCAAAGAATTTCAATAATACGAAAATAAAAATATATCAGAAGACCATGTTTTACAGAATCATTCTGGAAAATTCATAATTCAATTCCTGATTTCCACAACAAAATCTTCAATTCGATCCCTATATCAGACCACTAATTATTCAAATGTTCAAAAATAAGAATACGAGAAAACTTACAGCGACGATATCTGAATCACACCAAGGAATCTGTTCTCCGCCAGAGAAAAAACTGCTAACTGATTCGAAAAACTTCCCGATTTCCATGACCGACCACCGAAAAAAAAACCGTGGAGAAAAGGTTGAAGTCAAGGACTTTTAACACCGACGTCTGTTCTCTTTCAGTGGAATAATCGACCGAAGTCCCAATTTGGATAGATTTGGGTTCTATGTATTGGGCTCAGAAAAAGTTTGAGCCCAAATTGCGGCTAACTAGTCCATGGGCCAAGTGTCTAGATTACTCTATACAAAAAATAGCATAACATCTTAAATTTGAAAAAAATTAAGATTTAAAAAAATTGAAATTATTGTGGATTTGTAACCCTATCACACGGATTAAAATATACTACAAAAAATATGATAAATCGTCCAATTTCATGAACGAATTTGGATTTTTTTCAGAACCAAAAGTTCTCAAAAAACAGCTACGTTGCACAGGTACGTGGATACGGATGCGAGATGTGAGGTACGGGGGTACGGGATACGGCGATTTTAGAAATATTCGATTTAGGATGCATCAAATTCAAGATAATAAAATAATCAATATAAATATTTGAATTTTTTGAAATACACTAACATATTAAAATTAATGAGTTTTAAAACAATTTACGAATGAATTATAAATTTCTTAATCCACATTTGTTAGCTTCTTGTGTTCATCGTCTCTCAGTCACATGTGCATTTCTTTTCCCCACCAACAATAATTTCCACGCATCTTCTTATCATACTCTTATTAACCCTAATTATTTATAGAAATATGTGTGCGGGTACGTAAATTTGCGCACCCACGTATTCGGTGCTTGAAATTCTCAAATTTCAAGTACCCGTGCAACATAGCAAAAACATTACATTTAACTAATTTTGAAACATTGGTTACGAGAATATATAAAGTAATTAAATAATTAATTGAAACTAAATAAATGAAATTTTATATTTTTATATTTAAGCAATTAAGTGGTTAGGTTAGATTACGAAAAATTCAAACCCGAATCAAAATAAAAGATATAATTTAAACTCGAACCAAATAAAAAATCAACTAATTTTTGAAATATGAATAATTATCCCTTAAAGTGAAATGTGATTAGTGGGAACTTAGTTGGAGGTTGCATTTGTAGAAATATTACCCCTGAATGTAATTAATTATGATTATGCTTCGAATCCAGGATTTACATTTCTGAAAATAATAATTTTAGGCAAGTATATTAATATATTATTAATGAAAATTTAAAAATTGTCCTTTTAAAGACAAATGGTATTCTATAAATACGTATATTATTAATTTACTTTATCCTAAGCTTCTTTGTTCTTCTGATCATCATGAAGTTTCTTCTGCTTTGCTCTTTCTTCTTCATTGTAATCGACGCCCACAATTTCACCGGCGTAACCCTAGATTTGATTCACAGAGATTCAGAGCATTCCCCTTATTACAATGCTTCAGTTGATATAAATCAGCGTTTGAGAAACGCCGTTAACAGGTCCTTCTCCCGGAAATCAGCATTGGCAGCAGCAATGGTATCTACCTCGCCGGAGTCGTTTAGTACAAGCTTACGCCCCGACATAAGCGAGTATCTGATGAAGATATATCTTGGGTCGCCGCCGGTTGAAATTATAGCTATCGCCGACACCGGAAGTGATTTAACTTGGACGCAGTGTTTACCATGCGTTAAATGCTACAAGCAACAAACACCAATTTTCAATCCAAGTAAATCAAAATCTTACAAAAAGGTTCCATGTTCTTCTCCAAAATGTGATGCTTCAGTTAAGATTTCATGCGATATGAAAAATGACTGTATTTATGAAGCGAAGTATGGTGATAAGTCTTACACTATTGGTGAGTTAGCAACTGATACATTAAGCTTCACTTCAAGTGTCGGAAAAAGTGTATCATTTGACGGGTTTTCATTCGGCTGCGGCCACAAAAACATTCGCACATTCGACTCAGATGACTCCGGTATAGTGGGCCTTGGCGGAGGTGACATTTCAATGATCAATCAGCTCAGTAACTCCATTAATGGAAAATTCTCTTACTGTTTAACAAAATTTTCTTCTGCACTTCCAAGCAAGATAAGTTTCGGGGCAGACGCAGAGGTTAAAGGTCCCAACGTTGTATCAACTCCATTGATAAGAAAATACCCAAAAACATTCTATTATCTTACTCTAGAAGGATTCAGCGTAGACTCCAAGAGAATAGAAAACCCTAATTCCGGTAAGGACAAGAAGGGAAACATTATAATAGACTCAGGCACGATGTTGACTTATCTCCCAAAGGAAATGTACAATGAACTTGAATCTGCATTCCTGAAAACGATCAAAGAAAAGCGTGTGAAAGATCCAGATGGGCAATTGCCATTATGCTTTGAAGCACCAAAGAATGGGAGATTTCATGTGCCGCCAATTGTTGCTCATTTTAGTGGGGGTGATATTGAGCTTGGGTATGGAACGTTTTTGAGTTTTACAGATGAATTAGTTTGCTTGGCGATATTACCCACGGAGGATATCGCCATTTTTGGTAACTTGAACCAGATGAATTATCTCGTTGGATATGATCTCGTCAATGGCGTCGTTAATTTCCAATCAATGGACAAATACACCTAAATCTGCATAACTCAATGTTTTTTTAGCTTTAATTATGATCTTGTTATCCAATTTTATAAGTTATTTTGAATGAATACTTTAAGGAAAGATTATTAAATTGTTTGAACTTGAAAGATTTTCATTATATTTTTTAATAACAAAGAGTTATCTCAATAAAAAACAACAAGAGACTTCAGCTACATGTATACTTTGGATCATCGAACTTACGACCTGATCCATCTTATATACATATAACTCAAACCCAATTGAGACTCAATTATAAATCCACATGTTTAGATCAGTTGGGTTTTCATTAGATACGATTCATAAATGAATTCTGAAAATTATTATATGAATGGCGAAATTAAAAAATAATATGAGAATAAATCATTAGAAGATAAAATGTGTAATTTTCTATGATTAATCGAGTCTTGGAATTATTATGCATAAATTCTTATCCGACCTGAATAATATCAAGTTTAAAATGAAAAAAAAACTCATAGACTGATATTGTATTAAAATATTTTCTCTAATCAATGAATTATTTAATTGATTTTTTTAATTATAATTTGTTGTTGTTGTTGTTAAGACATACAGAATTACGAAGTTGGACTCATAATATGTATGCTTAGATCATCAGAAGAGTGAAGTTATACCTAAGTGTTTCGCTATTATAAAGTTGAGCATTACAAAATATGGTATTTTTTATCAAAATAAATGATCTAATGCTAATCCGGATTGAGAAACGAGTCTGACGTTGAAAACCATGACGAAAACGATGAAACACTATTCAATGTGGATTTGGCCTCCAAATGCAAATTCATGAGAGAAATTTGGATCGTATTACGTTTCTCCGCGATTTTCCGAAGAATTCACTACAATGGAGTAGAAATGATACAATAAATTGGTTAAAGATAAATGATATATCAAAAAACAGAACAACTGAATAAATATGAAATCCTAAAAAACGGGGGTCTACAGCAAAATACAATTCATGCCGGAAAATATTATTCATGTAATTTCACTATTCACGGGGAAGCACTATTTATCGCAGATTTCACTATTCACGCTGGGAAACACTATTCACCTTGGATTTACTATTCACCCTGGAACCACCATCATAAATCCTTTCATACGACCCTGGGATGCCCAGATTACGAATATACCCTCGAAGTTACTTCATCTAGAAATCATTTGTGAAAACCAAAAATCAATTGAAGATGCGATAGATAAACTCTGTGGATCTAAATTACAAAAATAACTCCAATCACATTATGCCTCGAAAAACTCAAGATATCTCGGAAAAATGCCAGAATCTTTACATGGTACCCAAATTACGAAAATACAACGGGCAATATCAAAGACCAAATCTAAAAATCAAGACCCAACCAATTTTGTTCAAATCTATCGGGTTTTGGGCATGATTAACCCGTTGCACATCCCTACTTGTAGGTTTAGACTAATCATTTTACATTTCTACCCACATGAATGATGATATTAAAAACATACACTTGCAACTCAAAAAAACATATGGTTTTTTACATAAAAACCATATTAAAAAATTAATTGCTAAATCCGCATAAATTTTATTTTTCTCATATTATTTCTAATAAATTTATAATTATAATATAATTTTACAATTTTCGTATGAACTTTTTAGTTATTTAATAATTTTTAAATCATAGTTTCGATAATGTGGATTTGTAACCCTATAATACGAAATAAAATATACTACTAAAAATATGATAAATCGTCAAATTTCATGAACGAATTTGGTTTTTTTCGGAACCAAAAGTTCTCAAAAACATGAAATTTCACTAATTTTGAAACATTGGATACATGAATATATAAAGTAATTAATAAATGAAAAATGAAATGTTATATGTTTTATATTTAATCAATTAGGTGGTATGGTTAGAAGACTAAAATTCAAACCCAATCAAAATAAAAGATATAATTTAAAATCAAACCAAATAAAAAATAAACTAATTTTTGAAATATGAATAATTATCCCTTAAAGTGAAATGTGATTAGTGGGAGCTTAGTTGGAGGTTGCATTTGTAGAAATATTACCCCTGAATGTAATTAATTATGATTATGCTACGAATCCAAGATTTACATTTCTGAAAATAATAATTTTAGGCAAGTACATTAATATATTATTAATGAAAATTTTAAAAATTGTCCTTTTAAAGACAAATGGTATTCTATAAATACGTATATTATTAATTTTATTTTTCATAAGCTTCTTTGTTCTTCTGATCATCATGAAGTTTCTTCTGCTTTGCTCTTTCTTCTTCATTGTAATCGACGCCCACAATTTCACCGGCGTAACCCTAGATTTGATTCACAGAGATTCAGAGCATTCCCCTTATTACAATGCTTCAGTTGATATAAATCAGCGTTTGAGAAATGCAGTTAACAGGTCCTTCTCCCGGAAATCAGCATTAGCAGCAGCAATGGTATCTACCTCGCCGGAGTCGTTTAGTACAAGCTTGCGCCCCGACATAAGCGAGTATCTGATGAAAATATATCTTGGGTCTCCGCCGGTTGAAATTATAGCTATCGCCGACACCGGAAGTGATTTAACTTGGACGCAGTGTTTACCATGCGTTAAATGCTACAAGCAACAAACACCAATTTTCAATCCAAGTAAATCAAAATCTTACAAAAAGATTCCATGTTCTTCTCCAAAATGTGATGCTTCAGTTAAGATTTCATGCGATATGAAAAATGACTGTATTTATGAAGCAAAGTATGGTGATAAGTCTTACACTATTGGTGAGTTAGCAACTGATACATTAACCTTCACTTCAAGTGCCGGAAAAAGTGTATCATTTGACGGGTTTTCATTCGGCTGCGGCCACAAAAACATTCGCACATTCGACTCAGATGACTCCGGTATAGTGGGCCTTGGCGGAGGTGACATTTCAATGATCAATCAGCTCAGTAACTCCATTAATGGAAAATTCTCTTACTGTTTAACAAAATTTTCTTCTGCACTTCCAAGCAAGATAAGTTTCGGGGCAGCCGCAGAGGTTAAAGGTCCCAACGTTGTATCAACTCCATTGATAAGAAAATACCCAAAAACATTCTATTATCTTACTCTAGAAGGATTCAGCGTAGACTCCAAGAGAATAGAAAACCCTAATTCCGGTAAGGACAAGAAGGGAAACATTATAATAGACTCAGGCACCACGTATACGTATCTCCCAAAGGAAATGTACAATGAACTTGAATCCGCATTCCTGAAAACGATCAAAGAAAAGCGTGTGATAGATCCAGAAGGGGAATTCTCATTATGCTTTGAAGCACCGAAGAATGGGAGATTTCATGTGCCGCCAATTGTTGCTCATTTTAGTGGGGGTGATATTGAGCTTGGGTATGGGACGTTTTTGAGTTTATCAGATGAATTAGTTTGCTTGGCGATATTGCCGTCGGAGGATATCGCCATTTTTGGTAACTTGAACCAGATGAATTATCTCGTTGGATATGATCTCGTCAATGGCGTCGTTAATTTCCAGTCAATGGATTGCACCAAATACACCTAAATCTGCATAACTCAATGTTTTTTCAGCTTTTATTATGATCTTGTTAACTTAAAATGTCCAAAAGTTATATGTTTTCCAATTTTCGAAGCTATTTGGAATGCAAACTTTATTATATTATCAGTGTTTTTCATGCAATTTATAGTTTTGGATACGTACTTACAATATTTTAAAGNTGTGCATTGCTGGTTCAATTATAATTGTTATTCATGCACCACAAGAGGAACCAATATCTTCAGTACAACAAATATGGATTATGGCCACACAGCTAGGTCATATAACACATTCATTATCATTTTTTTGAAAGCATATAACTCACCAAATTTGTTAATTCTCAGCCTTTTTGATCTATGTGGGATCAGTTGTCGTTTTGGTCTTCATTCTTGTTATATATTTTGCCCCCCAATGTGGCCACACCAACGTTCTTGTCTACACAGGCATATGTTCTCTGATGGGCTCCCTCTCGGTAGCTTCTCCATCCCTTAAAATTGCAGATTTATTTAGCACATATAAGATTTTTTTAGCATTTCAAAGAGCAAAATAAGAAGATGAACATTTTTCTGTGCAGGTTATGAGTGTTAAAGCCCTTGGAACTTCTCTTAAATTGACTTTTGAGGGAAAAAACCAGCTGATTTTCCCTGAAACCTGGTTTTTTGTGTTAATTGTGGCAACTTGTATCGTCACACAGATGAATTACCTGAATAAAGTATCAAAATCATAGCATTTTTTTCTATTCTTTTTTGGGATTATGAATTGGCCATTGTTGCAGGCACTTGACACCTTCAACACTGCAATAGTTTCTCCTATATACTATGTCCTCTTCACATCACTCACAATACTTGCCAGTGTAATAATGTTTAAGGTACTTTTTATCGCATTCTTCGTCTTCTTCAAAACGATCATGAATTGGCTTGTTTTAGGATTGGGAAGACCAAAGTGCTGGTTCTATTATATCAGAGATATGTGCATTCATTGTAGTACTCTCTGGAAGCATATTATTACATTCAACAATAGATATAGAGAGAAATTCATCTTTTCGAGGTTCGAAAACATGTTATATCATTCAATTTATTGAATCCTTGATTAAGAGTTTATGTGCAGGGAATTATAGTCCTTTATCCCCTACTCTTTCAACTCATCTATGTACCGGAAACGGTGAGTTTCTTCAACACGACGAACAACAAGATGCATGATCAGTTAATGGAGATGGAAATATCTGCATACTTGGTAAATTCCTTTATTTTTTGCTGAGGTTTGTTCATATAAAAGATTCATGATAACTATGCTTTTAATCTCGATTCGATAGCTTCGAATCGATTCTGTTGTGCAGAAGGGAAGGGAATATATTGTTTGTTCATAGTTGTTAAAAGTTTGGCTTATAAAAGTTTGGTTCAAAGGTAAATAGTTTTTTTTGTTTTTTTAATATATATAAAAATATAAATTGATACCGACCGATATACTGATCATTTCGATCAAGATTGATACAAAATTATGGAACGAAATCATGCCGGGGTTATTGTTGGGCCAAATGAAAGTTGGGGTTTTTTAAAGCTCAATAGTTAATAATTTATAGAGGTGGAAAAGAACAGTCCATTTCGTAAGATCAAACCAACTCAACTCTGAAAAGTTTGTTTTAGGATTAGCCCTATAATTTATGAACTGATCTTTTAACCTATATTAATTTAATTGTTCTTGGGCTGGACATTATATTTATGGGATCGAAGCCCGATAATTTTTTGAATTGGTCTTTGGTCTTTGGTCTTTAATAAATGTGTTTGAGACCGGTCGGTAAGACTTAATAAATATGAATTAAAAAATTAAATTTATACATTAATTAAAAAACATTAAATAACCATAACATAATTCAACTTTTTCTTTTTTATATTCATCAATTCAATTTTCTCATCCTTTCAATTCCTAAATTATAATCCTAATTCTACAATTACCATTATAATAGTAACAACCTTTATTGATGGGGAATTAAATCTAATCATTCATTTTCCAATTATAATTTCCTCTAATCCTTTTTTATTTTCCATTTATTTTAAGAAGATGACGAAAGTGACGATTGAGTGAATCTTTATTTTGCATTTTGTTAGTAATATCTTGTTAAAAATTTCTTTTACCAATACATTTTCTTCTTTTTCGTATTTGTTTGTTGATTAACTATTTTATTTTTAGTAGATTTCAAAATTCAAAGGTAAAAGTTATGTATATTGAATAATATTATATGTATAGTATTCATTAATAAAAAATATTTTAAAAATATTATAAAGTCTTTTAAAGATCAACTGGTACCATAACCGAATCATATAGTCTGGTCTTGATCTCGGGTTGCTCTCTTGTAATAGTTCATATGAAAAAGACTTATCGAACCCTATGATTAAACTTAACCCGTGGTCTGATCCAACTAAGTTTCAAATCCTGAAGAAACCCAACCTCAACCGTTTGATTAGGGCTTTTCTCCCCCTCTAATAATTTATATGTTTTGTCTGTTACCCGACAGCACCAGTCCTTTTACAAGCCAGGTGTGCTGGTCCATGGGAATTGGGATGTGACATAATAGCAAAATATTTAAAACTATATATATTAAAATAATATAATATTATTTTAATTTTATTTTTATATTGAATTTTATGATACCAATATGCTTCTTATTTATACAAAAGTGATGACACTAAATTGAGATACTTAAGGATGTGTATGTAAATTTGTTAATCTAAATATCTGGTATATTCGAATGGTATCCAAACAATTTTGAGGATATTAAAATTAGGAATATTTGATCAGATCACTTTCGATTTCAGATTGTAATTTAGATTGTCTTTTCCGGATTTAGTGGGATATGTTTCTTTACTTTGATAAACATCCACCTATATATTCATAACATATTTTCATTTCTTATTTTAAATATCAATATCAAAATTTCAATCTTCCATTGTATCAATTTTTTTTATTTTTTATTAATTAAACTAAATGAATTTTTTATCAAATTTAAAATTAATATAATTATTTGTTTTAATATTTTTTGCATTTTAACATTATTATATATTTTTTTTTTTATTTGATTAAATAAACGAGATGAAATAAAACAAATGTCTAATACATTGAAAATTTAATTTCAAAATTAATGTTTTAGTGTTTAGGATTAATTATATTCTCTTTTTATGATTATAAATTATTAAAACATAAAATATATTATGGTATCTACAAATCGATTCGCTATTCCACATCAACATTTTGATCATCCGAAAATATTATATGCATAATATTGACATCTAAATATGAGCTCGTTTGATTGTAGTGGTGGAATTATATGGTGATTGTTGTGGTTCGAAAATCGGGGGTGTCAACAGTCGACCGGTTCGTAGCAAGACGAACTCGGTTATAATTTATTTGATGTGTGGAGAACGATTATAAACCAAAGGTAAATGAACACGACAGTTTTAGAGTGGAAAACCTCAAAGATGAGGAAAAAACCACTTGACTAAGGGTTAGAGAAAATATCATTAATCGGTTCAATAAGCAAAGTAATAATCACAAAGACCATGTTTGTTCTTTAGACAACAAAGGGGAGAAGTATCGAAAATAAATCGATAGAAGGTTCTCTATGCGAAAGCTTAATGGAGAATCGGAATATCTCTTTTTCACACCCCAATTGTCATTTTTATACTTCCACTGTGTTGTGTACAGTAGGGTGTCGTTTTGTGCCTGTCCTTTGCGGCTAGGTCGGCTAATGTCAGGCGGAAAAGCCGCCGGGAACGGCTTCATAGAACTGCACGGCGCTAGACCTTTCGGTGCTACTAGCCGGCTATTCTCTGGCTAAGGGAGGCTCGTACGACTTCGTCGGACCACGCTTCTGACAAGGCTGTCGAAGGTTGTCGTTGCATGTGAGAAATATGGATGGCCCGAAGCAGGGCCTGTAAGGTGTGGACCAATCGATCTTGGCGCATGGGAGAAGCTGGGCCCTACCTATCGGGACCGATCGTTATGAATGGCCGATCGAGCCACCTGACCTGGATGGGCCACTCATTCATATGGGATGGATCTGGGCCTCCAAGTTTGACTTACGTTGTTTGGGCTCCTCTGATCAAGTTTGGTCTTGATCATGTCCGGGGCACCGGATTCCGGGGATCTCATCAGTGATTATGTGGCATATTGATATAATAAAATTAATTATTGAGAAAATTGCATAATTGCCCCCAACTTACGAGCTGTGTAAATGACACGTCCTACCAACTTACGAAATTGCAAGAATGACATATAAAGTTATCAGTACCGTTTGTTTTTTGCACATGACATTCTAGCACCCGGTTTTCTGTTAAGTTGAAAAGCGTTTTTCTGTTAACATGAGTGATCCTCAAAATATTCAAATAAGACCCGTTTGAAATATTATATAAAATTGATCCATGATGTTCGAGAATTGTGCATAAAATATAAAAAAATAATGATTTCGTTAGAGTACCAATGATAAATAATATTGAAAACTTGAGGTGTTTTATATGCATTTAATTGAAGTTGATGAGCTACAAATGTATATTTTTGCTCAAAAAGTATATCATATTTGTAATTTCGTAATTTGGAGGGCATGTCATTTACACAACCTATAAGTTGGGAGTCGTAGGGCAACGTCAGACATTAATTATTAATAGACTTGTTTGGTTAATAGATTATATATTATAATATATGACTAATATTGAAAAAATCTTATTTGATTTATTTATACAAATTTTAAAAAGAATATAAAATGACTTATATACCCTTATTTAATATTTAAATTGCAAAATCAGATAATATAAAAAACATTAACATAGTGTATACTGTCAGAAGTTACGGAGTAATTCAAATATAAAGAATGTTGTCGCATTCTTAAGAATAAATATTATTGAGTAAAATATTACAAAATCTATAAAATACATGTAGAATGAAGTTAAATTACTCAAATGAAATCTACATGAAATACTTGTGTTTTTCGCACAAACCCTATAGACGACTACTTTTTGTGAGAACAAATGATGTAGAGAAAAAAATAATGAGAGACAATCATATGGAAAACGAAAATATATCGTTTGTATTATATTTAAACGATGGTAAAATTATGATTTTACATGCTAGAATAGCATGAATAAATTTATCTTACCAAGATAGAATTATTACATACCACATTCAAAGTATTTTGTATGGTAACTTACTAAATGTGATAAATTAGTATGTCAAATCAAATATTGGGTTTGTTTAGTACTACGATTATAATAGTGGCGAGGTACGGTGAGATATTCAAATCGTAATTTTTTGACGCACACGAAATTAAAGCAAAATTAGGATGTGTTCATCTCTAAAAAACCATGATTTCATCGCATCTACCAAAACAATTGTAATATCATCGTGAGTTAAGATTGACTAATTTATCTTACTTCTAATAACTATAATATGATTATTTTATATTATATTATATACATATAAGTATATTGATATTTTTATATAAATCACGATCAAGATACCATAATTTTATGAAACATATTTATAAAAATCACGATTATTATATCTAGGTTGTACGATTGGCTCGGATTGGTGCAACCCAGCGCACCCAGTGCATACCGGGTGCGTTAATATTAAAAAAGAATTTAAAAAAAAATAAAAAATGAAAAAAAAATTAATTAATTTGTATGAGATTTTATACAATTCATAATGTTAGAAATCGAAATGATTTGAAATACTATTTTGTATAGAATATATTATAAAAAAATAATATATTAATATTTTTTTAATTAATAAATTTTTAATGCACCCTAATCGGATCCACAAAAATTAACGAATCTTTCACTCTCGCATTATGAATCTCGTAGCCCGCATCTTTGTTGGTGTAACATAGCATTATAATGTTACAACACCATACTTTTAAAAAAGTTTCTAAAGAAACTCATTAATTTATTAGATAATAATATTAACCATACAATACTTTGAATCAAACACACTAAAAAACCCTTAAATGTGCATGGAGTGTTTTATTTGTGGGCAATGTCAAGGTCTTCCATTCTCTACTGAAGTAACAATATGCCGCGTGGGTCTGTGTCCGAATACCTTAAATGTCCTAAACAGACAAAGAAACAGTTCATGTGAATTGCCATTCGCCATGACTGATTACAATTACTATTACCCAGAACTTTACTTTTGTGGGGCGGAACCAATTAATTATCAAATAATACAAGCAAAAGAGAATCATATGATATTCTAACAGGTGTTGTTATTAGAAAAGGAGGGTATTTCTGTTGTCTTTTTGCCTATCATTGATTAGTGATGCAAGTTAGGAAGTGGGGGGTTGTTGAATGATTACTTCTTAAACGTGTGGCTTGGATATGGGCATGAAAATGGCCACCCAGGCAAAGACAAGAAACCCCTTCATTACTACCACGGCAACTGTAACCTGTTTCTTGGTCCCAATGCATTCAATACCAGCTACATGGAGCCTTCAATTATTTAATTCATCTCTTTACCCATCCCTTTCTCTGTTTTTATTTTCCTTCTTACTACTGAAGGAAGTATTGATAGCTTAATCAACTCCAAAATTTGTCTCCACACTTCATTTTTCCTTGCTTTGTTGTAGTGTGAACTGTGAATGAAACACGGCTGCAAAAGGGTACTTTCCAATCAACAAAAGGGTTTGTTTTTTTTGCTTCAATCTTTAGTGGGTTTTTCTCAGAATGGAGATAGAGGTAGCCGGAAGTAATGTACTTACAATGGGAGTTAACGGTAACGGTGGCGGCGGCGAACCATTCGTCGATTTGAGTCCGTCGTGGAGAGATGTGGAAGCGTTTCTTGTTTGGGAGGATTTGACTGTGGTTTTACCTAATTTTGGGCATGGGCCTTCAAAAAAGCTTCTTGTTGGCCTCAATGGCTACGCTGAACCTGGTCGAATCATGGCTATAATGGGTCCTTCTGGATCAGGAAAATCAACCTTACTTGATTCCTTAGCAGGTACATTCTCTTCCCCCTTTGCATCTAAAATCTATTTGCTTAGTTCTCTAAATTCACTACTTTTTTTAAACTAGAACTTTTAGTTGATCTGTTTATTTACAGTACAATCACCATTTTTAGGTTAATAATTGAGTGCAAAGGGAGCTATTAGCCTCAGTTTTTATGTTTGTTTTAACAGGAAGACTATCAAGAAACATAGTAAAGAGTGGAAATATTCTTCTCAACGGGAAGAAGCGGAGTCTCGACTACGGTGTTGTCGTAAGTAAACTCGTAAAAATCGATTGCTACTCACCTTTACAAAGATGTTCATATTAAGACATTGTTTCAGGCATATGTAACACAAGAAGATGTATTATTAGGAACACTTACTGTAAGAGAAAGTTTAACTTACTCAGCTCGGTTAAGGCTTCCAAGCTCCATGACTAAACATGAGATAAAAGGAATCGTAGATGGAACTATATTCGAAATGGGGCTTCAAGATTGTGCTGATCGTTTAATCGGTAATTGGCAATTAAGAGGAATTAGTGGTGGAGAAAAGAAGAGATTAAGCATTGCTCTCGAGCTTCTAATACGTCCTCGACTTTTGTTTCTCGATGAACCAACAAGTGGTCTTGATAGTGCATCAGCTTTCTTTGTTATACATTCTATTAGAAAGCTTGCTAGAGATGGAAGAACTGTAATTTCGTCGATTCATCAGCCGAGTAGTGAAGTTTTCGCACTTTTCGATGATCTTTATTTACTCTCCGGTGGTGAAACCATTTATTTCGGTAATGCTAAGAAGGCTACGGAGGTAACAATTAATCGTCATCGATTATTTCGAAGTTATGAACCTCATCTTCCTTTTTTACTTTCAGTTTTTTGCAGAAGCAGGATTTCCTTGTCCAAGTAGACGAAACCCTTCGGATCATTTTCTCCGTTGCATTAACTCCGATTTCGATATCATCACTGCAACATTAAAAGGCTCATCGAGGCTCCGAGTATGAAGCTTTCATCTATTATGTTCATAGTCCAGGGTCATTTTTAACGATTTTGAAACTTCGGGGGTTTTACATGTAATTTACAAACTGTAGAGGCATCGTCTTTACACTATTTTAAACATTGGGGTCATTTACAGGAGAAAGACCAGGATTCAGATCCTCTGATGAGTATGGGAACAACGAACATAAAATCGGTGCTCGTTGATAAATACAGACAATCGGAGTATGCGAGAAGTGCGAAACTGAGGATTAAAGAAGTATCTAAAGTTGTAAGTGAATCAAATCAATACATTATAATTGTAACTACAAATATTGTTCATATTTGACAGCAACAAGCAGAGCTGAGCTTGATTAAAGGTAGTCAAGCAGGATGGTGTAAGCAGCTAATAACATTAACACAAAGATCATTCAAGAATATGAATCGTGACATCGGATATTATTGGTCTCGAATAATCATATATATCTTAGTAGCAGTATCAGTTGGATCATTATTTTATGATGTTGGCACAAGTTACTCATCCATATTAGCTAGGGGTGCTTGTGGTGGTTTTGTCACAGGCTTCATGACTTTCATGTCCATCGGAGGATTCCCGTCATTTATCGAAGAAATAAAGGTACCGTTCCCAGTCCAAATCGGTTCTACAGAATGTAAGCTAAGGTTTCCATGTTTAAACAGGTGTTCTATAGAGAAAGGCGTAATGGATATTATGGTGTTTCGGTGTATATATTATCGAACTTTTTGTCATCTTTTCCGTTTTTGGCTGCGGTTGCGATTCTGTCCGGGACGATAACATTTTACATGGTGAAATTTAGGCCTGAATTCTCACACTATATCTTTTTTTGCCTTAACTTATTTGGAGCCATTGCTATGGTTGAAAGTGTGATGATGATTGTAGCTTCACTTGTTCCTAATTTCTTAATGGGAATCATAACTGGTGCAGGTGTTCTTGTAAGTTACAAAAGCATCTCATTTTCATTATCTAATCACTTCATTTTACTATCTTAATTACATGTATTCAGGGGATTATGATGCTTACTGCTGGATTCTTTCGGTTTCTTAACGATCTTCCGAAAGTGTTCTGGCGATACCCCGTTTCGTATATTGGTTACGGATCATGGTCATTACAGGTAAAACTATCGGTTTCGATTCGAATTCGAATTCGGGAACGTTTCATTATTGTATTTGTTTGATAGGGAGGGATAAAGAATGATCTTATGGGACTGGTGTTCGATCCGTTAGTTCCGAATGGGACGAAGATAAAAGGCGAAGATTTGATAAGCAAAATGTTTCAAATATCATTAGATCATTCAAAATGGTGGGATTTATTAGCTTTATATTCACTTATAATATGCTACCGGTTGCTGTTCTTCGTCATTCTGAAGCTTAAAGAGAAAGCTGGGCCATATTTTCAGTCACTTTATGCTAAGAGAACTCTGCAGAGATTTAAACAACGCCCTTCTTTTAAGAGAAAGCCTTCTGTATCTTCAAGCAGGTATCATAATCTTCATCAATTGTCTCCTGGAATGAATTCTCCCATTCCGTAGTGGTTTTTCAGTACTGGAACTGGCTTTTATAACCAAGTCCAGTCCAGTCCCCGTATTGGTAAATTTGATACTTTTACATGTCCTTTTCCGTCTTTTCACATTTTATTATTTATATGTCATCACTATACTCTCTATCACGTTCTTTAATACCATCCAAAATAATGAACCATAGACTTAAACTCGAATAGCATACCAATTTTCGTTCTACTTTCATAAAACATATCAGTGAGGTAGAGGAAATGCTTTCATAACGATCTAAAATTTCGTTTCGATACATACCTCAAACCATTATTATTAATAGATTTACATAATTTTAAAATATTATTTTCAGGTTTGATCCGAAAAAACTTGGAATCTGATTATAAAACTAGATATTGGGTAATAACGATATTCATTACTGAATCCTTTAAAACAGTTAATATCTATGTTGAACGGACTCTTCTCCGGGGACGCTGAATTTGAGTCGGACATTTTTCGGACACCGACACTCATCGGACATTTGTTGGGCATGAGTCCGTTTTTTTATATTTAAATTTATTATTATTTATTTTAAAATAAATCTAATTTAAATAAATTATTATTTATTTATATTAATATAATTTCATTAATGATTAAAAAATTAATGATATATCGATATTATTGAGATATAATATAGTTTATACCAACTATTTCAATATTTTACTAGTTTTAAACATTAATTATCATATATATTTGTGGTTATAATTTATTATATTGTATAATATAATTAGATAAATCATAATTTTATTTATTGTTAATTATAAATCATGTTAACCACACATATCTTTTTAAATTTAAAATTTTAATTAAAAATTAAATTATAATATTAACGAGTCAGACTCTTTAACTAATCCGAGTCTTCGAATCCGAGTTCACGAGTCCCCTTGACGTCGTGACGGTGTCCGTTTAACATAGGTTAATATTTATAAAAATATTTTTTTAAAAAGTATGACAAATATCTTTTGTTTTCAAATTTAACGTTTTTATTAAGCATGATGTTTTACAAAACGATTTATATTTATATTTTCTAACCGGTCACACCATTAACTATGTTATTCACATGCTCAGTTTAAAATATTTTAACTAAAAATGATAGAGGCTATGTCACTTTGCAACAATAGTCACTCGTGTGGTCTGGTCACCGTATCGTGGTTCTATTTAGTATGAGCCAAATATCAATATAAACTGCATTTAGAACGTCAAAATACAGTCTCATGATAGTAAATTTTTCCAACTGTCAACAAATAGCACTTTGTAAAATTTTATTTTTACTATTATTAAATTATTGTTTAATCCAAAATTAATTAAAAGTAAGGAAAAAGTCATTTTATAGAATTAAGATCACTATACATCTATTTCAAACATAATTTTTTAAATCACGATTATTTATACCACGATCATCTCACAGAACAGTATTGTGGTCTCACTTCACCGCAATTTCTCCAAACATACCCAGAATCTAGGATGTTAGACATGTAATATATGGACACTTACAAAATGGCAAAAATGGGAACGATGATACGGTCATCATGAAATGTCCATTAAAACATATCAATGAGATGTATGATTTTTAAAAAAATAAATAATAAAATATAAATGAAAATATCAAAAATATATGACAGAAGATCAATAATATGTTATATATTATAAATATGAAATAATTTTATGATTAATTATTTAAATTTAAAATATAATAAAAAATAAAGCAATGAAGAGAAATTATCAAATGAAAAATAATATATATATATATTATTATAATGAACACGTTAGATCTTACACGAGAACGTGTGTCCAACATATTCAAAAACGTGAATCTTTTTAAAAAAAACTAATAAAAAATGTCCTAGAATGATATAGAGAGACTTAATTTTGTTTTTTAAAACAAAAATAACATAAAGAATTTGAATAACCAAAATTGGGAATTTTGTCCTTTAAAAATGACAACAAAAAGTTGAAAAACATTAAAATCCTAAAGACAAATAATGACATGTTCATTTTGTCTTAACTCACATAAGGGTTACATTCTTTTCTCAATATATAACTCCATTTTGTCACATTTCTAATGTCCTTGAAAGCATCCATTTCTCTACTAATCTCCATGGATTTCTTTTTCCTTTCATAGACAACAACATTCGTCTTCTCCGCTCCTTCGTTCTCCTTATTTTCGTTATGTTTCGTCTTTCCTAATACATTCTTCTTCTCCCTTTCGATATCAAGTTCAAGTTGTAGTCTTTTCGCCTTTTTTTCATTACAAATAGCCTTTTCTCTCCATTGATTCACCTAAGAAAACGAGAAAAAAACTTAAACAAGTAATTTTTTCAACTTTCCAATGTGGGATTTTTGTTGAAATTATAGAGTATAACCAAAATTATAACAGAAGTTTGTGAACGAACTGGATTAATGGTAGTAATCCACAAATTTAAAAGACTTGATCAAGTAATTATGTGATGGAATTCCTACTTTTATAAATATAATCAATCTCACTTCTTTTAATAATGTGAGACAAATTCCAACATTTCTCTTCAAGTTCATCCATAAGGTTTCGATTTGAAATGAACCGAACAAGCTCCGAAACCATGTTGAAATTATAGAGTTTGGCGGAAATTACGACGGAAGAGCATGGACGAACGGAAAAAAGGGTAGAAACACACACAGTTAAAAGACTTGAATAAATCATTATGTGATGAGATTTATACTCTTATAAATCTAATCAATCCTATTTCTTTTAGCAATGTGAGATAAATTCAATAATTCCTCCTAAGTCCAATCATAAGGTTTCGATTTGAAAAAATCGAACCAACTCCGATACCATATTGAAGTTATAGTGTGTGACCGAAACTATTATTGGAGAACGCAAACGAACGAAACTAAAGGGAAGAATCAACACATTTAAAAGACTTGAACAAGTTATTATATGATGAAATTATCATCCTTATAAATCTAATCAATCACACTTCTTTTAGTAATATGTGATAAATTCCAACAATTCTTATCACTTACCGATAGACGAAGAAATCGAGCTTGACTTTCCCAATAATCATGAAAATATTGAAGTTGCTCAAATTCTATCTTCACTTTAGCTAACATATCGACCATTTGTGACCATTGATCTGTCTCAGATCTCACTTGCTCAACTATCTTTTGAACCATTGCTTTGCATCGTCCCGAGCATTCGTTTTCGTATCGAAATATTGAATTATGAAGATCAAGAAGAAAACCAGACCTTATTACATCAGTATACTTAATCTTCCTTCTTGACGATCTTGTCTCTGGTAGCTGTAGGAAGAAAACATGGCTGTTAAATCTTGAACAACAGAAATGGAGAATTAACAGAACTCACATCTAACTTAACTCCATTCTTCTCCGATAATTTGCACTCAGTACCTTCTCTGCCGTTGCTACCTCTCTTCAGAACCTCCTCTTCCGCCGCCACCCTTTCCCGCCGCCCAACGGCTGATATTTCAGATGATACCTGCGAATTTCCTTCGTGGTTTTGTCTCCTTCCGAATGATAGAGATAAACACTTGGGATGTATTATACTACTACTCTTTGAACGCCGGGCTGGAAAGTTTGAAGATCTCCGACGAGTTCGCCGTCCAATGGGAAAGTGTAGGATTTTGGGACTGGGCGGCGGCGGTCGTGGCGCCGTTCGCCATTTGAGTTTTACCGGACTTCTGCTCATGATGCGTAACTGTAACTGTAACTGTAACTGCAACTGCAACTGCAACTGCGATTGCAATGGAATCAGTCCAAGTTTGTTTTTCCTCGTGTTTTTGAATATGTATTGAGGGGGAAACACTTTGTAGTGAAATAAATTTACTAAATAAAATAAATTAACTAATATTATAAATATAATAATATCTGAAATATAATCGCTTTCCTAACTAGAATTTAATTTGTAGTGATGTTGTAAAGTTCACGAATATCATTTATCTGAATAACTAATTTATAAAATATTTGTTAATGAAATATATAAAACCATTAGTATTATTTGGATGGATTTAATTAAAGTTTATCAGTTTATATGACTTGAAAAATTTGATCTTCAATATTTTTAAATTTTAATAAATCTAATATTAAAAATTTTTTAAGTAAAACTACTCTCAAACTTTGATTTTTTTACGAAAATTGTCATCATACTTCGTAAAGTTTGAAAAACTTAGTTATCAAATTTAATGTATGACAAAATTGATCATCAAATTTTAGAAACTAGTTTTAGAACACGATGAGCTTATTTCCCAAATTGTGATCATATTTAAGAATAATATATATATATACCTAAAATAGTGGAGAGACAGACTGTACTTTTACCTTTTTTTATCAAAATATTTTAAATAATTTTTTACCTATTTATATGTTATTTCTATAAACAAAATGATTTTAAACTTTCATATTATTGTAGCGCACAGAGTGAAAGATGTACTTGTCAGAATTGACAACTGGAATATATATTTTTTAAATTATAAAATTGCTCAATAAATCACAAATTTTCAGTCTTATTTTCTTGCAAAAAAATTTCACTGGGTTTAGAAATTATGATTTTAGCAAATTTATTTTCTATAATTTATAATATCATATTTAATTACCAAAACTTTAAGATTTTAGAATATTTAATCCTCCAGTAACATTTGATAAATCATATTCTCCAAATGACAAAATTGATATATGAAATTTGATTTTGGTCAAGGATCTTAAATACCAAAATTGAAAACTCTAGTTGACCCATGGTTTTAAAAACCGGTCAAACTGATTGATCGGAAATATCTTCTACTAGTCGGATCGATTTGAATCGATTTGATAGAAAAATTAATAATAATGTTAATAAACAAAAAATATATATATTTCAAAATATATTTATTTACAAAAAACTCTAAATAAATTTTTAAAAAGTATAATTAGATTATGAAAAGTTTAATACAAACAAATGTTTACATTTGATTTTTGGAATTCAAGAGCTACCGTTTTAGATATCGAAAGTTCGAGTTCAACTATTAAATAACAATATGAAATAAAATAAGAAAAATTCATTCAACGAAATTCATAATTAATGTCTTTATCTATAAAGGGAGGGGTAGAGCCCAGACACAAAAAATTATTTTTTAGTTTAACTTTAACCCTAATTGTCAATGCAAACCGGTTTTGGGTTTTTAAGAGAACAACACCGGTTTCTAAAATAACATACGAAATGGTTTGAATCAGATCGGGAGAGCGAACGAGTCCCGGTTGAACCGGTCTAACCGGCCGGTTCGACCTATTTTATAAAACCATAAGTTGACCAATTATGTTATGCATACTAAATTTTGAGTATCACAATTGTCTTAATCATAAAATTTTATGAATTAAATTTTCTAGAACTGTGAAACAAAATTTACGTATCGCCATCATTTATAATATAATATATATTATTTTTATTAATTTGAACTCGAATTGAACTGAAACTTCGAATAACAGATTTTGTTGATTTAAAACTCGAACCGAATTCGAATATTAAAAAATATGTATGTTCAACTATGTGTCATGATTGATATATTTGGGATATAATTATATGAAATAATAGACATATAAATAAAATTTAAAAAGATTGATGATTACTTTGTACTGCTGTCACTGGTGACTGTAATGTGCTAGGTTTCATTGCTCATAAATGCTTATGATATTTCATTTTCCATTATTCATTACATCATTTCAATTTCATTCAAAATATTTCCATATACCAATTAACATCAAATTTATCAATAAACTAATAATTCAAAAAAACCAGGTTAATCATCAAATTTATATTTTAAAAAAATTTGTATATTATATGCAGACATAACAATTAACAAAGAAGATTGTATTAATTCCAGGCAATTAAAAGTAAGCAAGTTGCGCAAACAGGTAACAAATTTACATCTAGCACCACTTACAACCAAATCCGACTGCTCGGAGAATCACATTATAATGGATAGAGGCACAGCTCGCAAAAACACAATGAGCCAGAAATTTAATGGTTATAATTATCGACACTCAGTTACCCTGTTGATCCAAGTTGCAGAGATCCATCCCTCATTAGCTTCAAGCTAAGCGAGTTGAAACGCTCACGAGAATATTGTCGAGAAGCTTTTCTCCAATCAGTCCCCGCCTTCATCATTGCATCGAATTCTTCGTAGCTTATACGTCCATCCTGTAAACACAAATTTATTACTATACGATATTGTTAAATCTAAAACTACATTTTTTGGTTAACCTTATCGGTATCTACATCATGCATAATGGCATTTATAACTTCCTCGCTATTGGAACCATCTTCTTCACTAAGAGCATCACGAAGCTCTTCAATCTCTATGTAACCACTTTTATTTTTATCGAAAAAGGCAAATGCTTCGTGAAGATGCTCGTCATTTGCCATTTTTCTTAGATGCACAGAAACTGCAACAAACTCTCCATAATTCAATGTTCCATCTCCATCCACATCAGCCTGTACATTGTCTTGGATATTAAGTTGAAGAGTAGATTGATAACACGAAGACTTACGGCTTCCATTAGAATTTGTACGTCTGCTTCGGGAATCTGATGGCCAAGCTTTTGCAAACCAGTTTTAAATTCTTCAAGGTTAATGCGGCCCTTTTTTCCGGAATCCATTGTATCAAATGCTTCCTTAATACCCGCTACTTCCTCCACGGATAAATGCTCCGCTATAACCTGAAAGTTTGACAATCGAACCATTATAGCAAGCACAACCAGATTTGTGTGCATTATGATGTAGGTTACCCTTAGAGCTTTCTTTTTAAGCTTGTTCATCACAGAGAATTGTTTGAGCCTTGCTTTGACCGTCTCCCCCAACGAAATATTGGGTGCTTTTTCAATATTTTGCAACCAACTGTGTTCTGCAACCAAAAAAACTAATTTTTTAAGCCCCCGAATCACAAAAATAGCAAATAATTAAGTCTTATTGAACTGGTTTTAAACTACGGAAGGCTTACCGAGCACTTGCAGAGCTGTGAGGCGCTTGGCTGGATCTGGTTCGAGCATTTTCATAACAAGATCCTTTGCATTGTCAGATACTTTAGGCCAAGGGTCTCTCTTGAAATCGATGACACAACGAATAATAGCTTGTGCCACCCCTTGCTCAGTTTCTGTGCAACAAAATTAATAAAAATCATACAAAAATTTAATCACACAACTCCTACCTGCCCAGAATGGAGGAACACCACAAAGAAGGATGTAAAGGATAACTCCTGCACTCCACACATCAATTTCCGGACCATAGTTCCGTTTTAGAACTTCTGGAGCCATGTAGTACGGACTGCCCACAATCTCTGTGAACCGCTCACCTGAAAAATTGTGCGCAATGAGAAAGATGGTATACGAATGCAAATTTTAAGTAGTTCCATGCAAGAACATTTAGCCAATGACATAACTCAAACTAACCAGATTTGAAGAAAATTGACAATCCAAAATCAATAGCTTTTAGGCTGCTAGTTTCTTTCTTATTTGCAAAAAGAAAATTCTCGGGTTTGAGATCCCGATGCATCACTCCTTGCTTGTGGCATGTCTATTGAAAAAATAAGAAAAATGTCGTTAGACCAGGTTTAAGATCCAAATATACAAGCACTAGTGCAACAGATGGATAAACAAAAGCTTTTCTCTAAACATCAGTATGTTTTGATCCATAAAAAACGAATCAAAATCTCACTAGCACCCTAAAACAAATCAATGAACAGATAAATGAATTAAGTTATTAGCTCAAGCAAAATAAATATGAAATGAATCAGAAGAATAAGACTAACTCAGCTTGATTTCTTTACTAGATAAAATGGTGCCTCAGTACACTAATTGAATTTGCACAAACACACATTAGAAATCAAGAGAAGGGAATAATTTAAAAACCAAATGCACATAAATACATAGTAAACAAACAAATAAGGATAACACAAAAATGAATGTTTTCAACCTCAATAACTTCCACAATGGTCTTCATTACATGTGCAGCTGCTCTCTCAGTATAGTGCCCTCTTGCTACAATCCGGTCAAACAATTCACCTCCTTCACATAGTTCCATTACAATGTGGACCGCATTATCATCCTCATAAGTAGCTTTCAAAGTAACAATATTGGGGTGCTTAGGCATATGCTTCATTATCTCAACCTCCCTCCTCACATCGTCAACATCCACAGAAGTTCTCAATTTCTTCTTTGAAATCGATTTGCAAGCTAGTTTCTCACCAGTCTCCACATCCGTACACAAATACGTGACACCAAATTCACCTCTCCCCAACACACGACCCAAATCATATCTCCCATTAATATCATTACCAGTTGGATCTTTCAACACAATAAGCTTGCTTGCACTACTAGATCTATGATTTACACCATAGTCAACTGCAAAAGGACTGGGCTTAGTCCTCTTCTTTTTCTTCTCTGCTTTGGAAGAACCCGTAGAAGCAACCACACAGCAGTTTCCCATGATTCAACAATTACAAATCTCAATAATCCCCAATCTCGTCTTCTGTGTACACAATAATTCGAAAGGAATTTTAAATAAACGCACAACACCCTACGTACACCATGAAATATTATAACGGCTGGAGTAAAATCCAAATTATGAGGTAAAACGCCACAAAATCCCAAAAAACTAGTTACCCATCAAATCAAACATGATAAAAAAGAACCCTGTTTGCATGATCAATCAAATAAGCCGGAGAATGCACAAAATTGAAATTAAAGTAGCTACCAACCGTGACTATAAAATTATCGCGGCACAGTTGCAAGGATTAGAGAAAATAAGGAAACAAAGATGCCTGGAAAATCAAGAAGAACTAAAATGCAGGTAGCAAAAGCAGTAAGTCACGATAGTCTGTAGATCTGTCGAAGACCGAGTTCTACAGTAATTTTTCTCTCACGAGATTCCCAAAACTTCCTTTTCAGCTACTCCAAAGTCCATACTTTCCTCTTTCATCATCCTCAATTTTATTTTCCCCTTTTATATTTGTATTTTTATTATATTTATATTTGAGAAAATTGCGTAATTGATCAATAATATTTTAAATAATGTAGAGACGATACTTCAAAGTTTGTAAATTACGTGAGAAGCTCTCGAAATTTCAAAACCGTTCAAGAATGATCCTCGAGTAAATAATAACGGTTTTCGTCTTTTTTTGTATAAGTGGTTTTGATAATTTATACGTTATTTTTAAAATTTTCAAAGTTTGGAGACATAGTCATAACATATTTTCAATGTTAATTGGTTAAATACAAACTATGTGAACGTTTAAAATATTAACAAGTATAAAGATCAAATATAAACGGTTTTGGAAGTTCGGGACCAACTACACAATTCATAAACTTTGAATGCATAGTGCATACAACATTTAAAAGTTTATGGACCAACCGTGCACATTATATCAATTTTGAAGGTTTTGTATGCAATTTACAAATTTTATGGGCACCGTTTTTACACTTTTATAAAGTTTACGGGTCGGGTGAATAACAAACATCATTCATTTATTTTTATTTATAAAATATCTATAAGAAATGTCCATTTTACACCTCCTACACAATTTTCCAACTTTTGTTCTCAGGTGTGTAGATTCGAATCCGATCCAAATTATATCGGGTCAATGTGATCCAATTGTTTGCGACTTGCGAGTCACTCAAGTGGAATGGTTCAACATTTGTTTTTGAATTATCTCAAGAATTCAAACCAATTAAATCGTTAGAAATTTATTAATGAGAACATTGCGCATTAAATACTCAAAATTTTACTATTTTGTCAAAATTTATTATTATAATTTGTAATTATATATTTAGTTTATGAACACTACATTTTTGGTAGATTTGATTAGCCAAATTTACAACATTTGATAAATCAGATCCTAAAAGTAACAAAATAAATCTCCAAATTTTGATTTTAGCTGATGATCTCATTTTTCAAAATTGAAAAACTTTTGGAATTGATTTACCAAAACTTAGAAAGTATTAGAACAAGTTTTATCATCTTTATATTTGAGAATCAAAATTGTAACAATCACAAAAAAATTAGAGTTAATTGCCAAAGTTACAAAACTATGGGGATAAAATTTACCTATGTTGCACAGGTACGAGGATACATGTGCGAGGTGCAAGGTACGGGGTGTAACGATTTTAGAAGTATCCGATTTAGGGTGCGTCAAATTCAAAGTAATAAATAATCAATATAAATATTTAAAATTTTAAAAATATACAAACCTATGAAAAGTAATGAGTTTTTAAACAATTTTTCGAATTAAATATAAAATTCTTAATTAACCTTTATTAGCTTTTTGTTCTTACAATTTTCAAGTCACATGTAGAATTCTAATCTCAACTCACAAGAGTTTCTGCACGCTATATTATCCAACTCTCATTAATCCTAATTTTTTTAATATATGTGGATGCGTAAATCCGTGCACCCAAGCACCTAATACACACTCGGTGCATGAAATTTGAGAATTTCAAGCATCCGTGCAACATAGAAATTTATATTGCACTCTTTTTAATTTGTTACACTTCGTGAATCAATTCTAGGACTAATATTATTATAATTTATATAAATATATAATAATCCAGACACACTAATTAAAGCTAAATTCAAGTTGAACTTGAATTCTGTTGAATCAAACCATGAATCGTTGATAACTCGAGTTTTCGAACTGGGTCACAATTTAGTTCATTTCTAACAAAAATCACCAAAATTCAAAGATTTGTTTGTAGTCCGATAATTTGTTCATCAATTAATGTGAGACAATTGAATTTCCAATTCAAAATATTTTTAATAGTTTGGTGAATAAAAATATATTTGACTATTAAAAATCATGTTACGGTAAATTGATCCAATATAATTTACTGAATGAAATATATAATTTAGAGAAATAATTGAATTTTTTGTACAATGACACGAGTGGATCCGTGGGTAAGACCCGCGAAGTCCAACTGCTAGGGCCTCACATAGCCCAGACAAGTGGGCTACCCGCTCAAGATCCGTTACAGTGGGTCTGGGTCTGGGTGCTGACAACAAGAAAAATTGGAAGTATTTCAAAGCTAGTGGTTGTTTGTATTTATGAATTATAATAAACTAGAACAAATATGAATTTACAATGAATACTACGAAAGAAATAAGTATTAAATAATTTGAGTTCTTTAAAAAGTAACTTAATAAATGTAAATAACTTATTGTATTTGTTTGTTTAGTTTTTTAAAATTGTGGTGTAGTAAGATATAATGATTGTTATTTTTAATTATATTTAATAAAATTGTGATATCATGATCATGATTTATGTACAATATTAATATGTTCTATTATTTTTAATAGAGGAGCAAGGATAAAGAAAAAGTTATTCATGTAATTGTTATAACCAAGGGTACTATAGTATTTTTCAAAATCATGATGCAGATATAGTTGGTTTTAACAGCAATCATCGAATCGTGATTTTTAACGATGATTACATCATAATTATCCTTTTATATTGTGTCCCTTAACAAAATCACGATCGTACCAACTCACTACTCTGCTACTTTCATATGATTTCCAAACAAGCAAATTCTTACTTATTGAACCAAGGATACACATATAATTCTACAAGTTTGATTATTGTTATTAATCTAGTTTTAACCACTTCTTGATGAGTGAATGAAGATTTCTAAAACTTCTATAATTCTAAGAACATTTCTTAATTGGAGATCTTATGAATATTATGTATTTATTTATCTAAAAATAAGGAACTAAAGAATGGAGCTCATCGGCCACAGTTGGGGTATGTGAACATTGATATTACCTGGAGGTATTTTAGTAATTCGCATACCCTGTGAACCTTTTGGCACGTTCCCCAAAGTGTTCATTATATTTCGGTTCAAAGGGACACTGGGGATATTTTCGTAATTTTGACATCTTGAGCGCGATCAACACGTCCACTATGGTATTTTCGGTATTCTGATATTATTTTGGGTTGAAATGACATCGGAGGTATTTTCGTAATTTAAACACCACTGGGTCCAATCGGTACGCCACTATGGTATTTTCGGTATTCTAATTTTATTTCGGGTTGAAATGACGTCAGGGGTATTTTCGTAAGTTGGACACCCCCGGGTCCAATCGGTATGCCCACTATGATATTTTCTGTAATCTGATGTATTGTTATTGGCTTTGGGCATCTGGAGGCCGCATGGAAAGTTTCCGGAGGAGACAACTATTTTCGGATAATTACGAGTCGGAGTGACCCCAAGGGTATTTTCGTAATTTGGCTCATGGAATACGTTACGACGCATGTTCATCGACAGTTTTATATGTTATGAATTTCATAAGGATTGACTTATGCCGAGTGTGACCTCTGTTCACAGGTCAAGGGTCGATCGAGTAGTGCCTCAAACGATCGAAGAAATTATGATTTATATCCAGGGTGAGATCGGATCTCTTTGTAGAGGCTGGGCCAAATCAAGACAAGTTGGAAAAGATTGGGCTTTGAACCCTTGGATGAGTTGATGGACCTAAATTCCCTATAAATATAGGTCTCAGGTCATTTGGAAGGGGGTCGGAATCTAAGTCGAAGAAAAATTCGGAATCTGAAATCTTAAAACATTCCAAGTCCCGAAATTCGCGATAATTTTGTTGGAGCTCAAATCCGCGATAATTTGGCTTGAAGCTCAAATCCGCGATAATTGTTTATTGAGTACGAAATCCACGGCAATTTGCTTAGGGACTTCAAATCCGAGATAATTTGTTCATGAGCTCCAAATCCACGACAAAATACATCTACTCGGAAAATCCACGATAAAGTTTCAGATGAACAGTGCTTCAGATACGAAAAAGATCAGAAAAACGACTAAGGCATAAAACCACGATAATATTGCACTGTAAAGGCTAAATCCACGATAAAGTTTCAGATGAACAGTTCTTCGGATACGAAAAAGATCAGAAAAACGACTAAGGCATAAAACCGCGATAATATTGAACTGAAAAGGCTAAATCTGCGATAAAGTTTCAAGTGAATAGTAATTTATGCAATTTTGTCATAGTTTCTAGTATCGAGCTCATTTTTCGTCCCATATAGAGATTACGTCACTTACTTTGATCGGAGAGACTGTATATTTTTGTATTTGCGATCTTTTTATCATAGTGAAACACCCAGGTAGAGCTTTGCTCTCCCGAGGACGTAAGCCCACACATTGTGAGCCCAAACTCGTAATTTCTCGTGTCTTAACAAAAAAAAAATTGACTGATAAAAAACATCAAAAATATTTTAAGACTATATCAGTTTAGCGCCGTTTGTGGGGACCGAGATTTTATCCCATTGAGAGCTTTATTATTGGGTTTGGATTTCTGTCATCATGACTACTCAGAATTCTGATGATGATGTTTTCGATGAAGAGATTGATGTCGAAACTAATTCTCGGGCGAACGATGAGGTTGCCGCGTTACCGGGGACTCAATCATCAATCCTGGAGGAGCCTCCTGCTCAAAATGTTACTGTTCGTCCCTCTCGGAGCGTGTTTTTATCCGGAACGACATCTATTTTTTATCCTCCTCCGTCTCAATTTTTATCTAGATGTTATGAGAGGACTGGACGAGTTGCTGTCTGAAACAATGCCCATTTCTCACCGCCGGCACGATCTAAATTTGTTGATCAGAATAATGAGGATGAGGATGAGGATTTGGAATAGCGAAAACGCATTCTAATCGCTCAGTTCGAAGAAGTGGAGGCCCGAAGGTCTTGAATGAGTAATGTTGTCCTTGAGCATGTTGACGACGGAGTTACTGCTGAGGATATAGCTCCTGCTCGGATTCCCCAAGCACCATCTGTTACGCTGGGGGGAGAGCAAACTTTTACTCTGCAAAGGATTGGGAACTTAATCGAATCAAAGTTTCAAGAGATGAGTAATAAGATTGAACAGAATGACGCTCGGATGAATCAGTTGGAGGTCAATCTCGGCCTCGGATATGAGAGGAGACGAGTGTGCGGCGAACATACTTGTGATACTCATCACACCTCGTCTTATGAGGGCGATTATGTTGGGCAGGAAATGGCAATTGAGCCCTAGCACGATAGAGGAAAGATTTTGCCCTAGGACGGTAGAGGAAAGATTTTGCCCTTATTGGAAGTTTTACAAAGTCCATGGAATACTTCGAACGCCTCATCCCCATTTTCCATGGCAATCATTAATGCTATAAGATCCGAGTACATCGAGATGCTGAAAGATCTTCCACAATATCGGGGATCGATTGACCCCCATGCTCATATTTCGAACCTGGAAATTCATGCCAGTTTGATAAATTTCACTGATGCCGCCATGTGTTTCATTTTCGCTGCATCCTTAAAGGAGTCGGCTCTTCGGTGTAATCGATTTCAGAGGTTTTCTATTGTTTCGTACAAGGACTTCAAGGATCAATTCTATTCGGCATTTGCGCCCTTTAATACATCAGTGAAGTCTATTACATCTTTGACTGCATTGCGGTATGATTCGTCATAAAAATTGTTGAGTTTTGTCACTCGTTTTGAGGCGGAGTGTAGGAAGATTCCCCGAATTACTGTCAGCGAGAAATTCGGGGTGCTGCAGTTAATTTTAGTCGGTCATTCTTTGTGTAACTCTTTGAATAGGGATCCACCAGAAAACATGGAAGAGCTTGCATTACGGTGCACACAGTACATTCGAGAAGATGAAGGATTACGTGATCATGGGGTGATTGAAGTTGGTACTTATGGATCGCAGAATATTGCTGCGAATCGAGCGAAGGACAAGAATGTCGCATTATCAAAACCAAGGATAAGGACTATCCCATCATATAGTTATGAGGAAATCTTCGCTATTATTGAAGATAAGAAAGGTGGATCCCTCAGGTACCCTCCTCCATTGCAGGCACCGACACCGGGGACTCACGAGTCTCAGATATTTTGTCGTTTTCATCGGAGTTTCGGACACACTACCAACGACTGTCAAGAACTGATGTCCGAAGTTGAAAGATTACAAGAACTTGGCCAACTGGATGAGATGATAAATGCCTTTTGAAAGAATGCATGAACTCGAACCGGGGAAAGTAAGTTTGAATATCCAACAAGGGAAGGTAGAGAATTTTCCCAAGATTGATTTTCCAAGACCCGATACAAGATGGCGTGGATATGGAGGATATCATGGTCATTACCCTAGGATAACAACTGTAATAGCCAGGAAAATGGTATGATGGAACAAATAGTATGGAATGTAGCGGTAAAGTCTAGACAAAGAATAACGAGGGATACGGGAACGAAAGAACGTAAAAGGAAACGAAAAATAGAAAAGTAATGTAAAAGATAAAGGAGGGGTCAAAATCAAAGGAAGGAGGGGTTAAAGTGTGAATTAGAAAAGTTAGGATGCCTATAAATAGGGGTGGGGATGCCCAAAAACGAGTTAATTATCATTAAGACACGAAAATTCGAAAATTGCCGCGAAGAAGGAAAATTATCGCGGATTTTTCTGTAAGCCATTATTGTCGCGGATTTTCTGTGAGCAAGTATTGTCGCGGATTTTTCTGGAAGTGATTATTGTCGCGGAATTTTCGTAGAGTATTATTGTCGCGGATTTGAGGTAGTAAGCAAATTATCGCGGATTTTCGGTGAAGCGAAATTGTCGCGGAAATGGGACAAGAACAAATTGTCGCGAAAAATTCCTGAAGTGTAATATTATCGCGGATTTTGGTTCTAAAGTAGAATTGTCGCGGATTTTGATTTCCAGCATAGACTTGTCGCGAATTTCGAGGAAGAAGTAAATTATCGCGGAAATACTAAGTTCAAGTGTTTTCGTTGCGTCTCAACGTCGGATTGTGGGAGGAAAAGAACACGTAGGGTCTACGGTAATCACATAGTTAACAATAGGATAATAACGTCGGAATTCGAGTAACTAAAACCTGTTACGAAATGCAGGAAAGCGCGGAAAGACTATAGCAAGCGAAAGCAAATGGTAAGCGGAGTGAACACAATATAGTAAGGAATGTTCAGACTTAGGGAATGAGATTGAGTTAATAAAGAAGAAAGGAGAAGACACAAATGAATGAGATAAATGTTAATAAGACTCGGGGTGAGGAAGGATGGACCATCCGACCGAACCCGACATCGTGCCTAGTACACAATTCGCCAAAGGAAGGGCATGCCTGATGAAGGGAACGATAAGTTCCAAAGAGGAAAAGATACGTACGAAAAGGGCAGAACGGATCCGGGTGGAAAAAGGGGTAGCGCCTAAGTACCCACCCGGGGAAGGGAAGCATATGGCCCGTCGAGTCATCCAACAGCTAACATACACCGAGCATGTTACTCTCGGCAACAGTAAAGTTAATGTATGATGGGAATGATAAGGGTAAAAGAAGAGGGAAATATGAAAACTGTTAAAAGGAATGATTCATGTGCGTGTGTACGGTGTAATTAAGAAATGAAAAGATAATGTGTAGCGTGTATGAAGTTTCCTTTAATACATTGTGACCGCTTTACAGATTTTGTAGGTGACGTGGACGAGGTATGAGAGGGGCATGGGAAGGAGGTTGTCGGTTGTCCGGTGATAGAGTTCGGTCCTTTGGAGAACACTCTAAATTATGCTGTCGAACTTTGATTTTTTCGAACTACGTTTTAAGTTTACATTCGAATGTTTCCGTTTTATTTAGCACGTTTTAACAAACAGCTAGGCCCAAATTAGGGTCGTTTCAACAACCATGAGGGGTAGAGTGAAAAGAGTTTCAGCGGTCAAATTAGTGTGAAATTTTTCGAATATGCCTAAGAGTTGTTGGAGAATAGTCTCATCTATAAGTTTCGAAGGTTTAGAAATGTGACCGCACCAGTTCGGAAATGTAAATTCAGTCTCAACAGGAAAATATCAATGCAGTGTAAGGGCGGGAATGCTAGGTTGGAAAGAACAAGAAGTCACATAAAAGTTACGCCGTTTCCAATCATGATTGGATTTCGACAGTGTGAAGCAGAAAGGACAGTTCTTTTCCAGCAGACGTAGATAATAACATCCTAGAACCATTTGAGAGGAATGGGGGACAATTTGGAAAAGCCTAAAAAAGAGTTCAATGGATCTCTTTATTTTTGCGGCAGAGGTGAAAATGATGAAAGCTACGATGTAGCTGTAGGAATTCGGGTTCAGTTGAAAAAAATTAATCTTGAGGAAGTCTAGCATCTCCAGGATAAAAGGATGCAAAGGAAACCAAATCTCATTTCGAAGATGTTCCATGGACACGGTACCCCAGCCATGAGGCGATGTTAATATTCTCCCAAGAGGCCCCGGGTGTTGGATGATAAATTCCTCCGCAAAGTAGTATTCAGACCTCAATGAGGCCCAAGCGGTTTTCCCCATCCAAGATTTTTGATCATACGACTCGAAATTCTTTACGATAGACTCATATCGTCCGCCCATCGCTCTATAGCCCTCGAGGTGCTCATAAAATTCAAGGTTCGAAGTGCGCGAGTTAATTTCTATTTGTTCGATGAATTCGGAATCGGACGATCCTTTGGAAGACATTTATATTGCTAATCCTTATATTTTATTAGTTGTTTCTTAAAGTCTGATTACACTCGGGAACACAAACGTCACTGAAAATCGAAGTTCGAATCTGCATTTTTAGCCAAGGCAAAAATTCGCGATAATTTTGCAAAGGATAGAAATTCCGCGATAATTTTACAAAGGGAGGGATTTCCGCGATAATTTTACAAACGATTCAATTTCCGCAATAATTTTACAAGCTGGGATTTCCGCGATAAATTACCAACAATTTCCTCGATAATGCTGTTTTCTCTGAAAATCCGCGAATGAAAATGAGATTCTAAGGCTTCCAACCTGTTATTTATAGGAGTGGGCTTTGCCGATTGATCCGATTGATCACGTTGATCACGTTGCCGACTTTGAGTTACGCATGAGAACGGTTCGGGTCTCAGATACATTGAAGTGCCGCATCTTTGAGGCAGGATTACAAGGCGATGCCCGAACCTGCTTCAAGAATCTACTGGCCCGATCCATATAGTCGTATGATGGGTTTATTTTAGCTTTCTCTGAGCAGGTCACTCCAAATGTAGGACCGCTCCGAGGTAGGCATGAACTATATCAACTGAAATATGTCCCGGCTAAAATGAGTCTTCGGTCCTTCATGTAAAAATTCAATAAGACCGCTCGGGGAATCAAGCTGGAGCTCCAAGACAAGATTGATATTCTACAACAGGTCTTGGGACCGTGCGGCCTTTCGGCCTGTTTGGTGAAGAGCCCGTCATCCACCTTAGGAAAGCTTCTTCAGAAAATCAATAAGTATATTAAGGTGGATGAAGCGCTGGGATTGGGCTATCGGAAGCCTAGCGGGAATTCTGAACCCGCATGTGATCATAGGGTTTCCTACCCTAAGAAGTAGCCGCGAGAAGTAGCGGCTGTAACTAAGAAAGATGTCCCCCGAAGTAGGAGGACATCTTTTTATCAATTAAAAAATCCTAATAAGTAATTTTTATCAAAAAAAAATCCTTAAAAAATTAAAATTTAAATATTTATAATAAATTTGTATAAAGTTTTTATCGATAATATTATGATTCTAGCATATTTGATATGTAAAAAAATAATATTAAAAAATTATAAGTTTCCGGACATGGTTGTAGGAATAAGAGGAAAGTTGTTTATAAAATTAAAGAATGATAATGTGTACATAGAGAAAGCTGATGTGGATAAGAGAATGAAGTTTCCAGGCGGACATGGTTGTGGATGGCCTTAGCGCCACTGAATCTCCGGGGGAACCCAATTGGACGGACCCCTTCCTAAAGACAAGTCATAAGCCAGAAAAATAGAAGTCTGGGCTAAGATAAAATGTTCTAATTGACAGACGATTGTTTAAAAAGAGTTTTGAAGGGCCGCTGTTACGTTGCCTCCCCTATTGAGGCTGAAGCCGTCATGATTTATGTTCATGAAGGGATATGCGGTATTCACTAAGGGATCAATCTTTATATCATCGCATCATCATAGCCGGATACTTTTGGCCGACATTGCTTGAAGATGCCAAGAAGTATACCAAACGATGTGTCATATGTCAATATCATGCTCCGGTCCCACAGCTGTCTGGGGCTCCCTTATCGGTGACCCCGTTACCTTGTCCGTTTGACAGATGAGGAATTGATATTCTCGGACCTTTTACTCGGTCAATAGAACAAAGGAAATTTTGTATTGTGGCACTTGAATATTACTCGAAGTGGATTGAAGCAGAAGCAGTGGCCGTTATCTCCGAGAAGGTCGTAAAACACTTCTTATGGAGAAATATTGTGAGCCACTTCGGTGTACCCCGAGCATTCAAATCAGACAATGAGACCCAGTTCCGTGGGAAAAGCGTACGAGATTTCTGTATCAAGTTGGGCATCGCCCAACATTTCTCATCAGTGGCTCATCCCCAAACTAATGAACTTATGGAGGTATCTAACAAGGTTATCCTGAAAGGATTGTAGACCAAGTTAAAAGATTTTGGAGGGAAATGGCCCGAACATATCTATGTGGTCCTATGGGTGTACCGAACTACACCCCGCTCGACGACCAGGAAACACCATTATCATTAGTATATGGGTCCGAAGCAGTTAGCCCGATGGAGGTTGTCATCCGATTGCCCCGAATATCTCAATACAACGAGCATATGAACGGCGAAAGGAGACTGTTGGATCTCGAGATGATCGAGGAAAAGAGAGATGCAATTTACGAGTTGATGTGTTTCTAATCAGCGAATTATGGAACGGGTCCATAACAAACGAGCCCTCCCAAGGGAATTCTCTGAATGCGACCTCGTCTTCAGAAGCATAAAGGTGCAGAGGAACGTCGGAAAGCTGGACAGAAATTGGGAAGGATCGTATCGGATATTGAAGAAACTGGAATCTGGTGCATATAAACTCAAAACATTGGATGGTGATGAGATCCCCCGAACTTGGAACGTCATGAATCTAAGGCGGTATTTCTTATAAATCTTCGATTAATAGCTCTGATTCAGTAAATATACATTCCTCTAAACGTAAGCAGAAAGCAAATAAATATAATACAAACTGTTTCTAATTAAATGATAGACCGACCCTGGAGTCGGATGATTTAGGACGAGTCTGGACTGGTGACCGAAACTACTTATCTGCAAGACTCCCAAGTTGCAATGATAGCTCTGACGAGTCAGATACTCCTGCGTTTGCCCAGTCCCAAGGATGAGTTGCGATTCTCCCAAAACTCAGTACGAACTAAGACATCCCCTTCAACGGCTTTCATTCTTGGGAAACAGCTCTTGTACTTATGAAATTCGCTACAAAAGAAGGAATGAGAGTCAGCATATCGAAATACAAGTTCGGACCTAACGTGGGACATATGCAGAACCAAGGCTCGGCCAATACAACCTACGGGACTTCAGTAGAACCAAGGTTTGACCAAAACTTATTATGAGACTCATAATGAACCCAGGGCGCGCCTTTCCAATTCAACTATGATCCCAAGGACGGAATAAGAGTGATCAACACATAATGTGAAACGACCAATCCAGTTAAAACCAATCAGAGCGAACCAAATGTAAGATTTGGGACCGATGAGTTAGCACAATATAGCTAGCCCCGATCTTACACTTAGTGGTTGAACACACTCGTTTATACCAAACACACTTGATTATTTTAAAAATGTTAGTTATAACAACCTTACTCTGACTTTTAAAAGGAATGGAGAGGAAAAGAAACTCTTGTTATGAATAAGGAACGAATCAGGGATAAAAATACAATCAAGATCTAACTATTCTGCCCATCTTCTTTATCCTCAACTCTTTGTTCCCGCGGTTCGGTCCGGGACGCGAGCTGCCTCAACTCTTCCTCTTGATCGGCCACCTTCTGATTGACTGTTCATTCTATTTCTTCAAAGAGGTAGAAGAAATGATCGTCCTCTAGAACATGTTCTTCCAATGATGGAATTACTTGAAAATTTCTATCATTCTCAAGAGGTTCGATCATCTTCCACCTTTCATCCACAGGGGAAAGCCCGAATTGATTCATAACCTGATCCTGCATGATATCCAGGTACTTAGCAATATACATCCCATGTATGTTATCCGCCAAAGCGAATAACAAAGGGGACAGAGCGAATCCCAAGACCGCTTCCCGAATCGAACTTTCAACCGAAGTGCGGGTTCTAGCTAACTCCTCATCCAAGCTCGTTTTTTCCTCCTGAGCCCGAAGAAGAAGTTCGTTAAGCTTATTCCTCTTCTCTTGGGTCCGAGCTTGAACTTGGTTAATTTCATCATCTTTGGCCCACAGCTTGGCTTCCAGTTCAGAGACTTGATCTTGAGATGTTTTTCTTTTCTTATCAAGCTCAGAAACTTGATCTGTTAAGAGTGAGATTTCCGTCCCAACTCTTAATAGTTCACGGTCCAATCGGTCTTGGTCCTCTCGTACTACGACCAGTTCACCATGTTTGATTTCAACTTGTCTTTTTGCAAGGTCAAGTTGATTTTGGACTTTTTGGGATACAATCTGGTCACCCTGGTTCTTTTCCACGGTGATCGCAATTGTGAAACATTTCCTTAGTATCTGTATAATACATTAAGGTCAGAACATAAACCTTCGTTACAAGGTCGAGGAAACCCTCGATTATTTCTTCCCCAGACATGTCTGGCTGAACATTGTCTGAGTTTTGTTCTCTGTAGAGGCGGAAATCTTCAATGAAGGCACTCCTCCTGGAGACCAACTTTTTAACTTTCTTAAACCTGTCCAGCAGGCCCAAAGCAACCCCCAGTCGGAGTTTGTCTTAGGACCCGAGGCATGATCCTTCAAAACGATCCCCTTGGTAGGAACCGTAGCATTCCCTCCTTTCTTCAGCCATTTAAAAACCCTTGGGGCTGTTGCTTCGGTCACTCTCATCCCTTTACCCAAGAGGATCGGCGGTAGGGAGACGTTCGCCTTAAGGTTGGGGCCAGGGAGAAATTTCTCCACCAGAACAGCTCCCTGCAGCAACAAATTAATTGTGTCAGCGCTAATAGCGGAACTATTTCCGATTTGGTAGAGGCTGGATAGGTTCAAAGAACGAATCCTAGCCGTTATCACCTCCTCTACCACTCCAAATACCCGAAGCGCGAGTCCTTTGCCGGTTGAGGGTTGTCCTGAGCAACCCAGGGTTAGTGTGTCTGTGATGGTGGTCTGGATCGGGGGGTTCCCTACAGTGGACGACCCCAATGGAATCAGCGTACCCCCTGTCGCTGATTCAGATGGATCCGCACTATCTGTTGCTTTCTGTCGTCCTCCAGAAGGACAGGCCGAAACGGCAGCCAAACGCCTGAATCTCGAGCTCGGCATCGTTTCGGTTGAATATGCAAGATAAATATATAAGGATCAGGAAGTGATGAAGTAAAAATATAACTTCATATCCGATCATTCAGATGGATCTGAACAAGAAAACATCCCCTTCGAGGCTGGGGATCTAGTCCTACTCACGACCCATATTTCTATTAGTCTCTCCTCCCGAAGCAACTCTGTTCGTTTAAGACATACTTCGTGGGAGGAAACATGGCAAGTGTGTTTGCGATATCCGAACGAGAAGGGTTGAACCTGGTTCGGTCCAACTGACCTATGCGTGTGTGGGTTATAAGCAATGTTACCACGATTTGTGACACGACACGATTTGCAATTTTATAGAGAATCCGGGAAGATTTGTTAAGGATTCGTTAATTTTATATTTATAATAATTATTTTAGTTATATAATTTATAATTTTTTATGAGTAAAAATAATCATAATTATTGATAAAATATATTTTAATCATTTTCAAATTATAAATATAAGATATAATAAATAATTTATCATCAAAATAAAAACTAAAAATTGGTTAAAATTTAAAATTAATAAAATAATTAAAAATTGATAATAATTACATAACTTAGCAAATTTATGATATAATAATTTATATTTCATATTTGTTTTTTTATTTTTTTCAATTTTATCTTCTAAAAATATCCGTTAAAAAAAAAATCCGATTCGAGAATCGGGAGAGAATCACGAATCCGAGAGAATCCGATTCGTAAATTTTTGTAAAAATAGAGAATCCTGGTAACATTGGTGTTATGGTCCCTTTTTAGGGGGTGCCAACAGTCGTCCGGTTCGTTTAGCAAACGAACTCGGTTCTGATTTGTTTTAGATGTGGAAGACGATTAAAAGCTGGAAATAAGTAAATGCAAAGCGATGTATAGTGGAAACCCCAAGAATTGGGGTGAAAACCACTTGACTAAGAGCAGATTATGCTCTTAGCCTGTCACTAATCGAATAATTCATAATCAATACAGCAGAAGCTTAATGAAAATGACAATGAAAAGAAAGCAGTAAGAACTCCGGCAGGGTAACGGCATGTTCTTACGCGTCCAAATGGTCCTGCTATTTCCGTTGTCTTGCCCTGTATTTATAGAGTTTATAGCGTGTGTAAATCACGCTCTGTAACCGCATCTGACAGGTTTGTTAGAGGTTGTTATCGAGGGATGTAAAACGAGGTTGGGACCGAGGCGTGGTCTGCGTGATCGGGCCCGAAGCGTGGAAAACGTGAGTTTGTAACCGCTCTGTAACCGTTCGGACCGAACCCAGGAGCCAGCTGGCAGAAAACGCTTTATTTCGTTAAGGTTATCTTCGGTCCTCTCGTTGAACATCGGGCCGCCCAACGGTTGCTGGGCCTTACCCATCACAAGGTACCCGATCCTATAGTTCTCATCTATTGGTTATAAGTGGTCACACCTTTAACATGTTCTCCTTAGGGACCATTATCCACACATAACAAGACTTACATGCATGAAGAGATTTTTCCTTATCAACTATAACGCACTCCTTGATGCGCATCGCTATGTAATATAACCTACGACATCCTAATAGACCCTTACCCCTTCGTGACCCGACCAAGAACAAATTGAAAAGTGTTCTAAGGTCCCGGGCCATTCTTTGTTGGTGGCAATAATAGATAAACGCCACTATATACACATAGCTACCCGGAAATAACGCAAAGGTCGGGCAATGGATTTCCTTAAGTACGGCCGCTACGAACGGATGTAATGGAAAACGTAACCTGCACTTCAGGGAGGCATAACTGACAGGAATAGCGGTAGCCAGAACGTTCATTTCCGCTGGAATGAAGTAGGGAATATCTTCCCGCCCATTCCATATGGATTAATGAGCCGGAATCGAAAACCTAGACCTAAACTCTTCGATATCCAACTCAGACATGGTTGGGTATCTCATTTTACGAGGAGTCATGGCTAGTACCTTAATGAAAATCGGTAGGAAAGAGTTTAAATGTAAACAAGAACAAAGACGCAGAGAGCTTGATTTGGCCGATTTTTTCTTCGCGAAATGACGGTGAAGAGGAACAGTATCCGAAACCCCGATTTAAATAGTAATTTCCCTACCAATTTTAAGCTGCCATGTAGGATTACCATAGACGGTTGCACTCATCACGCCATTGAGTAACAGAATATGGAAAGACGCAAGTCTGGACGTTAAAATTTAAAAGTGACACAAAAATGAATGTTATGATATTTTGAATTCAAAATCCACATCTCAAATTGACTAAGTGAATGATCGGTCCCTTGGACGCTCATTGCGAGCTGGCTCGGTCCTATACTTTAAACGAACGTATATTACATTGCGTGGTCGGTTTTGCGTCACCTTTGAGATGGCAACCAAGCCCGAGGGGATAGTGATGAGAATCATAGAACCAAGTACCCAACAATGTGTAAGACCCAGTTATGATTGAGCCGACTCAGGTAATAAAAGGCGAACTCGCGTGGCCCAAAGTCCACAGCTTAACATATTTGAGATAATTGGCCCGATGTTCCGCAATGGGACCGATGCTGGACTTGGCGAAATAAAAGGGCGTTTGACAAGTGGCCCCATAAGTCGGTCCAAACGGTTACAGCTCACGCGTTTCACGCTTCAGGCCTCCACACGTTTACCGCGCTTAGGGTCAGATCACGCAGGTCACGCTTCAGTCCCATCCACTTTTTACATCATGCGACAACAACATTCAACAAACTTGTCAGAGGCAGTTACAGGGCGTGGATTACACATGCCTTCAGCTCTATAAATACAGAGTTTGACGACGGAATTAGGGGGACCTTTTGGACGCATAGAAACAAGTTGTTACTCTGCCGGAGTTCTTATCGTTTTCTCATACCTCGTCATCTTCATAAACATCTTTTGTATATTGTAATGAACTGTTTGATTAGAGAATCGACTAAGAGTTTTTCCTGCTCTTAGTCAAATGGTTTTTTCCCCATTTCCCGAGGTTTTCCACTCTAAATTGCATTGCCTATTTCTTCATTTGCTTTATTTAATTGTTTCCTCACCACAAACAAATTAAAATCTAGTTCGTTTCTTAACGAACCGGACAGCTGTTGGTACCCCTAAAAAGGGACTATAACAATATACATGACAAAAAAAATTATGTTTGGTTATGGTTGTACGTTAAAGTTACTTGATAATATACAATTTATAAATGTCGAACTACGTTGCAAATGTGAGATTGTTGGATGATTGAAATAAAATATGATTTTTTGGAAGATATATTTATAATTTAAATAATGAGAAAAATTCTGATTTTCAGATTCAATCTCTTACCTCATTATGGATTCAAAAAATAATTTGTAAATATATTTTGTTTACTATGAGAATGTAAATGTTGTAGTGTTATGTAAAAATTATAGCAATATATTCAAATATTAAAATATATTTTGAAAATGCATATGAAGACTAAATATAGAAAACAAAAATATTTGATCATATAAAGTTGACGGGAGAACAAATTAAGCGTAGGCCCTTGAAACACCAAGACCAGCGGTCCTTTAATCTGGAAGGCACAAGTTATTTTGATTATTTAATAATTATTAAATAGATCTCGAAATTGTATTACATTTTTTTAGAAAAAATGGTTTATACCATTATGTATTTGTGCATTATAATTACATATTTTAGATTTCTAATTTAATAAACTAATGATCTTGGTGGTTGGAAAACTATTATAATATAATGTCGCTTATTCATCAATTATAAATAAAACAAATATTTATTTAACTAAATCTAGTATTCTTCCTTATTGATTCGACACAAATTATATTAAAAATTATAAAGAAACAATATATAATAAATATAGGATGCCAACTCTTTGGAATAAGTAAAATCATTGTTTTAAATAAAAGGGGTTTGTTAATACCAAGCAAAAATTTATTTTGTCTGAAATTTGTGAAATTGGGGGATTGTTTCAATATGTATATATATAATTTTACTTTTAATTCTTTGAATTTGCTCAAAAATCTCTTTCATTCAAATTAAGTCTTTTGATATATTATTAATTTTAGTTTAAAATTATTAAAATACTTTTAAAAATTAAATAACTATGACTAAATTAACTTTCACTATTCATAAAATAACATTTTTATTATAAACAATTTTGGCTCTATACTAAAAATACTTTTTCAGGAAAAATACTGAAAATTTGTCAAATTCAAAATTCATAAAATACAAATTTATGTGTTAAGTATGATTTTTATATCAGTTGCTATTCTGCCATTATATTGATCATTACGATTATATATTAATTAGTAATTTAAAATAATTATTTTACTTATTTATTTATGTACATTCTTATAAAATTATATAACTATTGGATCAAAACCCATAACCCTATAGTAATATAGATAGAAAATATGATTAATATATATGAACAATTAATTAACACCTGACAACGGGTTTGTTTGGTTCAGCTTTTTTAAAATTGCGGTGTGGTGAGGTTTTGTGAGATGTAGTGAGATATGATGATCGTGAATTTTTAAGTATGTTTGGTAAAATTGTGATATTATGATCGCAATTTATGTAAAAATACTAATATACCCTTATATATATATAATAATAAATATAATTATATTATAATTAATAGAAGTAAGGGTAAATTAGTCTTTTTCAAAATCACTATGAGGCCACAGCTGATTTTAACAGCTGTGATGATATCGTGATTTTTTAACGATTATCACATCACAATTAACCTTATGTTTTGTGCGCATTAAAAAATCACGATTTCAACATCTCACCGCACCTCACCGCTGTTTTAATTAGGTTACCAAACAAACTCAACAATTCGGAGTTCGGATGTTTTCAAAACGGCCAAAATATGCAATTCCGGGTGGGTAAACCATGACACTATTTTTTTAATATTAATATATTTTTTAAAGAAATTATTTATTATTTTTTTGGTCGTACCCAAGAAAACTTAGGATTCGACCTGAAAACTTGATTTCGCGTGTTACCTGACCGGTACCACCCGATATGTGATGTATTTCTGATATACTTGTGATAAAACACGACTAGCATAAAAAGAATGTTTCATATATAAATTTATGTTTTGAATTTGGAATCCGAAATTTCGACATAGTTTAAGTAATTCGCCTAAAAATTATTTTTAGTAGAGTCTACAATTTTCTGTAATAGTGATTGGTTGATAAGCTATGAAAGTTAATTTAATACTAATTATTTGAGGTTAATGATATTTTAGTTGTTTGGATAATCTTCATAACATATCAAATTAATTTAATTTGAATTTATTTGATTCAAATTATTAAACTTCATTTTACAGCAAATTTTAGGTAGTAAAAATGAAATATTTATTCTCAATATATATATATATTAATAAAATAAAAAAGAAATATGACAAGCAAGCAACTGCCATAATCTGTACTTGGGACAGAGATGAGTGGTTGCGATTTATTTCTACAACAATGTAAGAAACCGTACCTCGTTTCCAAAATCCACTGACCAATAAATAAATGAAATTATATTTAATTATTACAAAATGGGTACCTCATCTTTCTAAAAAAATATATTAAAAATAGACACATCAATAAATTCATTAATTGACCGACGGTGTCTCAACAAACTTATCAACAAATTTAATATCATTTTGTCACGTTGTTCAAATATAATTGAATCATGTATTTTTTATGTTTATTCAATACTATAAGAAATTGATTTAGTTTCTTAAATTAGAATAGTATATTCTATATTTCCTTCAATTAGTAAAAATGAGATGTAAATTAGGTCAATTTTGCAAAATAGTCATCTGACAAAAATTCGTTTGCAAAATAACATATTTTGATAAATGTTTTGTAAAATAGCATGTTTTCATAAAGTATTTGTTAAATAGTATATGTTTATATATTTTAATAAAACTAAATCAACTAATTTATATTATATATATATATATTAATTAAAAATATATAATAAATTAAATTACAATAAAATAAAATTAATAAAATATTATATCGAACGACACGTAAAATATCGGGTACTAATTGATATATCGCTCATACTCTATGAATCGGAATATATATTTTTATATTGATCGATATGACGGTATTGCGTTATATTGTCGGATATCGGTCCATATTTTTATATCATAATTTCACATATCGATCAAAAATTTTCTGGTCGATCTAGAAAAACATGGACTCCGAANATTTTAGTTGTTTGGATAATCTTCATAACATATCAAATTAAATTAATTTGAATTTATTTGATTCAAATTATTAAACTTCATTTTACAGCAAATTTTAGGTAGTAAAAATGATATATTTATTCTCAATATATATATATATATTAATAAAATAAAAATCAAATTTTAGGTAGTAAAAATAAAATATTTCCTCTATATATATATATATATATTAATAGAATAAAAAAGAAATATGACAAGCAAGCAACTGCCATACACTGTACTTGGGACAGAGATGAGTGGTTGCGATTTATTTCTACAACAATGTAAGAAACGGCACCTCGTTTCCAAAATCCACTGACCAATAAATAAATGAAATTATATTTAATTATTACAAAATGGGTACCGCATCTTTCTAAAAAAATATATTAAAAATAGACACATCTATAAATTCATTAATTGACCGACGGTGTCTCAACAAACTTATCAACAAATTTAATATCATTTTGTCACGTTGTTCAAATATAATTGAATCATGTATTTTTTATGTTTATTCAATATTATAAGAAATTGTTTTTAGTTTCTTAAATTAGAATAGTATATTCTATATTTTCTTCAATTAGTAAAAATGAGATGTAAATTAGGCAAATTTTGCAAAATAGCCATCTCATGAAAATTCGTTTGCAAAATAACCTCTTTTGATAAAGGTTTTGTAAAATAGCATGTTTTCATAAAGTATTTGTTAAATAACATACGTTTATATATTTTAATAAAACTAAATCAAATAATTAATATTATATATATATTAATTAACAATATATAATAAATTAAATTACAATATAATAAAATTAATAAAATATTATATCGAACGACACGTAAAATATCGGGTACTAATTGATATATCACTCATACTCTATGAATCGGAATATATATTTTTATATTGATCGATATGGCGGTATTGAGTTATAGTGTCGAATATCAGTCCATATTTTTATATCGTAATTTCACATATCGATCAAAAATTTTCTGGTCGATCTAGAAAAACATGGACTCCGAACCGTAAACCTAGTATCGGTCCATATATCGGTGCCGCCCGACTTTCATTGTACCAGACGCTACGAAAATATTGATTAAATATTATTCGGGGCGACATGTAAACTACCATTTATCGATCGATATATCGGTCATATTCCCCGAATCGGAAGATATACATTCATATCGATCGATATGTAAAATTACGATATAAAAATATGGATTGATATCCGACACTATAACTCAATACCGACATATGGATCAATATAAAAATATATATTCTGATTCATAGAGTATGAACGATATATCAATTAGTACCCGGTATTTTACGTATCATTCGATATAATATTTTATTAATATTATTATATTGTAATTTAATTTATTATATATTTTTAAGTATTACACGAGTAATGTGATGTTATCTTTTATGAGTTTAGATAAGTTTGGATATCGTATGCGAGTTTTTGTTAAGGAAAATGCATATTTGTATAGATATATGTGGTGGAATTATATTATGATTTACGAGATTAGATAAATTTGAACATCGCATGTGTTCTAAACATAACCCTGTTTATGTGGGATAGACGATTGAAACATTATCGACCTATTGAATGGCTCAAGTTGAGCTATTTTTCAAACTAAAAAATGGTTTATGTACGAAAAATGTTACTTTTAATGGGTCGTATTCACTTTTTTATTTGTAATTTTATTATGCAATCTTAACATTTTTTATTCGTGTATAATCGTATTCGTTTATTTGAATATGAAATATTAACATTACTCAAATACTTTTCATATTTGTTTAAAATTTTGAAATAACACAAACATTTTTAAAATATACATGAAGAAACAAATATATTATTTGAATTAAATTTAGTATAAATATACTTTTAAATTTTAGAATTCACAATAAATATAATATATGAATTTTTGAGTGATCATATGGTTTGGCAATAATCTTACACGGTGTCATTCAAATCATCGCCATCTTTTGTTTATTCTTTTTATTGAGTTGTATATTTTATGTTATTTTTTAACTCGAACCAACTTTGTTGTGGTCAATAGTCGTCAAGTTCGCAATNGACACTATAACTCAATACCGCCATATCGATCAATATAAAAATATATATTCTGATTCATAGAGTATGAACGATATATCAATTAGTACCCGGTATTTTACGTGTCCTTCGATATAATATTTTATTAATATTATTATATTGTGATTTAATTTATTATATATTTTTAATATATATATATATATATATAATATAAATTATTTGATTTAATTTTATTAAAATATATAAACGAAGACTATTTAACAAATATTTTATGAAAACATGATATTTTGCAAACCTTTATCAAAACAAGTTATTTTGCAAACGAATTTTTGACAGATTGCTATTTTGCAAAATTTCTCATGTAAATTATATCATATAATTCAACTACATAAATATATATGGAATTTAAAATTTTTGTATCACACGAGTAATGTGATGTTATCTTTTATGAGTTTAGATAAGTTTGGATATCGTATGCGAGTTTTTGTTAAGGAAAATGCATATTTGTATAGATATATGTGGTGGAATTATATTATGATTTACGAGATTAGATAAATTTGAACATCGCATGTGTTCTAAACATAACCCTGTTTATTTGGGATAGACGATTGAAACATTATCGACCTATTGAATGGCTCAAGTTGAGCTATTTTTCAAACTAAAAAATGGTTTATGTACGAAAAATGTTACTTTTAATGGGTCGTATTCACTTTTTTATTTGTAATTTTATTATGCAATCTTAACATTTTTTATTCGTGTATAATCGTATTCGTTTATTTGAATATGAAATATTAACATTACTCAAATACTTTTCATATTTGTTTAAAATTTTGAAATAACACAAACATTTTTAAAATATACATGAAGAAACAAATATATTATTTGAATTAAATTTAGTATAAATATACTTTTAAATTTTAGAATTCACAATAAATATAATATATGAATTTTTGAGTGATCATATGGTTTGGCAATAATCTTACACGGTGTCATTCAAATCATCGCCATCTTTTGTTTATTCTTTTTATTGAGTTGTATATTTTATGTTATTTTTTAACTCGAACCAACTTTGTTGTGGTCAATAGTCGTCAAGTTCGCAATAAAATGAAGTCCATTTTAATTTACTTACATTGGGGGAGCGATTATGAAATGAAAAGCAAGCGAAACACAAAACGATTTATGATGGAAAAACTCATTGAGAGGGAAAAAAACCACCTAACTAAAAGTGAGAAATGATATTAGTCGATATATTAATAAAATAATTCATCTTACAAACAATATAAACTTATGAAAATGACTAAGACAAATAAGAAAGCGCGGGGGATAAACTCAGCAGAATGATAGTTAATTTGTACATCCAAAAGGTCCTCTCGAGCTTGCCTTTAAGCCATGTATTTATAGAAGAATAAGCGCGTGTAAAAAACGCTACGTAATAGCCTCTGACAAAGTTGTTTTCCCTTGACAGAAAACGTGAGTAAGATGAAGTGCAGACAGTGCGATAAGGCCCGAAGCATGAGAAATGTGTGAGTGCACGCGGCTTGTTGAACCGCCAGGACCGATCCAGAGAATCGGTCCCCGAAGCAACGAATGATGTATAATTAAAATTTTATTAAAATTTATAGTATGTCATATTATTGATCTTGCGCCAAACATATTGATGTTTTCGTTTATATTTATTAAAATTATATTTTTAAATCGTTCGTGTAATTGACGTGTCCTAATAGATACTTTAGGATGACATTGTCTCCGTTCCCGTTTTTAAGTATCAACGTATTACGTGTCCAATAACATATGTTACAATGAGGTAATGAATACAATTGAGTTCCTCTTTAATTAAAAAAACATAAATGTCAAAATGGAATAAAAAACTATACTAAGAAAACTAACAAAATATTTTTCATGTGAATTATCGTTAAGAATTTTAATGAGAAGTTGCGTGGTGGTTTCTGGTTGGACGGCAACATGTCGTAATAACAATTAATAAATTAATTATAATACTACTATTAGCTGTCATAACAAGTAATAAACTAATATAAAAATAACAAAGCATAGGATGGCAAAGAACAAAACCCGGACCCGATTACACGGGTCTATCTCTATTGTTTAGTTATACAGGTCTGGTTCGTGTCTGAATGGACTAGCTCATACACGAGTCGATTGCATGTATGACAAACTTATAATTAAAATCCCATTAACGCGATATAATTAATACTTTGTATATTTATATTTTACTAAATAATTATCAATCAAATGCACAAGTTTATACTGCAAATATTCATTTTTATCAATTAGATACTTATTCAATAAAAATATATATTATTAATTATATGAGAAAATTGTGTAATTGACCTCTAATGTTTAAAATAGTGTAAATGCGATACTCCCAAAATTTGTAAATTGCGTAAGAAGCCCCCGAAGTTTCAAAACCGTTCAAGAATGACCCTCGAGTGAATAGTATCGGTTTTCGTCTTTTTTCGTATAAGTGGTTTTGATAATTTATGCGTTATTTTTAAAATTTTCAAAGTTTGGAGACATGGTCATAGCATCTTTTCAATGTCAATGGATCAAATACAAACTATGTTGGCGTTTAAAATATTAACAAGTATAAGGGTCAAATATAAAAGGTTTTGGAAGTTCGGGGGCCAACTACACAATTCTTAAACTTTGAGGACACGATGTTTACAACATTTAAAAGTTTGGGGGCCAACCGTGCACATTATATCAACTTCGGGGGTTTTGTATGCAATTTACAAATTTTAGAAGTAACACATTTACACTATTATAAAGTTTAGAGACGAATGACAAACATCACACTTAATTATACCATTTTGAATGAAAAAGAATAACATCTTTGTATGATGTGCAGCCGACATATAACTAGCTAAAGATTATTTGCCTTCGAGTTTTAATTTATATTTTTTTTTCATATGATAATTATTATTTGTTTCACATAATTGATATTTATTTTTGTTATCTCTACAACAAATCTAAACATCCCGTTCTATAAGACCTTAATTTTCTTAGAATTGGGTTTGCGTTGGTACCTCGTAAAAACCGTAACAATACTGATACATATAGTTTACATGGGAATACTTTATTATATTGATTTATATGTTACGTGGAAAAATATTTATCTCGTATGATTATTTTTACATATTTGACTCATACCCATTCGAATGAACACACACAAACTCATATGCGTGAAATACATATTTGGTTATCACTATCGGTGGAGCTAAATCCGGGTTTGGGTGACTCCCAATGGTTTGTTTCGTATAATTATTAAAATTTGGATATGATGAGTTGTGGTGGTGTTTGATATTAGTGAATTTATAAAATATTTGTTAAATTGTGATATACCTATAAATAATAATATAATTATATATATAAAAAGAATAAGGATAATCATATTTTAATTATTAGAACTAATATTATCTTAAAACACGGTAGTGCACAACTAGTTTAAACACCGACCATATGATTTTTTAGCATTCAACGCATCAATACTTTGCTTTCTATTTTATAGGTTTTAAAAAATATCATTTTGGTGCAATTTGGCATCGGATGCCTCAAGAACCGAATGAGATGCTGATATAATATTGGATCTCCCCCGTCCGATCAAGCAAAACATAAACATTCAAATACAAGTTAATCTTATACCATAGAAACTCAATAAAACATACCTAATTAGTACCAATATTTAAAAAACTCTGGTATAATGGATGAACCCAATGTTTCGATATACTACATTTATATTAAAATAATAAAATATTAACACATATAAAATACACATTTTTATTATATTCTCAATTTAAAGTACTCTTACTTTGAAAAAATAAAAATTGTATGAATTTTAAATTTTTTTAAAAAATCAAATAGGTTATATTTGACCTACCCAATTAAAACTGGGCAAATATTTCGTCTAAAGCTAAACATCGCAGAAAAACTGTCTTGCCAAACTACCCATTTACGCTAAATTTTTTTTGTCATTTCTACACTTTGATGGGTAGATTGACAAATCATTTTTTATACGACGGGTAGATTGTCAATAGAGGCTACAAAAAACGTTGGAATAGTTTATATAAAAAATAGCGATTAGTACAAAAGATTTGATTGATTGACAATTGAATTGTATTGTTTAAAAAAGAAAGTAAATTGAAATTGAGGTACCAACTACTTAATTCGCTGAAACATCACATTCTATCTTAATTTGAGCCTTCCAGCTAAATCATAAAAATGATTTTTTAAAGAACATTATATATCATTAAAAAATATTAAGAAACGGGATTTGGTAAGCAAATACCACTAAAATATTGAAAAAACCACCATCAATATTATTACACAAAAAGATTATATAATTACTTATCATTTGTTTTAAAAATTTATATATAATTCATTATGCTTTAATATTATATAATTACACAAATAATAACATCATATCTGTTACGATCTTAGGGAAAGACGAAGTAGAGGGAGGTAGAAATAAGGAGGATTTAGACGGAAGAAGAAGTGGGGGAAGGCAACGATGCCGTTAGAAGAAGTAGAGGGAAATGCATAGAGAGAAGTAGGAGAAACTTAGTGAGATAAAATGAGAGTTGATTAATGATTCGATAATAGTAACGTAATACAACCCGAGATTTATATCCGTATTCATTGGGCTAGACCGATACAATAAACCTAACATCTAATCGATTAAAGCCCATAAACTTCGTTGTCGAGATTCGGGGTCGTGACAATATCTATCTAACTAGTTGTTTCTCACTTCACGATCGGTATCTTTGGTTCTCCGATGGAAAGTGTGGTGAGATAATTAAATCATGATTTTTTTTAGTGCAAACAAAACATAAGTAAATTTACGGTGCGTTTGTCGCTAAAAATCACAATTTACGGTGCTTCAATTGGATGTGTGTTTGTGTCTAGTTTTTTTGTCATCCCTATAATTGAGCAAAATAGTTATATCGTTCGTATTAGTCGTGATTTGTATGAGCCATTATCAATACAAAAATATTCATATATTCAATTTTGAATTTTTAATTATTAAAGAATAAATAAACTAAATTGAATCCATCATAAAATATAATAAATTTTATTTCATTTTGGACATAAATTTTGGGTTGGCGAATTACTTTGAAGCACTCAATTCGAACCCAGACGTCACATCTCATGGTGTCGGCTCATTTTGAGTAATTGATTATGAAACCGGAACAAGTACGTCATAAATAACCCTCCACGATCACATTTATACTTATTTAATTAATTATTATATGTTTAACTTTAAAATATATAATTAAAAGAGAAAATTAATAAGACGATCTCAATATTTAAAATATTGTAAATATGATGTCATTAGTTTATAAATTGAATATAAAGTTATCAAAGTTTCAAAATCGTTCAGAATTAACCCCAAATGAATATTAGCAATTTTTATCTTTTTTCGATAAGTGATTTTGACAATGTATGTGTTATTTTTAAAATTTTCAAAGTTATTTTTTCAAAATTTTCAAACGTTAAAGATTAAAAGATCAAATAAAACTATGGATGAATTTAAAACATCAGCAAATGTAGCGTCAAATATAAACATTTTTAGATTTTTGGGAGTCAACCACGCAATTCATAAAATTTGAGTACATGATATTTAAACTCTAAAGGGTTCGAAGGTCAACAATATGTATTATATTACCTTTTTTGTTTTACATACAATGTGTAAATTTGAAAGTACTGTTTTTATATAATTTTAATGTTCAAGTGCCGACAAACAAAGCTCAAATGAAATACATTTTTTTCATATTTATATTATATTTTCTTAATTTCAATTTTTTTTTCAATTCTATTATATGTGATTTATTTTAAATACGTTTTTGTAATATCTACATTGTGGTTTTAGTGTGTTGTATTTGCATTTTTTATTGTTTATTTAGTTTTTTTAAAATAAACTTATCTGTAATAATTATATAATGGAATTTTACAATTCCATGAATAGTAATAATTATATAATGGAATTGTTATTTATTTGTTTTTTATAATAATAATTAATTCGTAATGTGTATATTGTTCAGATTTTTGAAATAAATGATGTTAATGATTTTACTAATTTGATTAAATTAATTCTATATTCAAAGATTTTTTTTATTTTCTTTATATTCATGTATATTAAAATCATATGATATATTTGTTATATGATATTTGATGTATAAATTTGTGGTTTGGAAAATTAAATAGTTTAGTGTAATAAATAATATTTCAATTAAATATTGAATCGGTAATAAATAAATAGAAGAAAAAATAATAATATATTTTCTTAAATATATTACATATACACAATTGTATATAACATTATAAAAATAATTTAAAGAGATACTATAAAAACAATACATGACACGTATCAGGAGTATGTGTGGTGGTGCTAGTATCCACTAGACGGAGAAGCTCAATATTAACCATCTAAATATATATTAAAGTGCAAAATGTAATGAATGTTGTATGATAAATTGGTAATATAAAAATCAATTTACATATAGTATGTAAAATATTAAATGTAGATATGCTTCCTCTATCTCGTTATTTATACCATCTGTTTGAAGCTTTGATTGGCAGAAGAAGGAAGAAGGAAGAAGATATGGATTTGATGATTCATGAGCTCAGGGAAACATTCCGTTCAGGGAAAACAAAAGAGGTATCATGGCGAAGGAACCAGCTTCAGAATCTCTTATCTTTGCTTCAGCAAAACGAAGAGGAGATTTTCCAAGCTCTCGGTATGGATTTAGGGAAGCATCCAGCTGAATCTTTTAGAGACGAGGTAATCATTCATTGGAGATTGATGTGAATTGTGATTGCTTACTTTTTCTGAAGCTTTTTGTAGGTTGGACCTTTGATTAAGTCAACCAATCTGGCGTTGAAATCCTTGAAGAAATGGATGAAAGGAAGAAAGGTAAGGGATTCCGATGGAAGTTCATTCATGATTTGTGCTGATTATTGTTGTTGTCTAGGCTGATTTGCCGCTGGCCGCGTTTCCTTCGTCGGCGGCGTTGGTACCGGAGCCTCTAGGGCTTCTTCTTGTTATATCTTCATGGAACTTTCCTTTTGGTAAAACGCAGCGTTGATAGTTTTAAGAGTACAACGTAGATTGGGAGTAATCGCTTAAATTTTCAAATGCGTAGGGTTAAGTCTGGAGGCACTTATCGGAGCAGTTGCGGCGGGGAATGCTGTGGTGTTGAAAACATCGGAATTGGCGCCAGAATCGTCTTCAACTCTATCGAGACTATTGAAGTCTTACATGGATACAACGGCGATCGGAGTAATCGAGGGCGGCGTTTCCGTCTGCGAGCAGCTACTTCAGCATAAATGGGATAAGATTATGTTCACAGGTTGGTTGTATATATGTACACCGCCGTTTAACACAGAGAACACGAGATTTTGCTGGTTTCGTTTCTAATCTTTCTGAATCAAGGTGGAACTAGGGTGGCGCGTATAGTAATGGCAGCCGCCGTCGAGAATCTGACTCCTGTCGTCTTGGAACTCGGTGGTAAATGCCCTGCCGTCGTCGATTCTCTTTCCGGCAGGCTATCCAAAAAGGCAATTTTCTGACTTCTTAAACGACGTCGTTACTTGTTCTCTTTCATCCCTGAATTTAACAGAATCTCCATTTCAGACTGCAGCAAACAGAATCCTGTCCTCAAAATTTGGGACATGCGCCGGGCAAGCCTGCGTTGGAATAGACTACATACTCGTCCAGGACAAGTTCTGCTCCACACTGGTAACAAGAATCACACAGAGTTGCTGTAGGTGAAACTGTACTCTGAAAAACTCACCCAAAATGACATTGTTGATGCAGGTAGAGCTTCTGAGAAATGGGATCACTGCTATGTTTGGTGATGATCCAAGAAAATCAAAAACTATCTCAAGAATCATAAATGAAAGGCACTTTTCCCGTTTAAGTAGCCTTCTTGATGATCCCAATGTTAAGAAGTCAATTGTCCATGGTGGTTCATTTGACAAGGATAATCTGTGAGTTCAGCAGCCTTATGACAGTAATGTAACAACTACTTTTCTTAAGAAAAACATCTGGTTTCATTGATCAGATACATTGAGCCTACTATCCTTGTTGATCCTCCACTGAATTCTATGATCATGACGGACGAAATCTTTGGCCCCTTGTTACCTATAATCACAGTGAGTTAGAATGCTTCCTAATTGGATGTTATTATTATACACTGATCTCATGCCCTGCTGATGCCTCTTGCAGTTAAAAGAGATTGAAGATAGCGTTGAATTCATTAACTCAAGGCCTAAACCACTGGCTATATACGTATTCACTGAAGATAAAAAACTTGAAAAGAAGTTCGAAAAAGGGACATCATCAGGAAGCATAGTTTTCAACGATGCTATAATCCAAGTATGATCATCAATCAATTCATCGTTTTCTTAATCAAAAGAGCTTACCCTTTTACCTGTTAACACCATGTTTGTATGTCCTTAACTGCAGTATGCGGCAGACACCCTCCCTTTCGGAGGAGTAGCCGAAAGTGGATTCGGAAGGTATCATGGGAAATTCACATTCGAAACATTCTCCCATGAAAAAGCCATTGTAAAAAGAAGCCTTCTTATTGACATCTGGTTCAGATATCCACCCTGGAACGACAAGAGCATTAAGCTGTTTAGAGCAGGTTACCTGTACAATTATCTTAAAGTTGTTCTCATTGTGCTTGGATTCAGTAAGTGTTTAAAAAAGTAAGGTGTTGTATCCGGGAAATGATTAACTCAAAACATTTATAGAATGCAAATGCAATACATATTTCAATATTTTGCAAGATTAACCTGCATTTCACCATACTTTTTAGGCAAACCTTTAGGTACCATTTACGTCGTCTTGCAATCAGCTCACCGGATTCTTAGGCTTCCTCCGGTAGCAACGTTGTTGCCAACCACAAAGGCCGGCCTAAAATCGTACGTCCATGAGTAGCAAGGTATGCGGTGTTTAACCTGAAACGTATATGGTTTACATGAATGAGAAAACAAGACATTGAGCTAGATTGGATATGTATGAATTGCTTGATAAAAAGGGGAGAAAGATTGATTACCTCTCAACATCTGGTGTGGCTAACAGATCATAAACTTCATCTCGTTGTTCCAAATACGGAGCAAGAATCGCCATGCCAGCCATATCATGTGATCCTTCTACCTATATCAGAATTTGAAGCCGATACTTTTACAAAACAAATCTGGAAATTGAATATTCCTAGTTCTTTTACAAAATGATATTTTAGAATCCACAACAAATGACGCATTCGGTCCTCAAACTTTCATAGTTTTGTTAAATTTGATCTCCATAATTTGTAAGGCATATTTAGTCCCCAGCTTTAAAGGTTTGTCAAATTTGGTCTTCTAACATTTGACAAATAGATACCCAGAATGGTAAAACTAGTCTCAAAGTTTGATTTTGATCGGGGACCTTAATTGCCAAAATTGAAAACTTTGAAGACCAATTGCGACATACATACTAAACTTTGAGAATTAGTTTTGCAAAAAATTACAAAGCATGGAGACTACTTTTGCTATCTTCATGCTTTGAGTATCACAATTGTCACAATCGTAAAACTTTAGGGACCAAAATTGCCAAAACTATGAAACTATAGATACTAAACTTGCGTCTCACCCGCAATAAATAAGCTTAAAGACAAGCCGTACAATTATAAGGTATTTCGAAGCTTGAATTCGAGTTCTTTATGCGAAAAAGCGGGGATTCTTCGAAAGGAAAAGAATTTGGGACTGACCTGATGAGGGTATTGTACGTAACCAGCATATCCACCATACGCAAGTTGTGAAGGGTCGGGGTTTGCTCCATAACCATAGGGATCATATCCTTGTCCATAAGCATAATAAGCACTTGGATCTTCAGTCTGAGCCCAAGTTCCTGCTGCATCCTACACATAGCAATTATCTATCAAACAATCTGAATACTTTTTCAAAACATAAGCAGCTTCCTATATTCGAAAAGTCGGAAATTATTTACGAAACTAGCCTGTTTTGCAGATAAACTCTTTCCCCAAGATAACCGGACAATCTGTTGACCGATCATAGCACCTTGCATCCTTTGTATGGATTCCTCGGCAGATGTCCTATGAGAGTAAACACGGCAATAGAGAAATATAAAGAAGATTGAAAAGGTGAAGGTAATGTGATGCCTGGTATAACCTTGTAGAAAACTGCACAAAACCACAGCCCTTGGCAGCTGGAATTTTGGCGTAAATGATATCCCCAAATTGCAGGAACACTTGCCTTAATTCTTCTTCTTCCACATTAGGATCCAGATTACCAACAAAAACCTGCAATTAACAAATACATAAAGACGAGAACTATGAGATGAGTCATTTTGTTGACTTACAGTAGTGTTACTTGAGTCAGTATCCACTGGGGTAATTTGAACAGGAGAAGGATATATTTCTGTAAAGAGAGATGACAAAAAAAGAACGTTATATATGTTAGCAAAAACCATAGAGTTGGGAGTGAAAGCATTTTGCAGGGATAGAATTGGGAAATCAATGAGTTCAACAGTTGGAATTTGGAAATAGGTAATCAGTGAATGTTGGAATTATAGAGTCTGGTTGAAATTATGACGGGAAAGCGTGAACGAACGGAATTAAGGGGAGGAAGCCATACATTTAAAAACTTCATAAAGCGATGACATTCCATCCCTTTAAAAACCTAATCAATCCCACTTCTCTAACCAAGGTGGGGTAAATTCAACACTCTCTTCAAGTCCAACCGTAAGGTTTGAACTTGCGAATTGAAATGAACCGAACCAATTCGAATACCATGTTGGAATTATTGAGTCTAGTTGAAATTATGACCGGAGCGTGAACGAACGAGATTAAGAGGAGCAAACCACACATTTAAAATACTTGTTCAAGCCATTATGGGACAAATTCAATAGTGAACACCTCCTCACCTTTAGTAGGTGCATATGGCGGTTGGACGCCTGCTACGGTTTTCTTTGGCGTAGCAGCACTGATTCTCATTGGCCTTGTTGAGCAATAAACACCATTCATCTCTGCCATTGCTCTGTTCCTCTCCATCTCATCAGCAAATTTAACAAATCCATAGCCTTTTGACCTACCTGTATTAGGATCCATCACAACTTTTGCTCCCCTAACTGATTGATAACTCACTCTAAAAGTCTCTTGCAGTAAATAATCAGTAACATCTGGAGCCAAATCTCCGACGAAGATAGAATGCTCAGGACCTGCATCTATCCTCCTCTCTCCAACACCAGAAGAGGCCCAATTCAACCTAAAAGTTAGTTCAGTTCCAGGAATTTGACTACCATTATACAACTGCAGAACACTTTCTGCCACCTGATGGGATGAGAACTCCACAAATCCATAACCCTCTGGCTGACCAGTAACTTTGTTTCGGATAACTTTAATCGAAAGGACCTACATGTCATGCAAAAAGCTCAATTCAAAGAGCAATATTCCAAATATGAAATCAATCTTATTTCTTCCTTAAATGTAAAGATACTTTGTACAAGTTTCCCCATCACCCAAAATGCCCAGCTTTGTAACATAAATTCACATGATTTCATCTCCAAAATATCAATCAAGAAAAATATCCGTCATTAGTACATTCAATACCAATTTTTGAATCCCAAAAATTGTCTCAAGCATGAATTTTTTATTATGTTCCACAACCTTTGAGTAAATTCTAACAGCAAGTAACCTAGACGGTATGAACGAGTACAAAATCGAAGAAGAAGTCTTTATACCCCACAATCTAAAGGTATGATGTGAAGATGGGCACGAAACTTACCTCCCATGTGTTCGAAAACCAGCCTCGGAGATAGTTCTCGTCGGCCCAATAAGGCAAATCCCCAATCCAGAGAGTCCGAACCTCATCCAGCGTCGCGGCTTGGTGATACGGCACCGTTAGCGTATTCATTCTCACTTTTTCCGATCTTCACAATCACTAAAACATAAATTTCGACGGTGGCATTCGGCGTCGATAGGCGGCATTAACCAGCGCGCATTCCGGGATTTGTATCAGAACCGAGCCCATTAAAGAATAATTCTTTATCAGGCCGATCCGAAACCCGGCCCATATGATTAACGCCCTAATTCTGTTTTCATGGTCAATTTTTTTTAACAGATATGAACAGCAGAATTCGAACCCTAATCATTCATCAAAAAGCCTAGGGTTTAGTGATTTGACCACTAAACAGACAGCACAAACTTCCATGTTTGCGTTACTTGGTTCAAATTTCGAAGATTGCTTACGGTTTGGGTTGCAGCTGGTTTGTTGAAGATGGGGAATTTCTTTTTGAAACTCCATCATCATCCATTATTTATGCTTTATTACAAAAAAATGGTGTTTTCAAGCATTTCACATCAACCTCAACCTTGGACACCATTTCCCGATTATTCTAAGGTCTAAATGCATTGGAAGTGGAAATTAGTCCCTATGCAAGACCCAATCCCCCGAATTCACGGAAAGCTTTTGTGCTTTTTGAGAAATCTGTGGATTGCGCTTCATTCCTTCGTAGCACAAGCGCGATATTGTTCTGCAAACACTTTTCAGGAACAAGGAACATGGAATGGAATGACTTTCTCTGTTTACAAGAAAATGACAAGTGTTGGGGTGCTTCCGAGGTATATTAATTGTCTTCATTGGTTCAGTGTTTCGTGCACTTAAGCGTGCCTAAGTTGGCTCTTCCCGTGATCACATTGATTTTAAAACTTCACTATTTTCCCAATGTCTATCTTTCCAATAATATGTGCTAAAATTTTTTGTTGTAATTGTTCTACTTCAAAGGCTTTGGAATTTTTGGGTGAATTGGAGACAAATTGGCTCCAAATCGAGTCATTTTTAATACATTAATTAGGGATTTTTGCGGCAACCGAAAATTAGCTGCAAAGAAGAGGATGGATATTTCATGATCAGATCCTGATCTGATAACTTGTAATATTCTGATTAATGGTTTCTTTACAGAATTTAAGTTAGTTGAAGCAATGATATTTTTTGAAGAAATGAAGGGTAAAGGAATTAAACCTGATGCTAATTTATGCAGCAATGGATTTTGTTGCAGGAGATATTATGCAGAGGAGCTTTTTGATGATATGTGATTAGTTGTTTTGTGGAGGACTAATGAAGCGTTGGAAAGGCTAGATTCATACTGGATAAGTGCAAAGATCCGAATACTATCCCGTATACCATTTTACTCAAATGCTTATGCAGGAAGGGACAGGCAGGCAATGCTTATGATGATAGTGAACGGTAAGATACATGATGTAGTTAATTACAATACCGCATTGAGTGTTCTTTTTTATCTTGGAAAGGTTGATGAAGCTTTGAAACTTTCCGAGCAGTTTTACGAGATCGGTGTTGAGCCTGAGGAATTTACTATCAGTATATTAGTCCAAGGGCTATCTGGCGAAGGTCGCTTTGCAGATGCATAAAGGTATAATTGTGCAGCGGTGAAACTGAATTGCATTTCGTCTTATGCTGTACTCATCAGGGATTACCTTAAAGTAGAAGAATTATCAGTCTTTGGAAGGATCTTGTAGAGTCAGGTTTTCTCCAAACACCAGAGCTTAAGTGCTGTAAAATGTTTGTTTAAAGACATGGTTGATGGCAACAACTGTGAACCAGTGGCCTGGCTCCAGTTGCTGCAACATATTCTGTGTTGATTAACCGGATTTCGAAATCGGTATTGGTGAAAGGGGCTAAAGTTTTGTTCAAGAAAATGAAATCTTGCAATTGTACATGGTTTTTTTCTGAACAAGAAGAATTATCAGTCTGCTGCAAGAAATGGAAGCTGCAAGCATTGTTCTTGATGCTCCGGAATTTAACAAGAAATACCGTCCAGGCATTGCATATGGAGGCTGTGTTCTGCAACTCTTTGATGCATCCTGCAATGAACAAGATGGCTTTTGACACTACAAAGATCATCTCTTTGGCTAGCCAGCGTAAGACCATCATTGAGTTTTTCTGTAACTAACGAATTCTTTGATCAAATGACATGTTTACCATTTACAGGAAGAACTTAAATCCTCTTCTGATGTTTCAGGTTACAGGTTTAGTTACAATGATTGCCTGGGTTTGTTTTTGTGAAGAGCAAACTTTCCAGATTCCATATTAAATGATGTACATCATGCAACCCGACAAAGTATAAAGGGAGAAGAGAATAGACAACGCTTTAAATGGGTATCGGTAAAGATGCAAACTTCTCAATGATCAATGAAGTAGAATATCAGATAAAGCAGCTGCACGGTCAAATATGTCGTCAATTTGAAGATGCTCTGGGCAATAACGAGAATTTTCCTCTCTCTGGGACCAAAAGATTGTGAGTTGTGACTAGTTTTTCACTTATACTTCGGTACTGCTTGATCTCTGCGTAGGCAGACGGCATGGAAGCATGCGGAAGCCGGCTGCGATACTCGATCGATGAAAAGAGACCGGCCGAACGCTTTACCACCTCCGATCGGCAGCGTTCTTGGGTCCCTACCTCGAACGTGATTCAACGCCGAGAAGGTGTACGGTGTACTGTGATGCGTACCCGAGTATTGGTGATTGAGGCGGTGGCTGCCTCTTGGATTGGAGACGATGTGGATGTGTTGAAGAAGGAGAGGCGCGTGACAACTAGCTGTTTACCGTTTGATCGGGAGGTGGTGAATTCAACGGTGAGCAATGGCGGAGGCGTGGATCGGAGAACAGAAGTAATAGTTGCTGCGGCGATTACGGTGGTGCTAGGCGTTGGGAATAGGGTGATGTATAAGCTTGCGTTGGTCCCCCTCAAGCGCTATCCATTTTTTCTTGCTCAGCTTGCAACTTTCGGGTAAATTTTCTGCCCTTCTTCCATTTGCATGATTTTCTTGAAATTGCTCTGATGTTTTACAAAAATGATGAAACACTCTTAACATCTAAAGCGAAGAAAATCTAGCTATTTTAAGGCAATCCTGAAATATCTTCTAGTAATGAAAGAAGAATAGGAACCGGAGAAAGAAAAGGACTCTGACATTTGATAGCAACCATAATTGAAAGGAAAACAGAAGACATCTGAGATCATGCGAGGGCTTTAATGTCTTTTTTGTGGCTAGATAAGTATTGCAATTTTCCGGTGACAGTATGTGGCTGCTGGTTATTTAGTTTTTCGATGGTCGATCAATTATCTGTGATGATTGATTTCTTTCTGATTGTGGTACGAGCCGTGATTTCAAACGGCGTCTTGGGATGTGTTCCATGCTGATCCGATCCAGCCTAAGATAAAAAACGTGTATGCTACAACAGGAATTGAATCATTCGTGATATTGTAGAGTAATTTGTTGGGTGTTTATGATCTTTGTGAATGTGTGTGAAGAGTCTCCAGATGAAACCGAATACTTGGGTTTTGGATGGCTTGTAATAAAGAAGTTGGATTTGAAGACTGAACTGGTGTAGCCCGTATTTGCAGTCTTTTGGATTCAAGTGCTTGACTTGTGAATTTTTTTAGAGATACGCCTCACGGTTCTGGAATCTGGGCTATTTTTTATGTAATGAAGAAGTTTTATTTGAAGACTTAACTGGTGTAGCTTGTATATCCAGTCTTCTGAAAAGATACGCCTCACGGTTCTCGAGCCTGGGCTAATTTTTATGTTAGCCTAAATGAAAAGGAGTGTTTTGTCTTAAATGAAGTCTTGTCTTTATAGGTGCCAGCTTTGGATAAGATCAAGTGGTTTGGTAGTGGGATCATTACTCTGATTAATTAATTTCCTTCAACCATGCGATGCTGCTCAATTAATCAGTTATATTTCAATGAGTGTAGAAAAAGTTGATGTGTTTGAAATGTTTGACAAAGAAGCATGCTTATTGAAGGTGTAGTTTTTATGGGTATTGCTTAAAATAGGGAAATAATGATGAAAATGGAATGAGTTTCAACTATCTGTCTCAAATTCCACTTCATTTGACTTGCTAACATCTTTGTCAGATATGTTATCGTGTACTTCACCATCTTGTTTCTGCGCCATCAAGCTGGAAAGATTACGGATGAAATGCTATCTTTACCAAAAATACCGTTGGTTTTTGTTGGTCTCTTAGAGGCTTTAGCTGCTGCAGCTGGGATGTCTGCAGCAGGTAACTCATGCTTTATACTTCTGCTATTCATCACATAAATAAATACTTTTGTTCTTTTTGTGTAAAGTATGATTTTTTTAGTTTGGTAGATGCATATTCCTATTTATATGCATCTTTTCCACTTGAATTATCTATATGCTGTCTGAAGAATTTATGTTATAAAACAGCTATACTTTCTGGGGCAGCAATTCCTATTCTATCACAGGTAACTAACTGGAAAAGACACTCAGATATCTATTAATACTTCATTTGTTTATCTGACAATCTTTGCAGAGTTTTCTTGTCTGGCAACTTGCTCTGTCATATATCTTCCTTGGGAGGCGCTATAGTCTGAACCAGCTGTTTGGTTGCTTTTTAGTGGCTTCTGGCGTCATAATTACTGTTGCAAGGTATATATTTCATCTTACCTGGTTTCCCTCAAGTACTTCTGTACAAATGCTTTGTTCCCACGACAATTAGCCAGTTTAACTTCATTTTAAGAGGAATATATACCTCCACTAAAGCTTAAAGATTCCAAATTTGAATTTTAACTGAATTTATCTTCTTAAGAAATTTCATTGTGTTGTGGGCATAGTTCTGTTTCTATCCAATACTTGATTTCCCACTTATGGCTATGAGGATCTTCAACAATTTGATTTTTATAGATTCTTGTCCACTAAGGGAGTGGAGTCTTTTCATATCGTTCATTTAAAATGCTCATACCTTAATTTATTTGCAGTGGTTCAGGCACTGGTTCTGTAGTTAAGAATGGTATATTTTGGAGCGTTTTGATGATTACATCCTTCTTGTTTCAAGCTGCTGATACCGTTCTGAAGGTATAAAGCTTTTTAAATCCTCTTGATCAAGCTTTTTCCCATTTTTCTTTGTATCAATGTATCTTACTAGTTCTAGTCTTCCTTATAGGAGATGATATTTTTAGATGGTGCTCAAAGATTAAAGGTAGCGCGTGCGTATCACTTCGTTGCTTCAGTTCTTGTTTAAATAAAAGACAGCCGACGGCTAGTTAAACTTGTGCATTTAAATTATTTGCTACTCATTCCAGGGAGCCACAGTTGATATTTTCGTTGTGAACTCATTTGGATCTGCTTTCCAGGTTGAATTTCCCTTCTCAAATAATGTAATACTGTACAGCATACTTTACAGAATCTTTACTATTTGCTACTGCATGAAAACAGGCTCTTTTCATATGCCTCCTCCTCCCCTTCTTGTCGAACCTATGGGGCATTCCATTCAATCAAATCCCAAGTTATATCAAAGATGGCGCTGCCTGTTTTCTAAATGCTGGCTCCATCGCTGAAGGTATTTCTCTCTCTTATTTCTTTTTTTCTATCTGTTCACAAATTCGTTTCGTCGTACGAATGTTTATACATAGCATGGTTGTGATTGAGTATTACCTGTTTTTCCTCAATGATTATGTATCGATATTCGACTTTTATGATGGCACTGACTGTTTTCTAAATGCTGGCACCATGGCTGAAGGTGCTGCTGCCTCTTAATACTCTTTTTCTATTTGTTCACGAATTCGTTTCGCCTTACGAATGTTTAAAGATAGCATGGTTGTGATTGAGTATTACCCTGTTTTATCGCAATGATTGTGTATCATTATTCGAATTTTAACTCTTAAGATGGCACTGCCTGTTTTCTAAATGCTGTGGCACCATGGCTGAAGATGCTGCTCCCTCTTGACACTTTTTTTTCGATTTGTTCACGATTTTGTTTCTCCTTACGAATGTTTGGTTGTGATTGAGTAATAAACTACCCTGTTTTATCGCAATGATTGTGTATCATTATTCGAATTTTAACTCTTAAGATGGCACTGCCTGTTTTCTAAATGCTGTGGCACCATGGCTGAAGATGCTGCTCCCTCTTGACACTTTTTTTTCGATTTGTTCACGATTTTGTTTCTCCTTACGAATGTTTGGTTGTGATTGAGTAATAAACTACCCTGTTTTATCGCAATGATTGTGTATCATTATTCGAATTTTAACTCTTAAGATGGCACTGCCTGTTTTCTAAATGCTGTGGCACCATGGCTGAAGATGCTGCTCCCTCTTGACACTTTTTTTTCGATTTGTTCACGATTTTGTTTCTCCTTACGAATGTTTGGTTGTGATTGAGTAATAAACTACCCTGTTTTATCGCAATGATTGTGTATCATTATTCGAATTTTAACTCTTAAGATGGCACTGCCTGTTTTCTAAATGCTGTGGCACCATGGCTGAAGATGCTGCTCCCTCTTGACACTTTTTTTTCGATTTGTTCACGATTTTGTTTCTCCTTACGAATGTTTGGTTGTGATTGAGTAATAAACTACCCTGTTTTTCCGCAATGATTATGTATCGATATTCGACTTTTAAGATGGCACTGCCTGTTTTCTAAATGCTGTGGCACCATGGCTGAAGGTGCTGTTTTTCCCATTTGTTCACGAATTCGTTTCGCCTTACAAATATTTGGTTGTGATTGAGTATTAAACTACCCTGTGTTTTCCGCAATGATTATGTATCGATATTGGAGTTTTTGATGATCAGGATGTAATGGAGCACCCTTATTACCATTACTTTTCATCACCATCAACATGGCTTACAATATATCACTATTGCATTTGATCAAGATCTCATCTGCAGTTGTATCATCTCTTGCATCAACACTTTCAGGTTCACTAACTGTGTTTAGTTTACTCCGTTTTCAAAATCTAACTCTCGTTTTTTCAGTCCCGGTTTCAGTGTACCTATTCACACTCCCGCTCCCGTATCACAGAGTCGCTTCCGCACTTCCACATGGTTTTATAACTGGTGCAATCATCCTCAGTTTAGGTGTACTGATTTATACATGGACTCCACATTCTACTTCTGCAATGATTTAGCTCTCTTTGTAAACACAAATTGCAACAAGTTATCATTTTTATGAAGATTCTGCTCTGGTCTCCTTCATTTTGTTCGTTGAAATCGAAGATGATTGTAACCTGTAAGTTTCATTGATGATTTGAAGTTCATAGTTTTGTGCATGTACTACTTGTTATTGTAGAGCCAAACAGGTTATTACATTCTTATGTGATTTGGTAATAAATAATTTAACAGCAATGTTTATTGGATTGTCTGAATTGGCATTATTGTAAGAATGCTGCCGCAGCAGACCTTCCTCATTTGTATTTTCTAATGTCGTATATTATATTCTGTGTTTGTAATATTTTCTAGTATAAACATGATTTATGAGTCTCAGGAGTATGAAAACCAGTGTTTTACATTTCCGATATACCGGAAATTTGGAACTTACCGGATTCGGCCGGTACGAGTTTTTCGGGTCGGGTCAGATTTGTGGGTTGAGTCGGATTATTTGCGGATTGGGTCAGGTTTTATATTAAAAAAATAAAATATGAATTTTTTATAATTTAATTTATTTTTATATTTTGGTACATATTTGTTATGGTCCCTTTTTAGGGGTACCAACAGTCGTCCGGTTCGTTCAACAAACGAATTCGGTTCTGATTTCTTTAAAATGTGGAAGACGATTAAAAGCTAAAAACCAAAATGAATGCACGGCAATATATAGTGGAAACCCCGTGAATTGGGGTGAAAACCACTCGACTAAGAGCTGATTATGCTCTTAGCCTGTTCACTAATAAAATAAATCAAAGTTCATACAAGACAGACTAATGAAAATGACGAGGTAAAGAAAGCTAGAAGAATCCGGCAGAGTAACAGCTTGTTCTTCAGCGTCCAAATGGTCCTGTCTTTTCCTTCGTCTTGCCCTGTATTTATAGAGTTGCCAGCGAGTGTAATCCACGTTCTGTAACCGCCTCTGACAAGTTTGTTAGAGGTTGTTATCGCAGGATGTAAAACGAGGTTGGGACCGATGCGTGGTCTGCGTGATTGGGTCCGAAGCATGATAAACGTGACAGGGCCCGAAGCGTGGAACGCGTGAGCCTGTAACCGTTTTGTAACTGTTCGGACCGAACCCCGGAACCAGCTGGCAGATAACGCTTTTATTTACTAAGGTTATCTTCGGTCTTCTGTGTTGAACCTCGGGCCGCTCTTCCTGAAGGTGTAAGTGGGCTGTAAGTGTTCGTTTCGATTATTTAAGTTGGCCCAACTGTTATCGGGTCTCATCCATTACAGGGTACCCGGTCCTAGAGTTCTCATCACTAGCCCCTCGGGCTTGATTGCCAATCGCAGAGGCGATACAAGGCCGATCACATGATGTTTATACATTCATGAGAACTGGGGACCGTACCTGTAGATAGTGAGAGTCCAGGGGACCGATCTTTGCCTTAGAGCAGGGGCCGGTTATGCTTAAAATTTGCTAACATAGGTTTAAATTATCTTTTTACCCTTGATATCTTTTAAATATTAATATCTTGGGCCGCGTCTCTTCATATTCGAAAGTTCAAGAGGCGTGATGAGTGCCGTTCATACTGTCACAGTTTTGGACAGTATTACGTGGCAACACACCATTGGTTGAGAGATTAATATTTAAATCGGGGTTCTGGGCACTGTTTCTTCCCATCGTCATTCTCGTGAGAAAGAATTTGCAGTCAAGCTCTGTGCCCTCAACCGCTATTTCGTCAAACCGTCTTTTCGATCTTTTCTTTCTAAGGTAAACGCTTATGGCTCCTAACAAAACACGTTATCCCTCTATGTCTGAGTTGGACATTGAGGAATTTAGGTCTAGGTTTTCAATCCCAGCACATTACTCTATCTGGAAGGGACGGGAAGATGTTCCCTATTTCCTTCCGGCGGAGATGAATGTGCCGGCATCAGCCCTTCCGGTTAGTTACGCCTCCCTTAAGTGCGGGCTTCGCTTTCCGCTACATCCCTTTGTAGCGGCCGTACTTAAGGAGATTCATTGCCCTACTTTTGCATTGTTCCCGGGCAGNACTAAGAAAATAAATCAAAGTTCATACAAGACAGACTAATGAAAATGACGAGGTAAAGAAAGCTAGAAGAATCCGGCAGAGTAACAGCCTGTTCTTCCGCGTCCAAAGGGTCCTGTCTTTTCCTTCGTCTTGCCCTGTATTTATAGAGTTGCCGGCGAGTGTAATCCACGTTCTGTAACCGCCTCTGACAAGTTTGTTAGAGGTTGTTATCGCAAGATGTAAAACGAGGTTGGGACCGATGCGTGGTCTGCGTGATTGGGTCCGAAGCATGATAAACGTGACAGGGCTCGAAGCGTGGAACGCGTGAGCCTGTAACCGTTTTGTAACTGTTCGAACCGAACCCCGGAGCCAGCTGGCAGATAACGCTTTTATTTACTAAGGTTATCTTCGGTCCTCTGTGTTGAACCTCGGGCCGCTCTTCCTGAAGGTGTAAGTGGGCTGTAAGTGTTCGTTTCGATTATTTAAGTTGGCCCAACTGTTATCGGGCCTCATCCATTACAGGGTACCCGTTCCTAGAGTTCTCATCATGTAATATAAATTATGAGACAATTAATTAATCGTAAAATATTAGATCAAATTAACTATTTGTAATTAAGACATCTAACTGTAAAATAATACCAAAGTTTAAATAATATATAAAATAATTACAGTTATTTTTTTATTATGAAAATAATGGTTTTAAAATATAAAATCAAATAATATTTATAATAAAAATAATAATCACAATTTCAAAATTTACACTAAAACCCGATCTTAAGGATCATATCGGTCGGTATACCAATTCTGATGACTACCATGCTATTTTTTACATGAGTTATCAAACACATTAAAAATGGTCATAATATCATTATATATCTTTGAAATGTGTAAATTTATGACCTGATCAAATGGTGAAAAATATACCTTTGAATTTTCTTTGCTTTCTCAATTAAACTTGGGAGTTGACCATTGGATTTTCTTAATTATTATTATATATCAAGATAATCAAAGAGATGAGACTTAATAAATATTAAATAGTATTCTCTAAACATTATATAATCAATATTTTAAGTAATTCCGTGAAATATATGGGTATACAACATTGGATCACTCATTGACCACAATGCGTACAAAGATATATCCTATAAAGAAATGAGATCAAATTGTAAATTATTTGAATACGTCATTTATTATAGTATTATTTCTCTTCTCTAGATCAATCTAAATTTTATCATAAATATTATGTGGGATAATTATTTTTTCAACTAACATCCTCAAGTCCACACCTTATAAATTTGGAGTTACAAATTGAAATGAATCATACTTTCTGATATTGATAATCATGATTTTATTTGAATCAATTATGCCGCCATGGTGAATTATAAAGTATACCCATAATTGTGATATGAATATGCTCGGATATATCTATAAAGCTATCATCAATCATGTCTGTTCGGAAACTTAATTCTCTCATCCATATCAGTTTTCTCTCTATACATATCGTCATTCTTTAATTTTATAAATAATTTTCCTCTCATTCCTACAACAATGTCCGGACACCTATCATTTTTATTTTATATATATAATCGTAATTATGTAAATACTAATTATTTGTAATGATATTTTTTTGTATAAATCACATTTATATGTTAAATTAATAATTGTTATTTTTTTAGTGTAAAACATTTTATAATTTTGGCTAATTTGTTATTGTATTTTTTAAACTAAAAGTGCAATCCTTCTTTAAAAGTTAAATAAATTATCGACTAAATCCTTAACTCAATAATCTAAAATGAATAAATTCAACGACTAATTGATTTGGTTTTTGTTACGTAAAATCATAATTAAAAATTAGTTAATCGAACCAATTAAAACTAATAAATAGATAAATCAATCATTTTCATATACTTTGTACCGAAAATTATAATATTATAAAATTAATATATAAATTAATAAATAGATTTATATAATTTATAATAATTTAATAATTATAAAATTTAAAATATTAATTATTTTTTAACTTGGAGAGAAAAGAGAATAGAAAACTCTCTTTCCATAACACTGTCAATATCTTATGTATTTATTTTTTAAAAACAGTATTTTATAAAATATAGATTTATTGACACTGCTAAACATCTTAAAAACTCATCTCTTTCCTCTCAAATGGGCAGAAAAGAAAATTTTCTTGATTGAGCACCCAGCATTAAAGATGACTTAATGGAAGTAAACCTATATACTTTAAATAAGTCATTTAATATACTAATAATAAAATAATCTAAATTTAATGTGAAATACAACTAAAAGTAAAGACAATATATTTTTAACAACAAAAAAACTAAAATCTCGTGATAAGCTATTTTTATGTTCATTGTAGTAATAAATTCTTAACAAGTTTATTACATGAAAACCAGTAACCTAACCAGAAGTCATTGTCAGAGAAGATGAAGGAACCGAAAAAGAGTTTCTTAATATGAAAACGAGTTTTCTTACAACCACCGCAAATTATGGTTGTAACTGAAAACTACCTACCACCGTCACCCCCTTCCCCAGCTAAATCCTCCGCCGCCCCTACCCAGTAACTTTAATTGTCTGTAGAAGCTCGGAAAGAGGGACGATTATCTGAATTTTCTTACGAGGCCTTGTTTGTATGTGATTATTAGCCTTAAATGTTGTGGTTACGCCGCAGGATTTTTCAATCTCCACACGTTTTATTTTGATTCTTTGTTCCAATTTTGTCCACACAGTCGTCCTACCACAACTTAACAAAAATCATGCTTTCGCGCGTGTTATGAAAACCCAAAGGACTTCGTCGTTGACGTGAGTTTTTTCGTGACCAGGGGATTTTCTGGGTTCCCTGCAAAACTAACCATTGATTCTTGGTAAGTGTTTCGTCGCGTTTAATTGAGTGCCCACTACTTTTTGAATTCAACGATGGAGATTTTTCTTCGAATGGATTCTTTAAGAGAGAATATTCCGATCCTTTCGTCCCCGACAGGAAATCGAAGATATCCTTCTTTTTAGGTTTATCAGGCGACAAAATTGGGGCTACTGAAAACATTTTGTCTGAATATGATTTCGTTATCAAATTGTGCACACATTACAAAATCAAACAGTCTGATGATCCTGTAACTTCAGTAATTTCTTTCATGCCCATTTTTGTTTTGTTCGATGAGTTAAAATCTCTAGGGACTTGGATTTCAACTCCTTAATGACTCCACTGTGATCAGATAATTGCATTTGTACATCCAAAACTTAGTTTCTTTAACAATTTGCTTACATTTCACTGATCGTTGATCATATAATTGCATTTGTACATGGAAACTTACTTTCTAATATCATGACTTTAAGTGTGTCAAATTTTATTACAGTTCTCCCAACAATGTCGAGTTTAGAGCAGCCCCTCAGCCTCGACAAGTTTCCGGGTCTAAGCAGCATTGCTCGACTTCATAGTTACTCGTCCAGCGCTTGTCAACCAATCCAAGAAGATTCTGGAATGGGGATTTGCTGGATCGAAGGGAGGAGCTCAGTTTCGTCTAATACCTGCAAGTGAGTATGTTTTAAGGATCATTTTCCCTTTAAATTTCATACTTGTGTGTTTTGTTTCAGTGAAGATTTTGAAGAGTTCATTCAAGAGCCTCTTATGTGGGAGAAGCAAAGGCGAAGCACATTGAAAAGAGCTTCGAGTTTAGGTCGAGGCACGATCGTAGCCTCTGTAACAAAGAGCAATTTGCAGCCTGATCATGAAAGTTGTAATAACAGTGCTAAAGTTGCAAAATACAAGGTAATTCTATATAATCTCATAGCCCTTCGCTTCATCTATAAACGTAAATTATTCGAACAACATTGTAAATGCAGTTCTTCAAAGACATACCAAGGTTTGTTAAGATTGTCGAAGTTGGCCCTCGAGATGGTCTTCAAAACGAGAAGATAATCGTTCCAACAGCAGTTAAAATCGAGTTCATTCGCAAATTAGCCTCGTCTGGATTGTCGGTCATCGAAGCAACAAGCTTTGTTTCTCCTAAATGGATTCCTCAGGTGACTAATGTCCTTAAACTCAACTTTGTTAATCTGAACATTTGTGATCCCTTTTGCTCAAATTTCACAGCTTGCGGATGCGATCGACGTAATGTCTTCTGTGAAGGATTTGAAAGGTGTTCGACTTCCCGTTCTTACACCGAATCTTAAGGTGAGTTTATGCTTCGATTTTTGTCACAAAGATGATGCTTCTGATATACTTTCCAAACCATAATAGGGCTTCAATGCTGCCATTGCTGCTGGTGCAAAAGAAGTGGCAGTTTTCGCATCAGCTTCCGAATCATTTTCAAAGTCGAACATTAACTGTACAATCGAAGACAGTCTTGTTCGTTTTCGTGCTGTAACTTCTGCTGCAAAAGAGCATTCAGTCCCTGTTCGTGGATATGTATCGTGTGTCGTTGGTTGCCCGGTTGAAGGCTACGTCTCCCCATCGAAAGTTGCGTACGTAGCTAAGGAACTTCACGACATGGGATGCTTTGAAATCTCCCTTGGAGACACTATAGGAGTAGGCACACCTGGTAAGAATTTCAAACTTTAGGCATTCCAAATTTTGTCTGAAAATCGGAATTTTCGATTTGTTCAGGTTCAGTTCTTCCGATGCTTGAAGCTGTTATGGCTGTTGTCCCTGTACAGAAACTAGCTGTCCATTTCCACGACACTTATGGCCAATCTCTATCAAACATTCTCTTATCTCTACAAGTGAGTAACAGAGGCTTATTTCATGACTCCATTGTTGTCTGAAAATTTCGTAAACAGATGGGAATCAACGCTGTGGATGCATCGGTTTCGGGTCTCGGAGGATGTCCTTATGCGAAGGGAGCTTCCGGCAATGTTGCGACTGAAGATGTTGTCTTTATGCTTCATGGCCTTGGTCTGAAAACCGATATTGACATGGCGAAGTTACTCTCTGCCGGAGAGTATATAAATAACTACTTAAATCGCCCGTCCGGTTCCAAAACTGCCGTCGCATTAGCGGCGCGTGGATGCTCCGATGCTTCGAGAATTTAGACTGGTTATTTTTGAAGCATTTGGGAACTGGAAGTGTAATCTCCATCTGCTTCAATGGAATAATTTACGGATATATTTTATTATTCATTAAAAAATAAATACCTAGAAAATGAAAAATAGGTTAGGGGTATTTTGGGAAATTAATTTTGTGCTTACGTATAAAATTAGTTTTCGGGGTTTTTGAGAAAACCTCAACTTGAGAAGCGAAAGATGGATGAAAATGAATTCCTACGTGTTCTGGAAATCTTCCCCGTGGTCCGAACTCGTGATTATCATGTAAGATTTGATCGCTGTTAGTTTCAAATCTTCTATTGTTTAGGTGATTGGTATGGGATTTCCTGGGAGGCGTGATTTCGTTACTTTAATTTTGATTTTTTTATTTGGTGGGTGTTTGTGTTGATTGGTTTGTTACTGAAGGGGATTCAAAACATATGAAGAAATATTAGCGTATGCGGTGTAACAAGCTAAATTTATACTGGTTGTATTATTGTTGAAGTCATTGGAACTCGATGCTGCTTCTATAGTTTTCTGGGTTATTTAGTTGTAATGAATTCTACTTTTATGTTTAATTTGAATTTTTGTTAGTTATATATATTCTAATTTCAGGCAGACTTGGATGCTTCCAGACAAATGACTCGTTCAGCTCCAAGAGAGGAGGTTCTGCACAAGTTTGGGCAGTTTTCATGTCATATTTCCATATTCTCTAACATTAGGTCAGTTTCTTATAGGTAAAGGAGTGGCAAGATGCGTGGGATACTAAAGGAGGTGAGAATATGTTTGATGCTAAAAATCACTGTTTGTTATAAAATTACAATGGTGCATGACTTCGTGCCATTATACTCATTTGCAGCACTATCCTATAACAATATTGGAAATGTATTATGCACTTTATGTATTTAAAATTTGTGATCTTGCATAATTTAGAAAGTAGGAGTGATATTTCATCCGTAAGTCCATGAGATAAGTGGTTTTGTTTTTCAATTGTGGATAACTGCCGTATTTGTCAATGGTTTTTTATATTTTTAATCTCTGATCTTTTTTGACAAGAAAAAAGATGTGATATATGCATGTAAATCAAAGTCCTTTTGAGCTAGAATTATTTGTTAAGGAGTTGCGAATGAATGATATGTTTCCATGATATGCTGATGCAGATGGATTTTGGGAAAAACTACAATTAATCGCAGAGAAGAAGGTATGTAGTGTTTGTTGGAAAGTTATCTTGTAGATATTTAAAAGACATAGCACCCTTGATCTTGGATATTTTCTGTAGTTCAAAATTCTCTATCTAATCAAGAAATCATTAATTTATTATGAATTCAATAACTAGGTCCTTCAATAAATTTAACTTCATGGGCTAGAAACCCTTTCCGTCATTTTATTTGCTCCAAGTGTCTTCATAAATGGATAAATCAGACAAGCCTATCTTTTGACTTTTGAGTGAAGAAAATTAATGTTGTTTTTAATTTTTAATTATTTTAGATGGGAACTGCGGAGGCAGAGACATTCTGCAAGGCATTCCAGCAAGTCTATAATGAATTTGTAAGGGCAATCACTCGATTCTCTGAAATCCAGAACGTTTTTCATTTTTTTGCTGACTTGTAACTCATCTTTATGTTACAATTAGGTGTATGAAGACTTGACATTGGATGCTGCTAGGAGCCTCATGAACATGAAAAAATTCTGATTTATTAGCGATTTCCATTTTCCCCTTCCCAAGGTCGAAAGTGATACACTATTCTCAAAAACAAATTGAGTAACTCATTCGGCATTCGAGATTCTGTGATTTTGGTGAAAATGATCTAAATTAACTGAATCTGGTATTTGTTGTTGTTTTGCTGCTTCCTGTTAGGAATCATAATCCTTCTGCTGTCATTTTTTGCTTGATCGCATACTTACAACTTTGTGTTAATATATTTCGATTTATCGCACTGAGTATTATTCCAGTCGTTCAGTTGCTATCTGGCTTGTTTGGATTCATCATAAAACACATGATAAAAGCCTATTCAGTAACTTATCAGCATCCGAAGGGAAGCTGCATTTGTCTGACTTCTCTTTGATGTTACAATGGATAAACACTGAATTCACTTTGAGCCTGAACTCAATCACTTTTCAAGGTGGGTTTTACTACTTTTCTGATTCTTCACGTAGTTAAGTATTGAATCCCAGATCATGATGAGTTTTACAAAATGAATAAGTCTTCTTTTGAATCGTAGTTTTTGGATCAATGTATTCTCTGGCGGTATTACTTCACTTCATTTTTCTGTAAAAAAATGAGACCCTTTTCGTTTTAAGGTTGGTACTTAAGTTATTGTTTAACCTTTTCTGCAGTTATGTCAACTGTTGGAACTTGACATGAAAATCGACAACGAGATGCTGTCGTAACGGAAGTACTGGCCTGACAGAATCACCGCACCTAAATACTCAAGCTCTCTGAAAGTCTGTGCACCAGGAGAACTAACAGGTGATCTGTTTGTATTGATAACACATTTAAGCTAACTCCATAGGAACTTTCATCTGCGCTGGAAGAAGCTATCGGAACCGTAGTGATCTCTTCATGCTATGTGTTAGCTAAAAGTAAAATAGAATTCTCACAGAAGCAAAGAAGCTTTGCAATTTCAGACATCCAAATTCTGTTGGGGTCTAAAAGCACACGAAAAGCTGATCATTTTTGGCTTCATATCTTCATGGTAAATCTCCTACGTCCCTTACACCGTTTTCCGAGTTTCGTTTCTCTTATGAATCATGATCGCCTTGCAGGATCCGACAATGCAAAAAGAAAAGCTCAAAGTTGCTCTTACATAGTTGCACACAGAGACTGCCATACCTCATGGCAACTTAAAATCAACCAACATTCTCATCAAAACTCCAAACCTGCATTCAATCTTAACTGATCACAGTCTTCACTGTCTACTAACACCATTCGGAACAGCTGAACAAGTGTTTTTTTCCGGTGCATTCTTCTACATATCACCAGAGTTTACAAGAACAAGTAAGCCTTGTCCATCTATAAAGAGTGATTAGGAGTTATTCTACTTGAACTTTTAACTGGACTTTTAAACTTGTTGAGAAATGAGAGTTTAGTAGATTATTCTTATGTTTTCATTAGTAGTTTTAGGGCGATGTGCAAATATAGCCCTCATTGTTTAGGCATAATGGCAAATTGAGCCCCCATCATTTTAAAATTTTGGCAATTTTGAACCCCAAAGTTTTAGAATGGCAAAACAGGTCCCCGACTTTTGTATGGTTTGGCAAAACTAATTCCCATTGTTTATCAAAATTGGCAATATTAGTCCCCAAACTCTTCAATTTCGGCAATGTTAGTCCTCAAACAAAAACAATGGCGTATTTGATCCTCATAATTCCAGAGTTTTGGCAAAAAAAGCCTCTAACGGTGTTAGAGATTCTCAACGTTTTGAAATATGATAATTACGGTCGTTAAATAATTTTGCAACGGTGTTCCTCAATGTTTTGAAAAACGTAAACCCTAACGGCCGTTAAATAATTTAGGGACCAATTTCGCCAAATTCTCCAAATTTGGGGACTAGTTTTGCCACCAAACGTAAATAATGAGGACTTATTTTGCATTTTTTAAACTTTGGGGACTAATTATGAACTTTGGGGATTGAATTTGCCAAATTTTACAAACTATGGAGATGAATATTGCCAATTAATTGAAGTTTGGGGACTCTATAGGTCAAAAAATAATTTGAGGATGAAATTTGCCAAAATCAACAAAATTTGGGGACCAAAACCGTTATTTTCCGGTAGTTTTATTGGGCGACTTGTAAATGTGATAATTTTGACAATTTTGGTGGTTAAAGTTATATGATCGTGATAATCATGTTTCTCAAAGTATGAAAATGATCAAATTAATTTCTATACTTTATAAGTTTTGGTAAAATAGTCTCTAGATTTTAGTATGTATTATATAATTAATTTTTAAAGTTTTCAATTCTAACAATTGAGATTCCACGGGTAGGACGGATATGCTACTTAAGATATCTGATTTTGTCAAATATTGTATGATTAAATACATTATTTTTTCAATTTATTTAATATCATATGATCATGGTAAGATTTGAGAAATAAGGTTATTCTAGTGGATTATATCAACTTTTTTGTGTAAATTATTAGTAAATAGTAGAAATTTATGAAAAAATATAATATTTTATCTTATTATAATTATTAAAAAGAAAGATAGTTTTGAAAGAATATTTGAAAATAATATTTATTAAATAACTGGGAAATATAATTAGAGTCCACGGGTAGATTGGGTTCTACTTGTTTTAGCCTTACGCTGCCCGGTCTGCCCCTAATTTTTTTTTCTGTCTCATCCTTTTTGGCTAGGGGCTCTCCAAATATATACACATTTCTCTCCATCGCGATTTTCCATCTCTAGTCCTAAATTACGGTTCCAACCGTACTCAAATCGGAAACCTCCGCGACGACCGCCAATCTAGATCTGTTTGAGGTGAGGAATTCGCTTTTTTGGTTGTTTTTGTAATTGGACGATGGACGCTAGGGCTGTGGTGGAGCTTGATTGCTTTTCTGAATTTTGGTTTATTTCTTTTGAAATTCGATTCACGACGAATGTTTGATATACGGTGAGAATGCTCTGTGGTTAGGCATGAACTTAAAGGACAGATTTCGGTTGATGTTCTTTTAAAAACAAAATTTGTAGTCCGATCCCCTGATGTGATTTATTGTTTTGCATACATTTTTTGTATGTTTTGCATCACTTTTTCTCCAATTGTTCTTATTTCACCTGGAATGATTTGGAATGTATTCCCCCCCTGTAATTTTGGTCTTTATTATTTTAGCATTTTGGTTTGAGGAAAATATTTTTTATGTATATTTTGGAATGCTTTTCCAGTGAAATAGGAAATTTATAGGAATTTGGCCTCACGCAAATTTCTGGCTTGTTTGATAAAAGTACTGAATGAATGTATAACTTACTTCTTTATAGTGTTGAAGAAATTATTTATATTTACTTATAGTGTTTGTTATCTTATGTATCCATTTTCTTCAGAAGCCAGAATTGCAACTTGAGGTGGGCATCATGTCTCCAACATCGAATTCTAAGTCGAAAGATAAAAAGCCGGCCAGAGTTCTTGTCAATAATGCTAGTGTTGGGATCCCGGCAAGTGGGTACAATCCTCTATTAGGAACATTCAATTCATTTGAGAGTTTACCGGCATCTTCTAACAGTTCTCTTCATGCAAATGGTCGATACCGTACAATAGATGATGTGGATGATCATAATGGAAACTCTTTGGGAGCTGTGATTGAATGTGACTCTGTTTCCAACAATGGAAGCTGGTCTGGTGAATCAGAAGACCATAAAGAGAAAACTTCTCAGCCATTACGTCAGGAGTCTGTTCCAGGAGCTGACAATGAAAAAAGAGATAAAACACGGCTGAAGAACGAGAAAAAGCATCAGAGGCAAAGGGAGAGACGGGCTCAGGAACTGCATGAGCGTTGCAGTGGTTATCTCATGTCAAGGAAGCTTGAAGTATTAGCCGAACAACTTGTGGCAATGGGTTTTTCTTCTGAACGAGCAATGATGGCTTTGATTCTGAACGAAGGTCGGGTAGAAGAGTCAGTGGCATGGCTTTTTGAGAGTGGGGAAGAGGAAAATCGCACAGAACATGATATAGACAGTGGGGGGAATTTAAAAATTGATATATCAGAAGAGTTTACAAAAATCACAGACTTGGAAATAAGATACAAGGTTTCCAAGCAGGAAGTTGAAAGAGCTATTGTTGCTTGTGAGGGGGATATTCAAAAGGCTGAAGAAATGTTAAAGGCATCAAAGAAAGATGACAACGCTGCACCTGCTTCGGCAGACAGCAAACCAACAACAGGCATCGGTCAGATTTCATTGACCGGACAGCCTAAGATTATACCGTCTGCCAGCATGCAACAGAAAAGAGATGAAAAGGATTTCAACTACACCAAAGTTGGGATGATATCAGGTCATCCTTCTCCTGATCATGGATTAAAGGGTATGCAATTGAGAAAAACACCTCATAAAGTGGATTGGATCAAGCCACATCAGAACAGTGTGCCCACAGATAAAATTTGGCCAAGTGTGACATTGAATCCTTCTGTTTCTAATTCAGTAGCATCATCTTTACAGGCTGCACCCCCTCCATCCAAGGTTGAAGCTCATTATATGGCTGTAAGTGATGATTTGAAGAATCTTCAACTTGGGTCGATGAGAGAACCAGTTTTTGTTATGCAGCGACCTCAATCCGTTAACGCCAAGCTGGCCCCTAGCTCAAGTTCTGGCTCATCTCCTCCTGGTACAGCCATGGTTTGGCATACTAATGGCATCAATATGAAAAAGCCTAATGGATTGGTACCAGTCTCTACAAGCCTTGTTTCCAATGGTGTTAATTCACATTCATTGTACAATCAACTCCATTTTCAGCCACAGAAGCACCTGGCTTCCAACGGTAGCTCAATTGATTCCCAAGATCTCAACCGTCCATCTCCGACTCTAACAGCTGCTGCCTCACTTGGTCTGTTTTCTGGACTCGGCACGAGCTGCTCATCAGGATCATCTACAGTAGACTGGAACTCTGGTGGCTCTATGTTGCAGTTTGATTATACCAACATAGACTGGAGTTTAGACACAAGATCATTAACATCAAGATCAAGAGGATCATGGACAGCTACGAATTACTCGTCTCAGAACGGCATTCGTACAAGCGATTCATTTCATTATGGCATGGATTCGAGGTTTGCGAATGGGAATAGTAGTAATGTGGTTCAAGAGAATGGAGTAGCTTCCTTGGAACAAATTCCGAATGGTTCTTCTAGGGATCAACGGGCTCCTGCTCCTCCTTTTGATGAGAAAGATTTGTTCAGCTTTACAAGACATTATGTTTCTTCCCCTTCGCTTTAAGGGATGTAAAATGTCATTTAGAATAAACATGGACTAAGAATGGGTTGATTGCATGCCAGTTTATGTTATGGTGTTTCCTTTGGTTTAATCTGTTTTATTATGTATCCTTTCAATCTGCATTCTGCATCCCAAAATTAGCTTCATTTTTATATGGTATTAGATTTGTCAAAATTATGAAAATTTGGAGATTGAATGCAAATTAAGAAATAGTAGTAAGTTCTTGAATTTGGTTAGAAAACAAATGCGATAAAATTTGTCAATTATCATTTTTATAAGAAAAAGAATTTGATCCATTATTTTGTCAAATTTTATCCTCAAACTTTAATTTGACATTCGTAGTCTACATATTTTGATCACTTTAGGAAAAATGATCCCCAAAGACTTCCTAAATTCAGCAAATTTGATCAATGAAATACAAAACTAGTTCCTAAATTTTATGGAACAATTTTTCCACACATTTAAACTATGATAACTACTTTTACCAAAATTTACAACGTACAGGAACTAATTTGACCTTTAAAAAACCTTAGAAACCAAATTGATCAAATCATGCAAATTATAGGTAGGAAGATAGAGCTAATTGTTTAAAATCATACAATACAAGAAGCATTTTCCCTTCCTTTAAGCTACTGATGATCATTCCAAGTGTTTATAAATGGTTTAGATCTCTAAATGAAAATGAATTCTAATCAACAACCATAACTTCAGCATCATCCATCACACTAATTACCTCATCACTTGCTAATCTTATCTCCTCCACAATACTCTTTTCATCTTCCTCAATTGTGTTTTGCAATTCATCCACCTAAAATCCCAAATCAATTCTTCACATTATCTACATTTTCCACCATCAAACAACAATTATCAATAAACACTTACCACATGTAGCAGAAGAGCAAACTGCTTCTTCCTAAGATCCAATGTTCTTGATCCAGCTGCATTTTCCGAATCCAATATCGATATCTCTTTCTCAAGTTCATTAATAATTTTTTGTGTTTCTGATCTTGGAGGATGCATACCAATCAACTTCCTTATAGCTTCACATTCCTCTTTATGCTGTCTCTCAATCTTACTTTCTTCTAATTGTTTCTTCAATTCCTCGATATCTTTCTGTGTAACCAATATCTGGTGATTTATCTCATCTTTTAACTCATTGAAATTCTCCTTCTCTCTTACATTTGCTTCCATTACAGCTTTGCTTTTGAGCAATGGAATTTCAAATGTGTTCAGTTCTTGTAAAAAGGCTTTTGCAAGTTTCTCACATTCACCATGATTTTCACCTTCTTTTTCTATTTCATGTGTCAATGCTGCAAACTTTTTTTGAAGCTTCTTCAATGGTGGATCGCCCCTCGTCGTAGTTGTTCGAGTAAGCAGCCTGTATTTGATTATTATATCATCTTCAACCGGACCAAATGCATAGTGTGCTGCTGCTGCAGTTTCGCCTTTACCGACCACTTTCTTAGTTCTCAACATTTCTGTAAACACTGCAAAAAAAAGCAACAATCTTGGAGCAATAATCTCAAATACTTGCAATTCAGAAACTTGTATGAAATATTAGCAACTGCGAATCACAGAATGAATTTCACCAGCAAATATAGAAACACATCAATGATTTCGAATTGCGATTTCACAATTAATCTACCGGATTCAATTTAAACAACTCAAAGATAACCAAGAATGAAAAAACCTAATCAGGAAGCAAGATATTCCTGAACCCTAAAAAACAGATTCCATGGCCAAGCGGACTCACCCCGATAAGACAAATCGATCAGCAGGCGTCGTCACCGTCTCCGACCAGACTAGGGCTCAATTCAAATATGTAAGCTTCAAACAGAGAAAAGCACTTTCCTGGGGATATTATCGTCATTAAATAAATAAATCATTTTTTTATAAACCATTCATATTATTGTTTGTAGTTAAAATTATGAAAGCCACCCAATATAACGGTTATATCGAGATTAATCAATGGATCGATATTCCGATATATCATAGTTATACCATCAATATATAAGAAAAATTACTCGTATCAGTCATCATTCTTTAAAATATGAATTTATGGACTAAATGATTCATTTTTATTTCAAAATTCCCAATCCCAACAAAAATAAATAATTACGCATAGGACTCTTACATAATTTGAACATTTCGTGAATAATATGTGTTCGGCTCTTATATGATCGTGTTCGTTTGTTCGAATAAAAATATGAACATTGTTCGAACATTATTTTTTGTTCGTTTATAATTTGAACGAATACGAACATTTTCGTGAACAAATTTGAATGTTCGTGAACAAATATATTATTTTAATTAATTTTTATATTAATAGATAATTATAGTATTTACATTTAAAAACATTTACAAAACTTTCTTATGATGTTAGGGAGTTAATTTCTTTTTTATTTTGTGAAAGATAATTAATTAATTATTTATTCGGTGCATTTATTTTTTTGTGATTTTATTTATAAAACAAAAAAATGTGAGTTTTTTTGTGAATTTTGCACAAATAGTACATACATATTCGAACAAGCTATTCGAACGAACACGAATATATATTCAAGTTCGAATAAAATATAAACGAATATAAACACGTTCGAATAAAAATATGAACGAACATGAACATAACGAGTTAGATTCGTTCGGATTGAATAGAACCCTAATTTACGCTTACCTTACCTTACCTTACCTTACCTAACCTATGCCATAAATCGTTCACAAAGCCCAGCTATAACTTAAAAGTAATTTTACAACGCAAATTTGAATACAGAAAACTAGAAGGCAATCTCTTCAAGGATCTGAAGTGTATTCTGATGAACCTGAAACACAAGAAATAATTCCAATTGTTCCGAAAAAGCCCGAATTTAGATTCGATTCGGTAAAACGAGTGAATGCTACTGCATTTTACCCATTCTAGATGCTGTGCTGTGATTCCAGATTTGTTCCCAGAATATATACTACCAAGAACCTGATTCCCATCACATTTTTCATTCATAATCCATGTAGTAAAACAAATACGAATCGATCTTACCTTTGAAACTGTTTCGAGGAACATCCCGGGTCGTACTGGTAATGATTTCCGATGACCATCACTTGTCTGAAGATCAAGATTGAAGTTAGTTACATTACATAACTTGTCTGAATGGTTTTACTTTTGTTAACTTGCTTACCTTTTCAGTGACTTCATTCTCTTCCATAGAGTCCGCGCCTTCGTCTTTTCCTTGCATTACGCATTTGATCATGTCACGCACGGCTTTCCCTGGCCGTAACGCTACGAGTTTAGTTAAAAACTTGACCTGTAGAAGGATAACAATCGTTCGTATTTTATAGAACGAGTAATTATTCGAAGTTTAAGGGAAGAACCTCGGGTTCGGGGAGTGTGTTAAGCCCACGATCATTTCTTTCATCGAGTAAACCTCCTCCCATCATGTTCTTCGATTCTTCTCTGATCAAAACTAGTCTCGCAAGTAGCTTTCGATCAGGAATGGAAGGACGTGATTCCATCGTCTATCGAGTGACTGTTAGTACAAAAACTTTGCCAAAACATACAGAAAATCTCACCTCTAAGAGATCATCAGCTTGATTAGCAATCTCGTTTAGATTGGCTCCGGGAAGATGAACTTTTGTGCCATTTTCTCCCTCGAACACGCCCCCGCCTGCCGCAACTCGTCTTAATAACTCATGCCGGCTATCTTTCGATGGAGTTTGACACAAAATACCGACTACCTGAACCTAAAAACACAAAAAAAGAGCTTTAGCTGTACATCTTTATAAAGATTACTAAGATTTAATTCTCACATGAGGAGGGCATTTTTTAGTGAGATGTGATAAGACTGTCTCTTTAATCATCTCCAGCAAAGTTTTTCTCTGAAACAATTAACAAAGTGAATACGAATGAGGCATAGAACTACACGAATGAAATCAATATTACATTGTGTGTGTACCTTGTCATCTTGATCTCTTTCAGCAAGTTTTATCATGTAATCGAGAGCCAGCATAAAACCCGACTCCATTTCGTCAACTCTCTTACCGATTACTCCTTGTGCAACCAAATGGATTGCTACTTCTTCTGATTTTTCATCAATTTTCATATCAGACAGCTTTCATTGCAGGCACATAAACAAAACACAGTGTAAGTATAATTCATCTCTACTCAGTAACTTGCAACTTATCAGCAATAATTCGAGATCGTATACGGATAAACAGAACCAAATTTTAATCCAAAAGTTTAAAACCATGGTTTTAAGCACTGATTAGATAATTGCTTCAATGGAATTGTTCCAAACTCACAATATATTCATCTTTAAAGAAGATAAGAAACCACAAAATCAAGCATAATTACTCACAAGCCCTGGTTTCAGAAACATCAGCCATGAAATCTTATTTAGAAGAAATAATTGTTTTTACAAAAGCTTGCAAGCTAACAAGTTTGTTCATTGAAGGATAATGTAATGCCCATAATTTCAGTAAATGAAAGAGATAAAGAGTACTCACAAGCTTGGTCATTTCTTCAAGAACTGATGTGACTTGATCACCACCGAAGATGAGAGCTTCGTAATGAGCCGCATCCCACTTATCTTCTTCAGCAAATACTTTGCTGTTTAGTGGAGCAGCGCGAGGAGCATAAAACGTCGATATTTTGGTTTGCTGATAAGATCCGAGATGAAAGCTGCAATGACCTATAGCTAAAATTGGTGGCTTGACATACGAAAACGAACAACGGGGAGATAAGGTGACAGATGGCGCGGCGGCGGACGCCATGGAAACCGATGAGCTCCGAGATGGATAATTAGAATTTTAAATCAATAAAAGTAGATTTTTTCATCCAAAATTGAGTAATTAAATTTATATTATTTATTGTATAAACTTCATATTTTAAATTACCAAATTATAAATAGACAAAAATATTAGTATCGAATTGAAAGTTTGAAACAACAACTAAAATATTTACGATTATATCTGAATATTTATATTAATTTATATTTTGGTCCCATTTCGTTGTAGATTTAAACCCTAAAGCAATCAAATTTGCAGCGAGGGAGGAGCTTCATCCATGTTTTCTCCGGCGAGAACGTTTCGTGCCTATCATCTTTTACAATTTCAGTTTCGATCATTTAGAACAGAGGCAAGTGCTGCTTCACAGCCACCACGTCCTCGCCGCCGTTCAAAGTATTCTCCGTCTGCAATTTTAAGAAAACCCGTTGAAAAGTCGGAATGGTGGATGGTGGACGGGGAAATGCACGAGATAGGGGAAAATATTCCTCGCCGGGAGAGGTACGTGATTCCGAGGGATAACATCTCGAATAGACGGCGGAAGCAGCTCCGTGATCAGTTCATGCGTCGTACACGCCTCGTTCTCAAAGATTCGGTTAGTTGTTTAATTGCGTCATCTTTTTATGCAAGTTTTTCTTTATAGATGTTCTGGTTCCAGTTAAATATGCTATTATAGTGTGTTAAGAGTTGTTTTATATTGTGAGTTATTCTTTTCCAAAATGAAGGAGCATGAGCCTTGGTGTAGAATATATATGGAATTGTACAATGAGCTTAGAGAAACATGGGAGAGGTTATACTGGGATCATGGGTATAACAAGAAACTGGCTCAAGACCATGAAAATTATGATTCTCCAGAGGAGGATGATGATGAAAATTTCAATCCTTACAGGTTTGTGATTTCAGCATCTTATTCCAATTATAAGAATGAGAGTTCTTGTGTAAAAGGATTGATTTTTTGTTCCTTTCATTTTGTTATAAAGATAAATGCAAACACTGTGAACTGATAATGTTGTATACTACAGGTCAAGACAACCCCATCCTGAGCAATTCAAGGTAGTAATTCAATTCCCCAAGTAATTTTTGATGGTGTAATATCAAAATTTGGTGAAGAAAGTGGATGGATGATCTTGAGTTGATTATTTGTGAAACGTCGGGTTTTATTGCAGGATAAGGAGGATAGGGTTAACATTCTGCGCGACAGATTTGAATACGAGAGGGAGAAAAGAATGAGGGAGAGAGGTGAGTATATTTCATGAGTTTTGCATTAGAAGTAGGAATCAAAATAATTGTTTTTACAGCCTTTGCGCCAATGAATGGGGAAATGTATTCTGATGTGAGGAATCGAGTGTCAAGCCGAGAGCCGTTTGACGTGAGGAGATACATATCTGAATCTGATGAAGAAGATTAAGTTGAGTTAGTAGCTTAAAGTAGCATCCATGAATAGTTGTTGTGTTATTTACACTGTTCGTGAGATCCCTAAACCATTCTTCTGAGGGAGAAATGAATTACATTATTTATTTATGAAGCACTTTTCTATTTGAAAAAAAACAAGTTATTCATCCTTTAATATGCAGATAAGGGAAAACTTGATCGAAATCCATGGACTAGAGACTTTATGATCTTGTACTGAAAGATGAGAGCCTTGCAGTTGGGCTTCATGGTTTTGGTCACATTGGAACTAGGCATTTTCTGGGCATGTTTGTGTGATGAAGGGGCTACAATCAGTTAGCCTCACTTGTCGCCATCATCGTCCGATTTGAGCTTGTCGTCGAAATCAGACATCTTGGAATCGATGTTTACATTATCGCCATCATAGTCGTTGCTATTTTTACCATTAGGAGTAATAGGTGCCCATCTATAAAGCATAAGGCGAGTAGATCCGTTAGTTCAGTTCAGTTTCTGCCGACGTCAAGTGGTGATGGTGGTCGGAATTGGTATTCGACGGGGACATGTGAACCCACTTTTTGTTCCACTTGCGAACTGGACCAGTGAAAACAGCCGCTGTGCCACCGACCGGGACTAGAGAATGTTGCCCCAACTCCTTCAATTAAAAAATGAATGGATCAGCGGCGGCGGTTTTTTCTGATTGGTCTGAAATCGAAACATCTGCAATCAAACAATGCTGTAGCACAAAACCGGTTTTCATTTTTTTAAAAATTAATTTTGTGGGAAAAAGAGGTAGAAATATAATATTTTACCAAAATAAAATAATTTTTCTAAAATTAGGTATGGATATAAGATGAGGTAATCCTAAATTTTTAAAAATATTTTACATAAATTATGATATTTTACCAAAATAAAAATAGTTTTATAAAATTAGGTATGGATATATGATGAGTAATGGTGATACATAAGATGAGTTAATCCTAAATTTTTGATATCATTATGATAACTTATGTAAAATATTTGTTAAAATTATCGCATAATTTTAACAGTTATGTTAAATAAATGTATCCGAGTTGAATTCCACATCTTAACCCGTCTCCATAATTCAAATATTATTTTGATATTATTTTGATAAAAAAGCAAAATATTCTTCAAGAACCTCATACACACCGCTATGAAAAATGGGATTATATATGAAAACAATTTTACGAAGTAACATTGCCTATATGCAATACAATAAAAAACAACTTCACAACATAGTTTACAAAATCTAAGAATACAAAACTCTTGAAAGAGTAAAAAATGTCATCTTGATCGTTTAACATTTTGAAAACATATCAAATACCGACTTAAGAAGTTGAGTGTTGGATCACGAATCTATAATCCAATACGATTTTCCAGTCATACAAAGAATTTAGTAATGGATGATTTTCCAATCGTTTTGACACTAAAAAAGTGAACGAAATAGATGGATAACAATCATATTGATACATTAAAATGACACTCTTAGAATGATATGGATTCCACAGATATAAGTGATAAGATCATCAGAAGATAGAACTTGAGATTTCAGATTTGAAGAGCAAATCAGATGATAAATGAGCAAAAACAAAATGATTAAAAAAGTGCTGAGAATAATTTGATCAAGGTTCATAATTCATCACAAATTGAAAGTACCAAGTAAAAAAACATAAAGTACCAGATTACGAAATGATAGTTTTAATCAAATAAGCTGAATCCCATGTCATCATCGCTCTCTTCCTTTGGTTCCTCCTGGAAAAAAAATTGAGTTCAATCAATTCATGAATTTCTAGGAAGTTGTTTCAATCATATGAGCAAGAAATGAATCTATTGAAGTTATGCAATTTTTTAGAGAAAGAACAAAATTGGGAAGTGTTGTGAATTTCTCTCAAATTTAGTGTATGATACAGTTTTGATTAAATTTTGAAAGAAAGTGTGCATAATTATCCAGTATTCGTATTATTCAGAGTACGATGACTAGTACCTTCTTCTCCTCTACCGCAGGGGCAGCAGGAGCGGCACCTCCAGAAGCAGCACCTCCGACCGGAGCGGAAACTGCGACTGCTCCACCGCCTCCACCTGCGCCTACGTTCAATATAAGATCTTCAATGTTCTTCTTTTCGCAAAGCTTGGCAAACAGGCTAGGCCAATACGACTCAACCGTCAAATTCGCAGCCTTCACAAGCGTAGCGATTTTCTCCGCCTACAGCAGAAGTTCGAAACGTAACCACAACACCATCCAAACACATAAAATCGAGAAAAATCATACCGTTACTGCTATGCCATCATCATGAAGAATCAAGGCAGCGTAGGTGCACGCCGTCTCGCCGATAGACATCTCCGATTTGTAATGAAAGATTTGTTCTCCGCTGCGGCAAGAATTCAAGGGCTCGTTAGGGTTACAATTAACATCACCACGAAGTATATAAAGTAGTTGGTTTTTACCTCTACACCCCTGAAAAAGTTTGTATTTTAAAGGATACCCCTACATTACTCCATTTGCATCGAGGCCCATAAAATCACCTGTCTTTACATTTGATACGAATATTCTTGTGCAAAATCGTATCTTGGTTAAAAATCCACAGGGGTCGTTTGGGCTTTGGTATAAAAATGATAATTACATCATCATTAAACAAATCAATTTTGTTTTTTTTAATCAATCTTGGTAAAATTATAATATTATAATCATGATATATAAAAAATATTAATAAATCATTATATTATATTATATTATATAATTATTAGAAATAATGATGAAAAACAAATCATGATTTGAACGTTTTCACCATTATTTTAACTGGAAAACCAAACAAATCCAATTCATAAAATATTAAAACCCTTTAAATCAATCAAAAAATGTTTATTGTCTTTTTGTAACTAAAAATAGTAATCGAACAAGACCAAAAAAACACAAAAAATTAAAATTGATACTAATGTTAATTGTGATGTTCATATAAATTCTACAATGCAGCAATCTGCATCTACTACAAAACTCTTTCGAACCATCACTACCAAACAGATCAAGGGCTACCAGAATTCGCAAGCAACAAAGACATCGGGTAAGCAAATAATTAGGTTTCCATTTGGGAATTGGTTGCCTCGATTTCAACCTGATGCCACGAGGTTGTGTAAGACCTCGGGGGTACCGAATTAACATAGACAAATCTCAGCATCAGATATACATAAAGAACAATTAGATGATAAATATAATGATTTACCTAACTTATCAAAGTGCTAAGGATCTAAAGAAACCGGGAAGTTAAATGTGTTCACATTGAAGTAAAGGTATGAAAGTTTATGGTTATAAAAAAGTAAAACCGTGAAGATTAAGTGTGAGTCATTAGCGCTAGTTTAATCCAAAATGACTGAAATGCAATAAATCACACAACATATATAACCTGGAAATTTTGACGGGCGATGCCAAAGTGAATCAGTTACGGACCAAAAAGCAATTTATGCATTATGGTTCATCTTCATAGTGCCAGAGAAAAAAATAAAAATATTGTGCAAGAGCTACCTTCTCCTTGGGGGTTTCTACTTCTAGATGAGCTACATTTGCGTTCCCTGACCTAAAAATCATATGAATTTCTATGAAAGACCAAGGGTAACTATAAGATTTGACCTATTTGAGATTAACCTTTGGTTGATCTCGGATGTTTTAATAAAACAAAATTTCTGTTAAAAAAACTATAAGGACAGCTAACAAATATTTAAGGGAACACCTCAACTCAATATCCAGGATGCGCCCATACTGAAACAGGGGGAAATTATTCTGTCAAAACGCAAATAATCTACAAATAAAATTTTCCATTTCTGCTACTGAACACTTAATATCAACTGATCTATAGAATACAACACTGGATATATTTTATAAATGCACCTTGAAAACATCCAATGAAACAGACAACGACAACATCTAGAAAAGGAACTATAAAAAGAAGTTAGATAGGGGGAATATACTAACCTTGAAAAATAAATCTTCAACCTCTGATTCTCTAATGTCAGCACCAACATAGATAGTGCATGAGAAACGACCACTCATCCTTAAACTTCAAGGAATACTGCAGAGAGGAATTGCTCATGAATGATAAAAATTGTATCAGACTCTACAGACCAGCCCAATCTATAGATACTTTGGACGAAAGATTTGAGGAGTAACATATAATGCAATAAATCAAGAATAAACTTGTGAAACAAACCAAGATAACATCATTGATAGGAGCAGTGCTCCAAAGCTCCATACCTCATTTGCTCCAAGATACACCAAACACATACATATGCGAAAGACTCCACAATGACTTCCATTCTAGATCCCTATGTATGACTGCAAAGCTGATGATTGTCCAAGCGCTTGACATCTATCATAAGCAAAGCATTTATATCATTACAAGATTTAACCTAATCTCCGCTTCAAAGTTATCAACAAATCCAGATATTTTAGAATTAGACTTGGAGGGAAAGATGATGGTGACAAATAGCAAAAAAAGAAAAATATTGCTGATATCCCAATAAAAACCTAAAAAACCTTCAAAAAATGGGCCTGTTGGAGTGAAAAATTAGCTTTACTGCCCCACGCCTTCAGAATTTACATCTTATTTTCATCAAAAAAACTGAGGTAAAAATAAGTATACAAGATGATGAAATCGCAGGTCTGTACCAATGCGAAATAGGCTTGCAAGTCCGGAAGACCAATTAAAGTGAAAGATAAAAAAATTTCAGGAAAAATCCAGTCAGAAACATCCTTCATGAAGTCATTCCGGTAGTACTAGAATTATTCCAAAATTGACATTGACATGAAAAATCTCGGTGATAATAGATGGAATAAGCTAAAGACTTAAAATGATTGTAATTTGATAGTGCCTTGAGCCAAATTCACTGCAATATTCCATGAGTTCAAAAAGTGAACTAAAGAAAAAATATTTCAAACTTTCATACAGATGGAACTACCGAATTCCAAATCACGTATACATAAAAAATATTTCTCCAGAACCACACAACAGAATTTAAGAGCACAAATATTTTATTTCAGTCTTAAACATAATTTTACCCTGAATAGAAGGAAAACAAAACAAGAAATTGTTGAGTGATCTGGAGTCCACACACTATGTTGGCTGTTTATTCTCAAATTATGTTTCAAATGGGCGCCCAGTTCTGAAAAAAAAGTATCAATACTTGTCCCTTCCGATTCTAGAAACAATGTAGATTTTTAACCTCTTTGAAAATCCCTAACCTCTGAAAAAACAAGAATGCTAAAAACTCAACTCTTGATGTCGTGCCTGGTTTCTTGACTCAAGTTCTATACAAGTTGTGTACGAGGGTTGAAGAATTGAGAGTTCTGTGACCTGAAACTGGCTAAGAAACTGCTGTTGAAGGTTTGATAGTTGGTGAAGCCAAGACTGAAGAGTATCAACCTAGGGCTGGATTCACGACTTCATTGTCGTTCTTGATTGTTTTGTTTAGTGAAACAACTGCTGCAGGTGCGATGGACAATGGATTGCTGATATGATCGATTTCTCAGCTGAGATATCGTGATCGTATACAAGATAAAATCAGTAGTAAGAATTTAATTGCTTTGAGAATTAGATTTAGGAGTAACAAGATAAAATACAAAGACACCAAAGTTAAAACTGAAATGAAATAACCATGTCAACTAATCGTGCTCAATTTAATGTCCAAAACACATAACGGATACCTAAATCAGTAAAAATTCCTAGCTAACGCACTAATATTATCGATATAACAGGTCACACGCGCCTAAGATCAATAACAAAGATTTCTCTCGAATTTAAATTCAACATGATACCCGCGCGTACCTTCGATCAAACTTGAGAAAAAGCCCTCAGTTTCTTCGCGTTCGCGACCGGTTTTGCTAAGTTAGGGTTTCGCTTGGAGATTTGTGATTTTCTTGCGTTTTTACTTTTTAGTTCTACAATTCACCGTCAAAGGAAGTTTCAGTAATTACATATACCTCCCTTGAATTTTAAGGATTTATTCTATTACCCCCGTTTACATTCGGAACCCTAAATTCAGGGCTCAGTTAAATTTGAATATTTATGTTTTTTTAAATATAATAAATCATGTATATTGTTATATTTATTTTTGCTCGGAGTTAAAACTTGGGAACGAAAATGCAGCAGGCGGCCGAGGCGATGAGTTCGGCTTCTCCGACGCCTCTCAGCCTCGTCTCCACCGAGCAGATTCAGAAGGTAATCGATGCTCGTGAACGAGTATTTTCTAAAATACGGTTCTTAGTTCTTTATCTGTGGGCAAGTTCCTTCGAAAGAAACTGAAGTTTTGATTTGTTGCTTGGGTTCTGGAAGTTATATTTTTATGTATCAAGTGAATCTTAGGTATTTTTGGTAGTGTTTTTCATCAACTTCTTGGTGGAATCATCGTTAAAAGTCGCTTGCCAGTTGATTTTGAGCTCTTCATATGGATGTATTATTTTTGAAGTGTTTGATCTTATTTTTCAAAGGCGATGCAGATAAAGTAAACTTGAAGTCTTGATAAGTAGCATTCTATTCTCACAGATTCTAATACTGGTCATTTTGTGCAGTATTTGGATGAGAATAAAAACTTGATACTCGCAATTATGGAAAGTCAAAAGCTTGGAAAATTAGTAGAATGTGCACAGTAAGCTTTGTTAACCATCAATGCTTCTTTTGATAAAGAGCAAGTGATTCAGTAGTTTAATTGTTTCAGCTATCAAGCAATTCTTCAAAGGAATTTAATGTATTTAGCTGCAATTGCTGATGCACAGCCACAAGTGTCTTCACTGCCTTCTAAGGTAAGTTCAATCCAATTTAACAGTAAAGCATATATGATTTCTGGTCTTTTATCTAACAACAACGTAGTATTTATTACAGCCAATTGTTCCACAAGGAAATCCAAATATGGTACACTTTCAGGCATCAAAGATGCAGCAACAGCAACAACAACATGGTGCCTCAGTAGCTAAGTTGCCTTTCCAGCTCAATGCTCTACGGTCACAGGATCAGCAGAATCAATTCCTACAGCTTCAACAACTGCAAGGTGAGTTTAGTCTTGGTAGCAATGGTTTGCATCCTTCAATGCAGCAACCAGCGAGTTTGATGGATATTAGAGGAAGGCATCATTTAGAACCTAGTTCTGGCAACGGTCACAGACATTCAGTTGCTAAACCGTCAGATGCTCCTCCTCTTTAAACTACAAGGTATTGTTGAACCCTTGTGAGTTCTTTCTACTTTCTTTGAAAACTATGTAGAAAGTTTTGCAAGTTTTTGAAGTCCAGGGTTCTGAATGCTGGTAGTTTTCCTCTTTCACTTTCAAATGACTTTCACGAATTACAGAAATTCCACTTTGCTATCATTTTACCATAGAAAATTATATGTTTGTTTTTGAAATTGTTATATGATCATGGTATGATTTAATACAACAATATACGGATAGAGTAGGTACCCTAATCAAGGAATGATGTGTTGTATGTGTTATTTGATGGTTACATAAATGTGTGTTTGTCTTTTCTTAGAATTATATATTTTAACCGAAATTACAATGAAAATTTGTGAATGACTAAAAGTCAATTTTAATGTTATCCCCAGGTCTTATATCACTCACTTCTAAGGTGTAGTAATTTTATTTAAATTTGTCTAATTATTCATCCGAAAAAACATCCTTTTAAATTATATATTATACGGTATACTATGTGGTACAAAAATTGATTTTTTTAAAAATGATTTAATTATATTTTTAGGATCGAACCCAAAAAAATCTAGAATCTGATCATAAAATTGGATATCGAGTGATATCGAAAAGAATATCAAACTACTTCGTAGTTGAGGTACTAACCACTATATCACCCAGGAGACTAACCCGTATGAAAACTTAAATGTTCTTATTTATACCAACTCCCAAAAGTGCTTTTGAAATATAATGCTAGATTATATGATCTGAAAATGTCTATAAAAAACGATCACATAATACCATCTTAATAAGTGTCTGTTACGGTTGAAAGTTTTCATACATATTGTTGTTTTATGAAAATTATTGATAATCAATAGACATTATATTTTAATATGAAAAACCCAAAAAATTAGAGAAAATTCATGTGAGCAAAAAAGGAGCCTCGCTTACCTCATCTATGGCGACGGTGAAACCGAGCGGAAGAGAGTAAAATTGCTCTAAAAAACCTAGGGTTCTGAAGGGCGGATGGGAAATGTCCACGCCCGAGCTGTCGTCGCCACCGCTGCATTGTTTCTGGGGAAAATCAGAGGGATGAAGATTTAATTTTTTACAACCAACATGATATGAAAAATGCGTACGCTTCGTTATCCAGTTGGGTCGGCCCTCGACCTCCCCTTTTGCCCTAGATTTAGATCTACAAAAGCTTCGAATACTGAAGGGCTGTGTAACGTATTAGTAGTTGCTTCAATAGCCGAAGCTTTATCAAATAACGGAGGATTATATTCTCTAGAAAAGTATGTAAATTCTATTACCTTTACTGAAGATATCGTTCTTCAAGTTATTCGTCGAGGTTATATTGATGTATCAAAGAAACTAGCTTTCTTCAAATGGCTACCTTCAATTCCAAACTACAAGCATTCAGTTAGAACATACTCACAGATGCTTAAATCAATCTTCTTCTTTCCTCACCAGTACAATCATCATGTTATTGATCTTCTTTCCATGATGAAGAATGATGGGTTGAAACTTGATTCAAATACTCTGAAACTGATCCTAAATGGATTGATCAAAGCACAAAAGTATGAGTTTGCACTACAAGTTATGGATTATGTTGAGAAAGAATTGATGAATAGTACCTCTTTGAGTCCTGATGTGTATAGCCCTGTTGTTGTAGCTCTTGTTAGAAAGAATCAGATATCCATAGCTTTATCAGTTTTCTTCAAGCTCCTTGATACCTGCACTTCAATCCCTGATGCATTTGCTTGTAATGAGTTACTTGTTGGTCTAAAGAAGGGAGGAATGAAAGATGAGTTCAAAGAAGTTTACGGGAAGCTACGGGAGATGAAGATTTATCCGTCGGATAGATGGGGTTACAATATATGTATTCATACATTTGGATCATGGGGTGATTTGAAAACTGCTCTAAGTCTATTCAAAGAGATGAAAGAAAGAGGAGGTTTAGTTTACCCTGATATCTGTACATATAACAGTTTGATACAAGTGCTCTGCTTGGTCGGGAAAGTGAACGACGCCATAGTCGTATGGAAAGAGCTAAAGGATTCATCAGGTTATGAGCCTGATTCATACACTTACAGAATATTGATACAAGGTTGCTGTAAATCCTATAGGGTAAATGATGCAATGAAGATCTTCAGGGAGATGCAATATAATGGTGTAGAAACAGAAACTATGACATATAATTCTCTTCTAGATGGTTTGTTCAAGTCAAGGAAACTTACGGAAGCTTGTAGTTTTTTCGAGACAATGGTTGATAACGGAGTAAGGAATACATCCTCGACATATAATATACTTATAGATGGACTGTATAGAAATGGGAGACATGAAGCTGCTTATACTCTGTTTTGTGATCTAAAAAAGAAAGGCAATGATTTCATAGATGGGATCACTTTTAGTATCGTGATCCTGCATCTTTGTCGAGAGGATCAGGTCGGAGAAGCATTGAAGTTGGTGGAAGAGATGGAGGGTCGGGGTTTTACGGTTGATTTGGTTACTGTAACTACATTGCTGATAGGTATATACAAGAAAGGACAATGGGATTGGACAGAGAAGCTAATGAAGCATATTAGAGATGGAAATTTGGTTCCTAATGTTTTCAAATGGAAATCTAAAATGGAAAGTTCATTGATGAGTCCACAGAGCAAACATAGAGACTTTAAGCCTATGTTTCCACAAGTAGCTGATGTAACTGACATTCTAGAACTCACTAACTCTATAGACACTAGAGAAAATGGTGAAGAAGATGTGAAGCATGATGAGTGGTCAAATTCTCCACATATGGATCATTTAGCGACTAAGTTGTCATCCAACAACTTTTTCATGGGGTCTAGGGGAGTTAGAGTCGGTGAAGATTCTTTCGACATTGACATGGTGAATACATTTCTTTCGATTCTCTTGGCTAAAGGGAAGCTGAGCATAGCTTGTAAGCTATTTGAGATATTCAGCAATATGGGAGTGAATCCTATGAGTTACACTTACAATTCTTTGATGAGTTCATTTTTCAAGAAAGGATACTTAAAGGAGGTATGGGGTGTACTTAAAGCAATGGGTGAAACTATTTACACTGCAGATATAGCTACCTATAACTTGATCATACAAGGACTTGGGAAAATGGGGAGAGCAGATCTTGCAAGTTCTGTTCTTGAAAAGTTACAGAAGGATGGAGGTTTCATCGATATCGTCATGTATAACACATTGATAAATGCTCTAGGAAAGGCTGGGAAGCTAGAAGATGCAGAAAAGCTTTTTCTGCAAATGAAAAATAGTGGAATAAATCCTGATGTGATTACTTACAATACTCTTATTGAAGTACATAGCAAAGCAGGTCAACTTAAAGAGGCTAATAAGTTCTTGAAGATGATGTTGAATGCTGGATGTGCCCCCAACCATGTGACTGATACAACTCTTGAGTACCTGGAAAAGGAAATAGAGAAGCTAAGATATCAGAAGGCTTCAATCATGCGCAGTTCAGTCAATGTTAATGATCCTTCTTAGGATCAATTTCAGATTGCTAACGGGCTGCATGATTATAAGGTTCAGATGACGACGAACTTGGGGCAGATTCTGCTTCTAGTCTGACTTCTCTTTGGTGTAGTGTCGGGCAGCAAAAGCAAACCCCAAGATCAAGAGAGGCACAAGGAACTGCAATATCTTGACAACAAACTGAGGAGTCTTGTCTGGATTGTAGTTAGCTTGTTTTGGAGGGACATAAGCACGTTTCGAGGGTACAGTTGCTGAATCAATCTCACCGGATGTAGTATTTTTCCATTGTGTCCCTCGCTGAATCACTGTGGCCAACATCCTCAAAGTCATCTGTTGCATCTTTACCTGCACAATGCATCAGTATTCAAGGACATTTGTTGGATTAGAGATACACAAGTGGCAGAGAAAATTGCTGGTTACCAGTGGCAGAGAGCGAACTTCATCGCCTCCTGGATGATGTTCCATGAATGGTGTCACATCAAAAACCTGAAATCAGGATTGATTTAACAGAAGGAATTCTAGTTTCATCTGTAAGATCGTACATTAATAATGTTTAAATTATATGGAACATGGTGAATAATCAAAAGACATTAAATTTGTGTTCTTTAGGAGAAGTGTTTTTTTTTATTAATCCTATTAGTTCTAGTATTCTCAAAGCGATAAAAACACACAGATTTTAGAGTGGTATCCGATCCAGATTCTTATATTAGAATCGTTCGTTTCGGTACTCCACTATTTTGCCCTGCGAGATTATTACTAATTAGGAAACTGGAAACGTTCTACAACCAATAAGTTTTGTAAACATCTAATAACGTAATCACACAATAACGTAGTAAGTAAAGTAGGGTTAGGAATTACTCCCCCTAAGTCCAGATACGTATGCTCCTCAAACGGGAGTACGACAGATCCCGTGAATAAGGCGGTTAGTACATGAAATAGTAACACATATGAGACAATAGCACATTCTCACTATTTTTGTTCAAACCAGTTTGACCAAAACATGCAGTAATATATGTAACATAAGTCTCAGTTCCATTCACGAACATAAAACAAGTCAACAAGCTACATCTCAATCAGCATTTACAAACTAGAAAGAGAAACAGTGTTACACAAGTGTACATTTACATCATTTATACACACACATGAATACTAGTCAGGCTAAGGACATTCAAGGGCACAACATTAATCCTAACGCACTTCGTAGTTGAGCAAACTGTACAAATTCTAGAGGTTTTGTAAATATATCTGCAATTTGATCACATGAAAGCACAAATTTCACACAAACAGTTTTATTTTCAACTAGATCTCTAACATAGTGATGTCTAATCTCTATATGTTTACTCCTAGAATGGTAAATTGGATTTTTCGCTAAATTGATAGCACTCGTGTTGTCACAATTAACAATTACAGTTTCAATCGGCATATTGTAATCAAGCAGTTGAGACTTAATCCACAAAATTTGAGTGCAACAGTTTGACAACGACACATACTCAGCTTCCGTAGATGAAAGCGCTACCATATTCTGTTTTTTACAAAACCATGATATTAGATAAGGTCCTAAAAAGTGACATGAACCACTAGTACTCTTCCTATCTAATTTACAGCCATCATAATTAGCATCCGCATATACCACAAGCTCAAAATCATCAAATTTAGGATAGAAAAGTCCAATTTTTAACGTGCCAAGCAAGTATCTAAAGATTCGTTTAACGGCTTTTAAGTGAGAAACTTTAGGATTAGATTAGAACCTAGCACACATGCAAACAGCAAACATAATGTCCGGCCTAGATGATCTTACATACAATAAAGATCCTATCATGCTCCTATATAATGTTTCACTCACACTTTCCTCATTTTCATCAATTATCAAATTTAAGTGAGTTTGCATAGGAGTTTTCATAGATTTTGCATTACAAACATCGTACTTTTTCAAAAGCTCTTTAATGTATTTAGATTGCGAAATGAAGACACCGGAGTCAAGTTGTTTAATTTGCATGCCTAAACAAAAGGAAAGTTCACCCATATTACTCATTTCAAATTCGGAAGCCATGATATCACAAAATTCAACAATTTGAGTCGATTTAGAGTTACCATATATGATATCATCTACATAAACTTACGCAAGTATTAAATCAGAATTTGCATGTTTGACAAATAAAATCTTATCTACACTACCCTTTTTATACCCACAAGATAGCAAATAAGTACTCAATCTTTCATACCACGCTCTAGGTGCTTGTTTAAGTCCATATAGAGCTTTGAGTAATTTGTACACATAATCGGGTTTGGACGGGTCTGAAAAACCAGTAGGTTGTTTTACAAAAACTTTCTCGGAAATAAAACCATTCAAAAATGCAGATTTTATGTTCATTTGAAATAGCTTGAATCTTTTGTATGCTGAAAAGACAATTAACATTCTTATAGACTCCATTCTAGCTACGGGGGCAAAAGTTTCACCGTAATCTATTCCTTCCTCTTGTGTGTACCCTTGAGCAACTAATCTAACTTTATTTTTAACTATATTGCCATGTTCATCTAGTTTATTCTTAAAGATCCACTTAGTTCCTATAACATTTTGATCTTTAGGGGGAGGGACTAATTCCCAAACACAATTTTTCTTAAATTGAAGCAATTCATCTTGCATAGCATTTATCCAATTAATATCACTCAAAGTATCATTTACAGTTTTAGGCTCAATTAAAAACACAAAAGCATGTAATTTACAAAAAGAATTAAAAGACATACGGGTTCTAATTGAGTCATTAACATCTCCTAAAATGTTTGACTTACTTAGGCATTTAGGCATGTTAGGTATATAGGATGGCTTTATAGAAGGTTCGACTTCTATAAAAAATAATTCTCGGGTTCTAGAATCTCAACTAGATTTTCTTCCTTATCTAAAAAATAATGATCTTTTTCATTTTCAGATTCTATGTTGGCTTCATCTTGTGGTTCAATTTCTAGATTTTTATGAATTTTATCAAAGAAAACTACATGAATTGACTCAACTACTTGTTTTAATTCCATCAAGAACACTCTATAAGCTTTCCTAATGTTTTAGTATCCTACAAACTTACCCTCGTTACTTTTACTATCAAATTTACCTAATGTTAATTGATCATTGTTATGTACAAAACATTTACATCCAAAGACATGAAAGTAACTAACATTAGGGGTTTTATAAAAAAATAATTCATAAGGTGTTTTTTTAAGAATTCCTCTTAACGTAACTCTATTTATTACATGACAAGCTGTATTTACAGCTTCAGCCCATAGGTTTTTAGGGGATTTATGTTCAATTATCATTGACCTACCAATTTCTTGTAAAGTTCGGTTTTTACGTTCGACAACACCGTTTTGTTCGGGGGTTCGGGCACAAGAGAAATTGTGTTTAATTCCCGAGTTTTGACACAAGGTTGAAAAATCATTATTATTGAACTCACCACCATTATCACTTTGTAAGAATTTTATCTTAAGATCCAATTTATTTTCCCACTCGTTTTTGAATTTATTAAAGTAAGAAAATGTTTCTAATTTAAATTTTAAGAAATACACCCAAGTGAATCTTGTATAATCGTCAACAATTACAAAGCACCAGCTTTTACCCCCCAAACTCGATGGTTTTATTTCACCAAACAAATCCATATGCAGTTTTTCTAACTTTCTAGTGGAATTTACATAATTAATTCTTTTAAAGGTTGCTCTAGTTTGTTTAGACCTAGCATATACTTCACAATTATACTTAGTATTTTTAAAGGTGTTATTTATTCCTCTAATTAGATTAAGTTTCTTTAGCTTAATGATAAGATCTAGACTTGCATGACCTAATTTTCTATTCCACTCATAAGCACAATCAGATTGAGAAAGTAAACATGCATCCAAATCCTCAACCTTATTTAGAACATATACATTTTTCAATCTGCATGTTTTAAAGATTAATTCACCACGTTTAAGCACATTGCATGCATTTTTGCAAAAAGAACATCATAACTAGAATCACACAATTGACTAATACTAATCAAGTTATGCATCAAATTGTTAACATGAAAGATATTCGAAATTTCAAAATGACTAGATTTAAAACAAGCCGTACCTATTACCTTACCGTTAGAGTTGTTCACGTAGGTAACTCTACCCCCTTTAGTACTCTTATAATCAACTAGCAAATCTTTGTTTCATGTCATATGTCGGGAACAACCGCTATCGAGGATCCAAACCTGTAGTTTTAGGAATCCATATTGTATTAATAGTGTAAAATGTAAGATGTTCACGCCTTCTAGAGTAAGAAATCAGTCTGTCAATAAGCATATTAATAGTGATGAACTTCTCATTTTTCTGTTTTAAAAATGTAGGTAAGGAGACGACAGTTTGGTTAGTTTTAAAATTCTGCCTAGTTACATGCCATGTACGTTGTCTATTTTTTGAAGTAAAACCAACACCCTGTCTAGCAGAATTAATAGAAGCATTAATATGAGCATATTGATCATGCTTTATACTAGCAGCTAGTTCAATCTCCCTACTTTCTATATTATAAGATGTGGAAGCTTTTACAAATTTTGTCTCAATATTTTTAGACATATGTTTTAATGCATCACTATTAATCACATTCACAATATCAGGATTCAGAGCAGATGCATCACTATTAATCACATTTACAGTATCACAATTCAGAGCAGATATTGAGCAATCAAAGCATTCTTACACATAGGATTTAACAAAGCGCATTTTAGATTTGTTTGGAGAATTATCAGAGGTTGTGCTAAATCCTAGACCTGTTTTATCAAAAAAATTATTTTGAACACTCAGGATTTTATTTAAGGATTTAGTACTAGGGTCATTCTCTATATTTATTTTCTGAAAATTTTAATTTCTTTCTTTTATCAAGGTTTCATATTTATCCTCTAATTCTGAGTATTTTTTAACTAGTTAAGCAAAATCAATTAGAAGATCACTGCATTCATCAGATTTGGATGAACTGACCTCAGAGTCAGATTCGTTATGATTAATACCGACTATGACCAAATTCTCTTCTCCAAGAGAAGCATACTCACAGTTTTCCGACTCACTTGAAGAAGCTATTTCTTCATCAAGTAGTACTTGGAGGACTGTTTTTTTCTTTTCAGTTTCCTGTTTCAAGAATGGGTAGTTAGACCTAATATGACCTGGTTTCTTACACTTAAAACATGTTATGTTTTTTAATTTTTCAGGATCCATTTTAGCTGTTCTTTTTGCCTTTAATAATTTCTGAATTTTCTTTGCTAACAGGGAAATTTTTATGTCTGAATCGGTTTCAGAGTCAGACACAGGGGCTGTCTTTGAGGATTCTGATGTAGAAGTCATTTTAGTTGCCCTAGACTTTGACTTAGACTTTTGTTTGACACCCTTATTTGAGGATTCAGTAGTCTTTAGTGCAACAGATGAGGATTTTTCAGCAAGTTGTTGCCTACTTCTTAGATGTAGTTCTTTAGTTAAGAGAATACCGAACAGTTCATCTACACTTAGGGTGTCTAAGTATTTAGTTTGTTCTATTGTGGTCCTAAGGATTTACCATTTGTTGTCTAGACTCCTTAACACTTTAGAGTTCTTTTCTTCGTTAGTCATTTTATGACCTAACAGTTCCATTTCATTCACTAGTAGAATGAAACGTTGCTGCAGGTCAATCATAGATTCATTACTCTGCATAGATAACATTTCTAGTTCATGTTTGAGCATGTTCAGTTTTGTTTTCCTAATTCTAGTAGTTCCCTCATACAATATTTCTAGTTTAGACCATACTTCATGTGCAGTTTTACAGCTAGATATCTTGTTAAACTCAGTAACACTTAAAGCAGAAAATAAGGCACTAGAACATCTAGCATTTAATTTGATAGCAACATCTTTATCACCAGAACTAAGTTCTAAATCTATATATGGTACTAAGCCAGTACCATACACTACACATCTATATATTTTTAGATCTTGTTTCAGAAAGGTTAACATGTTGGTCTTCCAGTAACCAAAATCCTTCTCATTGAACTTGGGTGGTTTATTTAAAAACCAACCAGTTCTTGAGTGGTTACCTTCCTTAGGAACTACTTCTTTTGACTCACCAATTATAGACATGCTAGGTATTTAAAACAATAAACAATAAAGCAAGTCATGTATACAATCAAGGAAAGGGAAAAAAACAGAAATTAAGCAAAAAAACGCAGGCGCAATCTATTAGAATATTTGACTAATACAAATTAATTAGCATGTACCCCGTATCTCCACCACTTGTTGTTTTTTATTAATCCTATTAATTCTAATATTCTCAAAGCGATAAAAACACACAGATTTTAGAGTGGTATCCGATCCCGATTCTTATCTTAGAATCGATCGTCTCGGCAATCCACTATTTTGCCCTACGATATTATTACTAATTAGCAAACTAGAAACGTTCTACAACCAAGAAGTTTCGTAAACATCTAATCACGTAATCACACAATAACGCAGTAAGTAAATTAGTGTTAGGAATGCTCAGTTTCGTTCTCATGTGTTCATGAGAACAACAATTCCAATTCCGAGCCTGGCTTTTGTTTCAGTTGCTTTCACATGCACACTTAGAGCAAACTTGTTCCTGCACACTTCAAGAAATAGTCAGTACACAAAATATGAAAGTGATACTGGTCTAACCGCAAATGTTAGTCTTATTCCGAAGGGAAGTCACTCAAAGTTGCTTTCACATGCACACTTAGAGCAAACTTATTCCTGCACACTTTAAGAAATAGTCAGTACACAAAATATGAAAGTGATACTGGTCTAATCGCAAATGTTAGTCTTATTCCAAAGGGAAGTCACTCAATGATGTCAAGATTCTCAGATTTTCAGATCCACAACCAGAGACACACAGAAATGCACAGTTTCACAAACAGTATTCAAATGTACTAAAACTCTAACGTCACAGACGTTCTAAAGCAGTTTCATTCAAGAAGACGTTTAACAAAGTAAGTAGGCGGCAAGCCTCAGATTTCAAAAGAAACTTTTAAACGTAATCTTTTCTAAATCAAGATCCCAAACCAGTAAGCCAATGAGTCTCAAGAGCACACAAAAACCACAAGCACAAAGACATCGCAAGTGCAGCATAGAGAACAGTTACAGAAAAATCGCAAACCCTAACGTATAAAGTAAAACGTGATGAACTCAAGCGACAGAGTTCATATTTATACAAGTGAGCTTAACCTCAAGTGGGCTTAACCGCAACGGCTCAGTTGCAGACAATTTATTATACAGTCCAACATCCATAACCCAACAATGGCCCAATAACTCTTACCAACACAAATATTACACGATGAAGTCTAACTTCTACAAGAAGGTCAATGAGGAAGATCAAAGGAAAAGCACAAATAAATACTAGTTCTTGTAGTGTAACTTGAGAGCAAAAATCTCAATATAAGTAACATAGCACGCGAGATGGTTATAGAAAACTAGGTCTAAATCAAACAGAATTATCAAATAAGTCAATTTGCCTTACACTTGTTTGATAATTATAATAATCACCAACCAATTTACATTTCACAACTACCCCTCAATTCCCTAATCAAAACTCCAATCTCGGGGCAAATTGGCTAAATAACCTCCTGTAATACTTTTATTTGTTAAATAATCATCTTTCTTAAAATATTTGCCAACTAAAATTATTCTTCAAATAGCCTAAGAGAGGGAGAAAACCTTATTTTTTCAATTTTTATTAAAATTAAATACAATATATAAAATAATATTTTTATATAATAAATAAAATTAAAAATTATTTTCAAATAAAATAAGATTATAAAATCGACACGTTTAGTAATTTCAATCGGTCGATATTCGATTTTTCTCGATCGATCGTATTTTTTAATTTTAAACATAGAATAATAAATGGTATTAACTTTTAATCAAATTTAATTGTCCTTCACTCGGTGAGTTAAATTATTAATGATTTATTGCGTAATAAATGATTATAACGCATAATCTATATTGGAATCATAATCAAATGAAATATGTATTTCATAAATTACAAAATACGATTATAAAATCGATCGGTTTAGTGGTTTCAACTAATCGATTATTTGATTTTCTCGATCGAATGTATTTCTTAGTTTAGAAAATAAAATAACAAATGTCATTAACTATTAATAAAAAATTTAAGAGTCTTTCAATATGTAAGTGAAATCATTAATGATTTATTGTGTAATAAAACCACTATAACACAATCATAATCAAATTAAATATGTATTTACTAAATTACAAAATACGATTATAAAATTGACTGGTTAAGTGGTTTCAACCGGTCGATTATTCGATTTTTCTCGATCGAGTGTATTTCTTAGTTTAGAAAATAAAATAACAAATGTCATTAACTATTAATCAAAATTTAAGACTCTTTAAATCTGCAAGTAAAATCATTAGTGATTTATTGAGTAATAAAAGGATTATAACGTATAATCTATAACAAAATAATAATCAAACAAAATAAATATATTCTAAATTACAAAATACAATTATTAAATCGGTCGGTTTGGTGGTTTCAACATATCGATTATTCAGTTTTTCTTGATCGAGTATATTTCATAATTTAGAAAATAGAATAACAAATGTCATTAACTATTATTAAAAATTTAAGAATCATTTACTCTGCAAGTTAAATTATTGTGGTTTATTGCGAAATAAAACGATTATAACGTATAATATAACATATTCATTTATTGTTGAATATTGGTTGCTTATCTTTCTCGATTTTTAATACTAATTCGAATAACTTATATAGTTCTTAAGTTGAAAATATGTAAATCTCGGATTTGATAATTGTTCCCCGTATAATTTTTCAAATACAATTCAATCTAAAACAACTATGGATTATTATGAAAATCATAGCGGTGGTATACCGTCCGGTAAACCGGTCATACAGGTAAATATCGATTGTAACCGATACATCGGTATATCAATGGTATATGGAAAAAATCACTCATATCGGTCGAGACCGATATAAACGGTACCTATCATTATGACTTCCTATCATATCATACTACCACAGATCACGTAAATTACAAAAATAATCCAAGATAATATCAATATATAACACATCGTAAGCATGTTGGTCGTCCTCAGACACGTAAATCACAATAATCCCCCTACCAACTCGTCAAATATCAAATCAGTTACAAAACCATAACCCTAATAACGTTAAAATTGATTAGTACCAAATATGCTAAAATCACAAAATACAGGGGATCGATATTATCACTACGTGTCCAATTTAAGAACTAGTATTAACTTAATCGACTTTGGTGACTACTTTTAAACTTTAATCTAATTTTACATGACCTTGTAAACTTTATGGATAAAAATTAAAACGTTTAAAATTGGGGAATTAAAAATACTATTAAAAAGTTTAATAATCTTATTTTTTTATCCTTATATCTTTTTAAAATTAATATTTATTGTAATAATAAAGAATTAAAGTTTATTAAAACATGGAGCAAAGGAGATATGCAACTCGCTGGATTTCTTCATGTCCTAATTTCCCTCCTCACTACATGGGAGCAATACGCCAGAACCTCTTCAGCTTTACAGAAAACTCAAGCTAAGTTGCACGCATTACGAAATGTCGAATAAATTCTATCGTTTCCCTCGATGGGAACCTCCTGATCTCGCACCGGGATATCGTGCGAATTGGAGCCTTAAGTTCACAGAATCTCTGTCATTCTCATCAAACTTGTAACCTGCATAGCATCAACAAATCCCCTGTGTCCTTTTTCGATATCTAAGATAGGTAACATGGATAAATGTCTGATTTTATACGCTATTTCCTATAATGTCCATTCTTCACGATAACTAACATTCGAATCGTGAGAAATTATCAGCCAACGTACCTTGTATAGCATCCATGGCTGTGGCAGCATGAGCCGGGCTCTCAAAATCAACAAAGCAAAGAATCAATGGATCACCACCATGCTGCAATGAGAGTTTGTTAAAATGTATCATCTTACATATATTAAATAATCTTACTAACTCTTACATGTCTTGATTCTTTCGTAATTAATCTTACTTCTTTGTAGCCAACAAAAGGACGGAAAATATCTATAAAATATGATTAAGGAAGATACGGCTAGCAACTGAAATGTATGGAGTCGAATCTGAAAAAAGGATACGAGAAACTTCACGGCGAGTGCAATTTGAGGGCAAGCACTCAACGTACAATGTGCTACTAGCATCAGGAGGCAGAGGAATTTCAGGTTGTGATCCTATTCCCATAGACAGACCATTTGAGGCAAATGCAGCGTCTGATAGTCCCATAGGAGAAACTCGTGGCTCATCATTAAGACGATGCCCACCAAGTTCGCTGCTGACAGATCTTCCAGCATCAGCTCTAAATGGTGACAATTGCTGGTACAATAAACCATAACATATAAACATTTCAAGGCTTCACATTCATAAGGGATTTAAATAAATAAGGCAAGTACCGCGCTTCTAAGGTAGCGATCATATGAAGCATTAATGGCTTCAGTATCTCTAACAACACGCATTCCAGATTCATCATCTACATAAGGAAAGTATGCAGAAATATCAGAGCTTTGTCTAATTTCAAAGGCATAAAGTATTCCATATACATCCTACACGATGCTTATTCTTGAATAGTTAACCAATGAAATCAACCCTAATTGGCTCAATACAAAACCATTTGCAAATACCATTGGTATAGTAAGCTCACATATGTTAAAAGAACTGAATTGGGACCAAACCTCCAGATTCAAACAAAACCCTATGTACTATAAAGATAAAACTTCGCAACTTTTTAATGGGATCAGTCCATCCAATTATTCAGAAACGAAAGTTATCAATTCCCAGAGGTTTATAGACGAATTAGTTGTGAGAACTAAAAAACTAATTTTGAAACAAGAAACCCAATGAACATTGACAAAACAGGATTAAACCAACACTAAGAACCACAAAATGCCGAAATAAGCAACGGAAACAGACTATTACCAAAGTCCGTACGAGGTCGCTTGGCGACTTGTGCGGATAAGGGGGGTGGCTGCTGCCTGCTGTCCCCGTACTTCCAATACGCATCCGCCATTTACTTTCAAGATCAATTCGATAAATATCCAAATTTAGAAGCAATCAGAGAGTTTCAGATTCTAAAACACCAATTGAACCAGAACCCTCCTCTTTCTTTATTCCTGTCTGATTTTTGCACGTCAAAATATATTACATAATAAAAAATATTTAGAAATTAGAATCATACTTTTGAATGCTTTTTCGTCCATTTAATACTATATAAATGGGTAATTATTATTTTAATACGATTAGAGTTATGAGAACGTTAAATCGTCCTATATAAAACGCTAAAGTATTCATAGAACGCTAAAGTCTTCTCAGAATGCAAATATTGTGCTATAAATAATCATTTCCTACTATGTTAAAATTCATTATTTCAACAGTTCTGAGATAAATTTGCAATGAAGTTTATGAAGAATTCGAAGTTTCTACGGTATCATTTTATTTTTTTATGGATTTATATAATAATTATTGGTTTGATTTTGATCTTAATCTTCCGGCATCATCGACACCGTCCGATGGTAATCGAGAACCTGGTTTAAGCTACCCAGAAAGTACAGATTACAATAGCATTCACAACTTAAGCAGTTTTAACTATTAGAATACTAGGAATGCATCGCCTAGTGGTAATCCGTCAACTTCACAATGTATAGTGTGTTAATAAATTGTGCAAATGTCTTTTCAATTGTACTATTCATATGTATTTCATATAGTGTTTCCGGACGAGAACGATGAGACTTCAAAAGAAAGATCATGAATCGGAAATTCCTGTGGAAGAAAAAAATAAAACTTTATTGAGTACAAAATGAAATGATTCATAAGAAATGACGACGACAAGGTTTACTTCATGTTGTAGTACATTGAAACAAAATATTTTTTTATTTTTTGTTGTGTCAATATGCATACATCAAAGTTCAGACGGTACAAACACACATAAACGTTAATTATATGTTGACTATCAAGTATGAGCAGGCTTGCTACGCATTGCAACGTGAGTTTGAGATGGTTTACGGTTCGTGGGAGTCTTCAATGAAAAAAAATGTTATCATTGTTTCATGAGATGATTCTAAGGAATGAATGAACTATTGTATGATGACATCTTTACGAAACAACATTGGTTCTTCGAACTTCTTAGAAAGTAAATATATCATATATATGATATATTAAATAAAATGTATTTATTATATATATTAGTTAGATATTTTAGTTAAATAATCGTGGACTTATTTATATAAGATTCACATAAGTTTGTTATTATTTATTTGTTGATATCTACCATATATATTCGGTAGATATTTTAGTTAGTTAGTTGGTCATGAATTTCTCTATATATAAGACTCATATGTGTTTGTTATTTTCAATAATTTGAATCAATAAAAAAAACCGAAAGGAGATTTTCCCTTTCCCAAGAATTCGATTCATTGATTCAAGAAATCAAAACATAGAAATGAGATATTCCCTTTCTTAGATTTTTTCTTTTTGGCAAATTCTTCATAACTATATGATTCACTACGTGTTTTGGGCGTATAGATCCAACATAGATGCTTATCAATTTTGTGATTTTGTTCTTTCTGTTAACGCTACCCACTTGTATTCAAGGTTTGTTCACCATAAAATGTAATTAGAACTGAAATATTATTATTAATGATTCAACAGATGCTGATCTAATTTCATCCGTGTGGTCTTTAGAAAGCCGTAGAACCCACAATCAATCAAATACTAGATTATCNCGAGACAATGGTTGATAACGGAGTAAGGAATACATCCTCGACATATAATATACTTATAGATGGACTGTATAGAAATGGGAGACATGAAGCTGCTTATACTCTGTTTTGTGATCTAAAAAAGAAAGGCAATGATTTCATAGATGGGATCACTTTTAGTATCGTGATCCTGCATCTTTGTCGAGAGGATCAGGTCGGAGAAGCATTGAAGTTGGTGGAAGAGATGGAGGGTCGGGGTTTTACGGTTGATTTGGTTACTGTAACTACATTGCTGATAGGTATATACAAGAAAGGACAATGGGATTGGACAGAGAAGCTAATGAAGCATATTAGAGATGGAAATTTGGTTCCTAATGTTTTCAAATGGAAATCTAAAATGGAAAGTTCATTGATGAGTCCACAGAGCAAAGATAGAGACTTTAAGCCTATGTTTCCACAAGTAGCTGATGTAACTGACATTCTAGAACTCACTAACTCTATAGACACTAGAGAAAATGGTGAAGAAGATGTGAAGCATGATGAGTGGTCAAATTCTCCACATATGGATCATTTAGCGACTAAGTTGTCATCCAACAACTTTTTCATGGGGTCTAGGGGAGTTAGAGTCGGTGAAGATTCTTTCGACATTGACATGGTGAATACATTTCTTTCGATTCTCTTGGCTAAAGGGAAGCTGAGCATAGCTTGTAAGCTATTTGAGATATTCAGCAATATGGGAGTGAATCCTATGAGTTACACTTACAATTCTTTGATGAGTTCATTTTTCAAGAAAGGATACTTAAAGGAGGTATGGGGTGTACTTAAAGCAATGGGTGAAACTATTTACACTGCAGATATAGCTACCTATAACTTGATCATACAAGGACTTGGGAAAATGGGGAGAGCAGATCTTGCAAGTTCTGTTCTTGAAAAGTTACAGAAGGATGGAGGTTTCATCGATATCGTCATGTATAACACATTGATAAATGCTCTAGGAAAGGCTGGGAAGCTAGAAGATGCAGAAAAGCTTTTTCAGCAAATGAAAAATAGTGGAATAAATCCTGATGTGATTACTTACAATACTCTTATTGAAGTACATAGTAAAGCAGGTCACCTTAAAGAGGCTAATAAGTTCTTGAAGATGATGTTGAATGCTGGATGTGCGCCCAATCATGTGACTGATACAACTCTTGAGTACCTGGAAAAGGAAATAGAGAAGCTAAGATATCAGAAGGCTTCAATCATGCGCAGTTCAGTCAATGTTAATGATCCTTCTTAGGATCAATTTCAGATTGCTAACGGGGTGCATGATTATAAGGTTCGGATGAGGACGAACTTGGGGCAGATTCTGCTTCTAGTCTGACTTCTCTTTGGTGTAGTGTCGGGCAGCAAAAGCCAACCCCAAGATCAAGAGAGGCACAAGGAACTGCAATATCTTGATAACAAACTGAGGAGTCTTGTCTGGATTGTAGTTAGCTTGTTTTGGAGGGACATAAGCACGTTTCTAGGGTACAGTTGCTGAATCAATCTCACCGGATGTAGTATTTTTCCATTGTGTCCCTCGCTGAATCACTGTGACCAACATCCTCAAAGTCATCTGTTGCATCTTTACCTGCACAATGCATCAGTATTCAAGGACATTTGTTGGATTAGAGATACACAAGTGGCAGAGAGCGGAACTTCATCGCCTCCTGGATGATCTTCCATGAATGGTGACACATCAAAAACCTGAAATCAGGATTGATTTAACAGAAGGAATTCTAGTTTCATCTGTAAGATGATACATTAAACATTAATAATGGTTAAACTATATGGAACATTGTGAATAATCAAATGACATTACATTTGTGTTCTTTAGGAGAAGGTCAATGAGAAAGATCAGATGTCAAGCACAAATAAATACTGGTTCTTGAAGTGTTACTTGATTGCAAAAATCTCAAAATAAATAGCATAGAACGCATGATGTTAAAGAAAATTAGGTCTAAATCAAACAGAATTATCAAATAAGTCAATTTGCCATACACTTGTGTTAGTTTTCTGATAAACAAATTTATCTAGATTTCATTGTTGCCAAAAAAAGCGAAATCAAGAGATAACACAAAAAAAGTCATCAAGTGAGGATAATCATAGTAATCACCAACCACTTTACACTTCACAACTACCCCTCAATTCCCCAATCAAAACTCCAACCTCGATTCTGTGAGCATCGAATCGCAAACTTCATAAAGCACAAATCCAACTCCTCCTTCCAGACGCTGGGCAAAAAAAAAGAAAAAAATAGACCACAAACCTTTCCACCTATAATTAGCCAACAATCCTTTGTTTTATTGTGCGTAGCCACCTCCTCGAACGAATGAACTTTGGGAACTGAAGCCATCGCGTTTTCTCAATACTAAACAGACAAAACGGATTGGAATCGAATCAAACGAAGCGAATCTCGTAAAGTACACCAAACAATAAGAATCGATAAGAAATATACTAACCTGTCAATGTTGAGTGTAACGTCAAATTTCTGGGTACAATCGACGGATTGTAGACCAGAGGTGATCAACAGCACTGCACTTCGACAAGGAAAATCGACGGGTTGTAGGTCGACACATTCAAAAAAATATGCCAAATAATACTAGTATTTTTTGATAATACTAGAAGCAACTTCTAGTATTTTTTTACTACATGTCGACAGAGACCATCGATCGACTGTAGGTCGAGACAGACAATCCAAGGATTGCACGTCGACACATAGGATCGATAGACTGCACGTTGATACAGACTATCGATGGACTGTGTCACTGTGGGTGACACAGGTGATCCACGGACTGCCGGTGACATAGGTGATTTAAGAACGGCAGGTCGACACACGCAATCGACAGAATGCAGATGGACCCAAGATGAAAAATCTGTATAGTCAATAGGGTGACGTTCTGAGCAGAGGAAGACTTAGGTGGCAGCTCTCCCATCCTCAGCCGAAGTCAAAGTAGCGAGCTTGGGTCCGAAGTAAAGGAAAAAATTGAATGAGATTGAATGACCTAGATATCGAGCATGGTCGGATCATTTGATACCGATCCATAGTCACAAGAGGGAAAATGTACCTTAAACTTAACCTCATTTAAGGAGTGTATTTATACCCAATCAATCACACTTAATGCGGTACCACCAGATACAGTTAGGGTTGTTCGTTTGGTATTTATCGAATCGAAATTGAAAAATTGAATATTGAATAACGCAACAAATTCACTACCGAATATAGAACCGAATTTCGACGGTTCGGTAAAAAATCGAATTATTTCTGTACGGTTTGATATTTACCAAAATTACCGATTAGAATATGAAATTTTAGAGATAAAAAATGTTTTCTAACTTAAAACACATTTCATTAACCAAATTTGCGCAAAAAACTTATCTATTAAACAATAAATGACATAATTTTACAAAAAAAATGTAGTTTTCACAACAACAAACAACAAGTAGCAAATTGATTAAGTAAAGTAAATCGAAAATGGTCGAAGGATTTACCATTTTCATTGATGAGACATAAAACCTATGTCAATTTTGTTTGTGAAGAAAATTTGGTCTAATTGTCAATTAATTTAGATCTCCATTTTCATTTTAGGATATGAAGAATTTCAATTTCTACTAAGAATTTAAATATTTTATATTTGAAAAAATAAATTAATAAATTGAATTCGGTATTCGGTAAATTACCGAATCGAACCGAATACCGAAATTGTAAAAAAATGAAAACCGAATACCGAACCGAATTTAAAAAATTCGGTATTCGGTCATGAAAATAATTCGGTATTCGATTCGGAAATCGGTAAAAACCGAATAGTGAACACCCCTAGATACAGTATCACCAGAAAGAAAAACGCAGAGGAAGCACATGAGAACAATAAAGGTTACAAAAGAGTTTTGCATAGATAATCTTCATTGTTTGTTGCTCGTTATCAGTGTTTCAAGAATTGGATAGTTCTTGAACTGTAATTTGTTGTCTATTTGGTGATAGTAGATTGATCGGTGTTGGTCCATAGTTTTCTCCCGATACTTGGGTTCCACTTAAAAATTTTTTGTTTATATTTCATTCCGCCGTGTGTGTACGTTTGAGTTTGTAACGGACAAGTAATCAGTATAATCCATTTTAAGCTAATAGTTAAACCGTAGGGAAGGGAAACGTTCACCAAATCACTGCTCACAAGTCACAACAAAGAAACGCACGACGGACTGAGCCACGAGATTGTTGAATAAGTCATGCTTTTACCGGATATCATGGGTTGTGGCACATGATTATGGGTGGATTAGTTGTTAAGTGGGATTGTTAGCGAGTTAGTGGGTAGTTTTTCCACTCTTGTGACTTGTCTATATAAGATTTTGTTGTTAATAAATGAGATATGTTTTTTGATTATTCTTTGATTTCTCATCTTTTAATTATAGATTCGGCAGAATCTATTTGTTAACAGAGATTCGGTCCGCTCAACAAAGAAACAATTTACACATCAGTCATTAATGGTTATTCTGGATTGTTTTTAATTGGATTCAAAAATCAAAATATGAATTAACACACTATTATTAAACACATATTCATTAATTGCTGAGTATTGGTTGCTTCTCTTTCTCGATTTTTAATACTAATTCGAATAACTTATATAGTTCTTAAGTTGAAAATATGTAAATCTCGGATTTGATAATTGCTCCCCGTATAATTTTTCAAATACAATTCAATCTAAAACAACTATGGATTATTATGAAAGTCATAGCGGTGGTATACCGTCCAGTAAACCGATCATACAGATAAATATCGATTGTAACCGATACATCGGTATACCAATGGTATATGGAAAAAATCACTCATACCGGTCGAGACCGATATAAACGGTACCTATCATTATGACTTCCTATCATATCATACTTCCACAGAGCACGTAAATTACAAAAATAATCCAAGATAATATCAATATATAACACATTGTAAGTATGTTGGTCGTCCTCAGACACGTAAATCACAATAATCCCCCTACCAACTCATCGAATATCAAATCAGTTACAAAACCATAACCCTAATAACGTTAAAATTGATTAGTACCAAATATGTAAAATCACAAAATACAGGAGATCGATATTATCACTACGTGTCCAGTTTAAGAACTAGTATTAACTTAATCAACTTTGGTAACTACTTTTAAACTTTAATCTAATTTTACATGACCTTGTAAACTTTATGGATAAAAATTAAAAAGTTTAAAATTGGGAAATTAAAAATACTATTAAAAAGTTTAATAATCTTATTTTTTATCCTTATATCTTATTAAAATTAATATTTATTGTAATAATAAAGAATTAAAGTTTATTAAAACATGGAGCAAAGGAGACATGCAACTCGCTGGATTTCTTCATGTCCTAATTTCCCTCACTACATGGGAACAATACGCCAGAACCTCTTCAGCTTTACAGAAAACTCAAGCTAAGTTGCACGCATTAAGAAATGTCGAATAAATTCTATCGTTTCCCTCGATGGGAACCTCCTGATCTCGCACCGGGATATCGTGCGAATTGGAGCCTTAAGTTCACAGAATCTCTGTCATTCTCATCAAACTTGTAACCTGCATAGCATCAACAAATCCCCTGTGTCCTTTTTCGATATCTAAGATAGGTAACATGGATAAATGTCTGATTTTATACGCTATTTCCTATAATGTCCATTCTTCACGATAACTAACATTCGAATCGTGAGAAATTATCAGCCAACGTACCTTGTATAGCATCCATGGCTGTGGCAGCATGAGCCGGGCTCTCAAAATCAACAAAGCAAAGAATCAATGGATCACCACCATGCTGCAATGAGAGTTTGTTAAAATGTATCATCTTACATATATTAAATAATCTTACTAACTCTTACATGTCTTGATTCTTTCGTAATTAATCTTACTTCTTTGTAGCCAACAAAAGGACGGAAAATATCTATAAAATATGATTAAGGAAGATACGGCTAGCAACTGAAATGTATGGAGTCGAATCTGAAAAAAGGATACGAGAAACTTCACGGCGAGTGCAATTTGAGGGCAAGCACTCAACGTACAATGTGCTACTAGCATCAGGAGGCAGAGGAATTTCAGGTTGTGATCCTATTCCCATAGACCGACCATTTGAGGCAAATGCAGCGTCTGATAGTCCCATAGGAGAAACTCGTGGCTCATCATTAAGACGATGCCCACCAAGTTCGCTGCTGACAGATCTTCCAGCATCAGCTCTAAATGGTGACAATTGCTGGTACAATAAACCATAACATATAAACATTTCAAGGCTTCACATTCATAAGGGATTTAAATAAATAAGGCAAGTACCGCGCTTCTAAGGTAGCGATCATATGAAGCATTAATGGCTTCAGTATCTCTAACAACACATATTCCAGATTCATCATCTACATAAGGAAAGTATGCAGAAATATCAGAGCTTTGTCTAATTTCAAAGGCATAAAGTATTCCATATACATCCTACACGATGCTTATTCTTGAATAGTTAACCAATGAAATCAACCCTAATTGGCTCAATACAAAACCATTTGCAAATACCATTGGTATAGTAAGCTCACATATGTTAAAAGAACTGAATTGGGACCAAACCTCCAGATTCAAACAAAACCCTATGTACTATAAAGATAAAACTTCGCAACTTTTTAATGGGATCAGTCCATCCAATTATTCAGAAACGAAAGTTATCAATTCCCAGAGGTTTATAGACGAATTAGTTGTGAGAACTAAAAAACTAATTTTGAAACAAGAAACCCAATGAACAATGACAAAACAGGATTAAACCAACACTATGAACCACAACATGCCGAAATAAGCAACGGAAACAGACTATTACCAAAGTCCGTACGAGGTCGCTTGGCGACTTGTGCGGATAAGGGGGGTGGCTGCTGCCTGCTGTCCCCGTACTTCCAATACGCATCCGCCATTTACTTTCAAGATCAATTCGATAAATATCCAAATTTAGAAGCAATCAGAGAGTTTCAGATTCTAAAACACCAATTGAACCAGAACCCTCCTCTTTCTTTATTCCTGTCTGATTTTTGCACGTCAAAATATATTACATAATAAAAAATATTTAGAAATTAGAATCATACTTTTAAATGCTTTTTCGTCCATTTAATACTATTTAAATGCGTAATTATTATTTTAATACGATTAGAGTTATGAGAACGTTAAATCGTCCTATATAAAACGCTAAAGTATTCATAGAACGCTAAAGTCTTCTCAGAATGCAAATATTGTGCTATAAATAATCATTTCCTACTATGTTAAAATTCATTATTTCAACAGTTCTGAGATAAATTTGCAATGAAGTTTATGAAGAATTCGAAGTTTCTACGGTATCATTTTATTTTTTTATGGATTTATATAATAATTATTGGTTTGATTTTGATCTTAATCTTCCGGCATCATCGACACCGTCCGATGGTAATCGAGAACCTGGTTTAAGCTACCCAGAAAGTACAGATTACAATAGCATTCACAACTTAAGCAGTTTTAACTATTAGAATACTAGGAATGCATCGCCTAGTGGTAATCCGTCAACTTCACAATGTATAGTGTGTTAATAAATTGTGCAAATGTCTTTTCAATTGTACTATTCATATGTATTTCATATAGTGTTTCCGGACGAGAACGATGAGACTTCAAAAGAAAGATCATGAATCGGAAATTCCTGTGGAAGAAAAAAATAAAACTTTATTGCGTACAAAATGAAATGATTCATAAGAAATGACGACGACAAGGTTTACTTCATGTTGTAGTACATTGAAACAAAATATTTTTTTATTTTTTGTTGTGTCAATATGCATACATCAAAGTTCAGACGGTACAAACACACATAAACGTTAATTATATGTTGACTATCAAGTATGAGCAGGCTTGCTACGCATTGCAACGTGAGTTTGAGATGGTTTACGGTTCGTGGGAGTCTTCAATGAAAAAAAATGTTATCATTGTTTCATGAGATGATTCTAAGGAATGAATGAACTATTGTATGATGACATCTTTACGAAACAACATTGGTTCTTCGAACTTCTTAGAAAGTAAATATATCATATATATGATATATTAAATAAAAGGTATTTACTATATATATTACTTATATATTTTAGTTAAACAATCATAGACTTATTTATATAAGATCCACATAAGTTTGTTATTATTTATTTGTTGATATCTACCATATATATTCGGTAGATATTTTAGTTAGTTAGTTGGTCATGAATTTCTCTATATATAAGACTCATATGTGTTTGTTATTTTCAATAATTTGAATCAATAAAAAAAACCGAAAGGAGATTTTCCCTTTCCCAAGAATTCGATTCATTGATTCAAGAAATCAAAACATAGAAATGAGATATTCCCTTTCTTAGATTTTTTCTTTTTGGCAAATTCTTCATAACTATATGATTCACTACGTGTTTTGGGCGTATAGATCCAACATAGATGCTTATCAATTTTGTGATTTTGTTCTTTCTGTTAACGCTACCCACTTGTATTCAAGGTTTGTTCACCATAAAATGTAATTAGAACTGAAATATTATTATTAATGATTCAACAGATGCTGATCTAATTTCATCCGTGTGGTCTTTAGAAAGCCGTAGAACCCACAATCAATCAAATACTAGATTATCTGATTGTCCAATTGTCTCAAATGACTCAGGTAATATTCTATGTGCTTAAACTTTATTATAGAACCAGGTTCACATCTCATAACATCACTGCTAATGTGTTGTTCATGTCGATACAATAAGTTGGTTGCAACTGCTGGGCAAGTACGACGACAACCATTCTATTATACCTTAATATGACATATAATAAATAAATAAACAAAACTACAAAAAATAAATTATACCTTAATTGAGATTAGCTATTATAGACAAGAGAATTCAAATGATATAGAAAATTATGAGAACAAATGAGATATATATAGAAAATTTTTTAATGCGATTAACGTTATTAGACATATAACAAATAAATAAATAAAATTACAAAAAATATATACAAAAAATAAATTATATCTTAATTGAGATTAGAGAATAATAATTCAACAATAATTGAAACATATAACAAATAAATAAATAAAACTACAAAAACATATATACAAAAAGTAAATTATACCTTAATAGAGATATATCTACAAAAAATAAATTATATCTTAATTGAGATTAGCTATTGTAGACAATATAATGCAAATGATATAGAAAATTATGAGAAGAAGTTATGTATATATATAAAAAAATTTAATGCGATTAGCATTATGAGACATATAACAAATAAATAAATAAAACTACAAAAACATATCTACAAAAAAAATTATACTTTAATTGAGATTAGCGAATGTCAAATAATTTAACAATAATTGAAACATATAACAAATAAATAAATAAATAAAACTATAAAAACATATCTACAAAAAATAAATTATACTTTAATTGAGATTATCTACTGTAGATAAAAGTATACAAATGATGTAGAAAATTATAAGAAGAAATAAGATATATATATATAAAAATTTAATGCGATTAATTTTATGTGAAGATTTTAGCGTTCTATATAAAACAAGTTAACGGTCTCAGAATGCTAATCGAATTAAAATAATAACTACACATTTAAATAACATTAAATGGACAAAAAAGCCTAGTTTTCAAATCTTAAATAATAATCCATAATCTTTTTATATCTAAATCAATTCAATGAAAATATTGAGTTTTTGTTTCATCTTTTTAAAATTGATAGTTAGTGAAATGTAGTAAGAAATAATAATTATGAATTTTTAAATATATTTAATAAAATTATAATATTATTATCACGATAAAATCATGATTTTTTAATATTTTTTTGTATGTATTAAAAAAATCAAAATTTAAGTATTTTAATGCACTTTCAATAGTTACACCAAACATATCCATTAAGTTTTCAAATATTTATCAAATCAATTGTAATTTTGTTATCGAAATATACCAAATTATAGGATATGCAAGTAAAATCAATGTTATGTCCATTTATTTAACTCATAATCATCATATAACAAAATTTATTAAAAATATTTACTAACTCATTCACTATTTTAGCAAAATAGTTGTATATGATGACTTTGCACTAAACTTAAAGTACATTAAGACAACAATATTCACAAATGATAAGCATATTTTGAGTAAGTGTAATAGGTTAAGAGTTCAATCCCGAAATACGGGTATAATTTATCATACAAAATGCTCGGTTGGGTATTCGTTTTCGTATCCATTATAATCGTAATAGAGCCTCTCCCCTTTCCTGATATCTCTGCTTGCAATCAAAAGAACTCTGCATTCACCATCTACATTGAACCTCAAACATTTCACATTCTGCTTCTTCTTCCCTTCCCTGAAAGAACCAAAAATATCAATAAAAGCATAGCATTTTCATTTGATTGTAGATAAACGAAGATTTTGGGTACTTTGTATGGTTATTGATGCCATTGATGAAACGGGCGATATTGCTGCGTTTATCGGGGCAAATGACCAAACTTTTCGAGGAGTTTCTCGTCGTTAAAAGAGTCATCATGCTATCTCCACCGTTAAGTTCTTGGTTTCTAAGGTAATCGACGTCTCCGACATACTCGGTTATTATAGTTAGGTCCCGTATGGATCGATCTGCTTCGACTGTGAATCTAACAAACAATATGAAGTTACACTAAACGTAAACGTAAACACAGAAGATTTATCAATGTGAAGAGAGCTAACTAACCCTTCTTGAGGATCAAATTTAACCATGAGAGGTGGCCATTCTCCTCGTTCCATCATTTGCTTGCAGAGCTTCAACGTTTCGGAGTCATCTTTCGAAAGAATCTGCGAAATGAGTGATTGTAATTGAGTAATAGAAGAAGGATTCAATGTCTGAAATAAAGTTATAGAAATACTAGAAATACCTGCATGCCGTCTCTTTCAAGTGAAGCACAATTTGCAGATCTTGGAGCCATACCAGGAATATAAGTTAAATCATTGGTGAACTGAGTGCTAGTAGCTGTAAGTGCTGTGGCTAAAGATGCCATTTGCTCTAATCTCCTTAGAGGATCTTCACTTGGATTGAATGGCAATAACTTCCGACTTTTCTTCGAGATAACTCGTACCCCGGTTCGCTTTCGCCTCTTTTTCGATTCTGTAATGAATTTGATCATTCAACATACACAAGATTGGTAAGAAAATATAACATTTACCTGGACTTAATCTGTCAGAGGAATGTGAACATCTTTGAATGCGGAAAAAATCAACAATTTTGGTTTGAACAAGAGGGAAATCTGCAATAGAATGCATCAACAATTCGGAAAATGAAGAGCAATTGAGAATGATGAAGTTCATAACTATGAAATTAATCTAGCCCAGATGCAAATTCAAGAAGCCAGAAATAACCCATTCAACAATAAAGAAACTCGAAGAACAATTGCGACTTCAATCTCAAAGAAAAATGAAGAAGCTTACTGGTGAGATTTCTGTAGGTGGAGCACGTAGGGCAAAACCATTGTCCCTTCGGAACGGCGGTGAGAACTGGACGCAGACAAAATGTATGAAACCCACAATCGCACTTATCGCAGATAAGAAGCTCCGCCGGACGTTGACCTGACCCGCATTTCCGACAACACAAATCTCTGTAATCTTCCTCCACATCGGAAAGTGGCTCCGGTTCCGATACGATTGGATTTAGTGCTCGCGTTCTCTTCCTAAGTGACGGCATTCCCAGAGAATTAGCTTGGGAGGAAGTGGAAATGAGGGCTTTATAAACAATGGCGCCAGAAAATCGCATTGGCGCGATAATCTAATTTCGCGGCAAAACACAAAACTGATACTTCCTAAATTGTAATACATTGATTCCGCCATTAATGTCAGATTGAAGCCTTTTGATCCTTCAGATTCTTGTAACTCCATAGACGAAAATCATGATCACTTTTACCATATCACTCAATGCTTCATGGGCAGATAGAGCTGTATTCACTGCAATAAGACCGGATTTCCATTGATGCAGAGAAAGCAGCTGAATGAAGATCTTAAGCCTGGTTTAATCTGAAACATGAATTCTGTAATTACACCACATCAAATTACTACAGTTTTGCTCATGCTTTTACATCTCAGAATGCTGCTGATTCTACACAAAGGAAGTTTGCGATAAAGATGATGTTTATCATATGAGATTTATATCATGATGAAGATAATGTATCAATGTACAAAGAATTACCTTGTTTTCAAGATGAATGAAAAGTTGTATCCATATTCCAAGCAATACCAAACCAATCCTTGCCACAGCCTTTGTAACGCAATATGTCATCACCTTTTTCAAATCTTGACATTGAGGATCCATTCTACAGTGCCTGCAGGTTTAGGTATGGCTTTTGGTAGGCGAAGTGGAACCTTGTAATCGCCCAAGTTTGACAGGGGTGTAGGCAAATGCAGATTTTCAGGTTCAATTTGTACTTGAAGCTGCCTGGCTACCTGATTGTTGCAGTATAAAAAAGGGGTGATTGTGCAAAACCACATAAAACCCAAAGACCAAAGCAAGCTTATTTTTTAGCATTGAAGCTATAAAGTGAGAAAAAGTTTACCTCAGCCATGATTTCTTCTTTTGTAACTGGATCGCGTAATTCATTTCCTTGGCCCTCAACGATGAACTTTCTGATACTCTGACATAGAGTAATGATGCAAATTTTTAAACCGTGTGAGAAACAGAATGCACTATAAAAGTATATGAAGAAGTAAACCACGCATCTACTACCAGGAGGTCCCTAGAAGCAACATAAGAGAAGAAACAGTTCAAAGTCAATATTCATGTCATTTCACAGAAGAAACAGTTCCCCCAACAGGAGAATGTGGATGAATATAGAGTATAAGGAGGATGCCAATTAAACAGATTTGACCAGCCAAATATCACGGTACACTCAAACTTTATAAACCAAATCATTTTAATTACTACTTTGTGGGGTAAGATCATTCACAATAGAAACATAGTAACATGAAGCCAAATCCTGCAGCAAACAAAAATCTGCTTAAAAGAATGAGGACTTAAAGAAGTCGCCCCATCACAGGTAAATCATCCGATTCAATGAAATGATGTTGATCAGAGTCATAAATATGAGTCAAGAAGCACTACATTTCTAATTGAAGGGGAAACACAACAAATACGATCCAAAGTCCACTATCCAAAATATGAACCAACAATTATATTAAGAACTGTGAGATTTAGTGTCAAGAAACCAAAAGATATTGCTGAAGATATAGTGTGAAGAACAAGACAAATGCTGCGTTTGAATAAAAAGCTTCAAACAAGAAATACATACCAGTTTCCCACTACAAAGGCGATTTGCCGCATCTTCAAATTCTTTAATATTACTTCTCTCTGTTTTTGAAACTAGTTTTACCTCTTCAACTTCTTTAGGCTGATAAATCTGATAACCCCATTCAAGAAAATGAGTGAACATACCCAGAAGCATAAGAATTACAAATCAAAATGTCAGTGATGAAATACCTTCCGCTGCTCGTCAATCAGATACCTATATTTCTCTATATTTTGTAAAGCAAGCATTTTTGGCATTAAATAGTTACGGAAATAGCCGGGCGCTACCTTCACCGTTTCACCCTCTTTCCCGAGCTTATCGATTGGCTATTCACAGTAAACATAATTACAGCATTAGTTTCAAACTTTCAAGAAATCAGGTCACGGAGCACTCAATTTCGAACGAACCATACCGTGGTGAGAATAACTTCCAACTATTTCTTATACCGAATTCCTTGAACAGCATGCAACAGCGGGTGTTGCATCGAGCTCAACCTAATAACATTTTTCCCAGAGCTCACGAATGCCATAACATCGACCAAGCGAGCGAATGATTGAGAATACGGTACCAGCGACGAGAAGACGGCGGCGATGGAGAAAGCTTAGGGCTCACAAACCAGCAAAGATTCGCTATCAGCCGGTTCTGACCCGATCTTCTTGCGGGTTGTTCCGGCCCGATTAACGTGTCTGGCCCATATATATTTTTTAGGTCCAGCTAGTTGCCAGCCCGCTAATTATCAATCGGCCCAACATTTGAATGTTATAAATTATAACATTCAAATTAATGTGGGATGTTCCTCAACTCTCTCTGTTTCTTCGATCGATTTCTTTGGTGTAGTTATTCCTACCGGCCCTTAATGGAATTATGGTTCGTTCTTTCATTAAAAACCCTTCTCCTGCCATTTCTTCTTCTTTGAGTTGACCGGGAATGAATTTGTTTCGTTAAATGGGATTAAGGTTTTATTTGTTACTGAAGGATTGGTCCCTCCATCTTTAATTTGGAGCCCACTAAAAGAAAAAAAAAATAAAAAAAGAACATTTGGTCAAATTTGAGGGTTAAGATTGATGGCCAATCAAACATTTTCTGGGGAGACTCTACCTCCTTTGCTTCTATAAAAGAAGGCATTGTTGCCTCCTTTTATTTATCCCATCATCAAATCTCATCTTCTTTGAGTAGAGAGAAAGAAAAGCCATTAGAAAAGAAATGTTTTCTTTTTTAATCGTATTTTCGGAAAAGTGTGTAATATTTAGAAATATTTTCTAAATATTTGGAGAGTTCTCAAAATAGTTGAAAAATAGTCGGAGTGTTCGTCAACACTATTTTACCGCATATTTTGGGTAATTTCCATTCTAAATATTTATCTGGTGGGATATGTTGACTAACTCGATTTTGGTGAACTACGTTAAATTTTGATGTCTATTTATTTATCATATTTGCATAGCAGATAATAGCTCGTACTTTATAACTTCTTATGCTTGCAACCCATCAGTTACTTTCTATGCCTTGGAAATGCGGATTTCTTTAATTGAAGGTGTAAGGGTGCTTTATCATTCTGCTATTGACGTGCTTCTGTAGTTGGTGTTCGAGATCTATGTTTCCTGGAGTGAATTAGGTAAATCTGTGATTGGTTAAAGTTTATTCTCTTTTGGTTGTTGGGTAGCTCGAAATTTGGGGTTTTGTAAACTGGGTGAAGAAGAGGTTGCAATTTCAGAATTGGGGATTCAGTATACCTGCAAATCAGCTGGATTTTTTAATCTGGGAATTTTTAGCTGAATGGAATGACGAGCAGGGATATGGAAAGTATTGAGAATGTATTGTTATCTATTAGTATTGATGAAGACGAAATTCAGGTTTCTTCAAATACTCATAGCACCTCCAATGCTCATTCCCAACAATTTTCTATCAAGCATCGTAGGCTAGTCTCTTCTGGAATTGCTCCAAAAGGCGTAAATGAATTGCTTGAATGCCCAGTTTGCACTAACTCTATGTACCCACCAATTCATCAGGTCTTGTATTTTTTTCATTCTTATCTCTTTACATTCTACATATGATCCATTTTATGTTCCTTTTACAGTGTCCAGATGGTCACACTCTGTGTTCAACTTGTAAGACAAGGGTACATAATAGATGCCCTACATGTAGACAAGAATTGGGAGATACTAGATGTCTTGCTCTTGAGAAAGTTGCAGAGTCATTAGAGCTTCCATGCAAATATTACTCCTTTGGTTGCTTAGAAATATTTCCAGATTACAGCAAACTCAATCATGAATCAGTTTGTAATTACAGGCCTTATAATTGTCCTTATGCTGGATCAGAATGTTCAATTACTGGCAACATTCCTTATCTAGTTTCCCATTTAAGAGATGACCATAAAGTTGATATTCACACCGGCTGCACCTTTAATCATCTCTACGTTAGGTCGAATCCCTGCGAAGTAGAAAACGCTACATGGATGTTAACTGTGAGTGCAATTCTTTTTTCTTCGTTTGCTAGACAATTGAACCATAACTGTTGGATATGTGTATGATTAGGTATTCAATTGTTTTGGTCAATATTTCTGCCTTCATTTTGAAGCATTTCAACTGGGAATGACTCCAGTTTACATGGCATTTCTTCGTTTTATGGGTGACGAAGTCGAAGCTCGGAATTACAGTTACAGTTTAGAAGTTGGAGGGAACGGGAGAAAGGTGATTTGGGACGGGGCTCCACGGAGCATTAGAGAGGGTCACAGAAAGGTAAGGGATAGTCATGATGGGCTTATAATACAACGAAGCATGGCTCTTTTCTTCTCTGGGGGAGATAGAAAAGAGCTTAAGCTTAGAGTTACAGGGAGAATATGGAAGCAACCACATAATTCAGAAACTGGAGGGGTCACTTTACCAAATCTTTCTACTTAAACACCATAGCTTTTGTGATGCCTTTAGGTTTTGGAAGTTTCTACTTTTTTTATTTATTAAACCAAAGTTTCTAAAACTTATTTCATAGCTATTATAAACAGATTTTTCTCCCGGGACGTCGAATCCAAGTCGTATTTTTTTCGGATACCGACTCTTCTTGGACACTTGTTGGATATGAGTCGTTTTTTATATTTAAATATATTATTATTTATTTTAAAATAAGTCAAATTTAAATAAATTATTATTTATTTATATAAATATAATTTCATTAATGATTAAAAAATTTGTGATAAATCGATATTATTGAGATATAATATAGTTTATATCAAATATTTCAACGTTTTACCTGTTTTAAACATTAATTATCATATATATTTGTGGTCATAATTTATTATATTGTATAATATAATTAGATAAATCATAATTTTATTTATTGTTAATTATAAATCATATTAACTACACATATCTTTTTAAATTTTATATTTTAATTAAAAAATAAATTATAATATTAACGAGTCGGACTCTTTAACTAATCCGTGGCGGTGTCTGTTTAACATAGTTTCATATTGAGTTCGTTTGGAAAGTCGTAAGATAAATAACGATCAGGTGAGATGATTGTATTGTTTTGTAAGTTGAGCTGATCGTGATTTAAAAAAACTATTATTGAAACAACGGTGTAGTGATCGTGATTTCATAAAATGATTATTTTGCTTTTACTTTTAATTAATTGTGTATCGTTTATTAATTTATAAAGGGTAAAATGAGTATTTCACAAGTGCGTTCGAGCCACCGTTGGGTTAAATGAACTGTGAGTTCACCGTAGTTTTATGCGATCGTATGATAGTAGTTAGTGATGATGTTTGGTTAGTATATAATATAATTATATTGTGATTTTAACATTTCATTTTAATTATTATTAATACAATCATATCTATATATTTATATAAATTTTAAATTCAGAAAAAAATGGATTTTAGATTGAATAAATTTTGAAAAACACTATAAAAAATTCGATTTCAACATTCAAAATAACACCGTGAATCACTTGGAGTGCTTCAACATTCAAAATGCTTCATTTAAATAAATGAATCATTTTTCTCCATTTTATGTTCGCTGATTGAAGTGCAATTAGGATTATAACACCACTAATCTGATTTAAGAAGACAGTTGTCTTATTTATGGATACTTTACTCAGTAGTAGAATTAGTGCTCCAGTAACTAGACAGCAGGCTTGTCCAAGTCTTCGAGGGAGCGGAAGAAGGCTTTCTGCTCCAGTACCGACTCCGTACCGCCATTGTTGTACGTACCGTTATCACTGCGGGAGGCCAGTTTCTGATCAGTTGATGGACCAAATACTCCGGTCTGAGGATGCGGAGCCCAGTATTTTTCAGTCTGAGTTGGGATCACTTCATCTGGGACTACATTTGAGTGATGTTCTTCAATGTTCTTGTCGTAAACTGAAACGTGCACTCCCCTCCTGTTGTATAAGTATAACACACACACAATTTATGAGATTCTGATATTGCTGTGAAACAGAACGTACGGAAGGAGAATATCAATCATAATAAAAGTTTCACCAAAACGCAAATTCAAAAGTTTGTGTTCATCAGTAGGACCACAATCATTGCTACAGTCCAGATAGATTTCTCCAATAGCACAGAAATTTACAGTTAGGTTCGACTGCACTGCACTGTAACAAATAGGATCCTTCTGTACACGAAAAGAATCATCGATTTTCCGCCAAAACATACAAAAAACACAGTAGAATTCCGAGATTTAACTACACAGCTCAATTCGAAATTTAATTCACAACAAAACGAAGCAATAAACAAGAGAATTAACTAATTCAGTAGAGTATCATGCCGATCTAATTCAAAACAAACACGAAACGATCTACTATGAAAAGCGAAATCCGATTACAGAAGAAGAAAACAAGAGAATGAAGTAACCTGAGGGAGAGCGAGGGACGGCGGATCTGACCTACGAATCGAGTTCCGATGTTCGCCAGTCCACGGTTAGAGGCCATGAAAATGAGTGAATTCTGATCTCCGTTTGTTACAGAGAAGACAAAGCTTTTTGACTGTACGCGCAGAAAAAAATGAGTTCTAGTGAAGGAAACGAGCGTCCCGGTCGGTATTATTTATAGGCAAATAAAATACGATGTGTTGAATTGCAAACTACACTTCTCTCCCCATATGTGTTTTTCTACCGTTTATCACCGGTTCTACCTACCCTGGACCGTACCGTACTACGGTTTCCGTCACGTTACTATCCGTTATAGTTAACGGGAGACGTCAACGATGACTTGATTGTTTTTTTATAAATTCTAATTTCTTCCATAATAAATTTAATGATCATAATAAATTAGTCTTAAATGTTTTTTTCATTTCAACATTCTATTGAGAAACATGTAAAAATTTAAGGAATGTGATAACATATATAAACTTTGGTGATTAAAATGGTTAATTTTACAATATTTGATAACACAATTCTCATAGTTTTTCTTTGTAATCATTAATAAATAGAATAATTTTTTTATCATATTTGTAAATGATAGATTTAATTTATTTTCAGTAGTATTAACAGTATTATAGTAATTTTCTAGTATATTTGAATTAAAGCATTAAATATGGCCAATATTGGAATCTCGATCGATTTTAGGGTACTGAATACTAATTAATTATGGTGGAAATATATAATTATAATTGGGGGTAACGGAATATGTTATCGCCGTGTAATGAGGACGGAATATTTTTAGCAAGATGTTGATGCCGTTGATGTCAACGTCGTATCCACGTGGCAAGACTGGTTGTTAACTGTTATCCGGTCCACTACAATTTCTTTTTTGTATATAAAAACAGATAAAATTTGAAAGACACTGAAATTACCTTCTTGCCCACGGAGGTAGGTTAACCTTAGGAATATTGAGATTGGACACGTGGAGGTCTACAAGTGCACACGGAAAAAACGCGGAGTTCGTCAAATATTATGTTTTAATTTTTAATTTCTACTGATATTCTGTTTTAATTTTTAATTTCTACTAAAAAATAATCTGTACAATTTATCATACATAATCTTAGGATTTATGGTGGATGTTAATTTCAAAAGTTATTTGTACGATTTATATTGTATATTTTCATTTCAAATAACTTGTATGATTTAATAAATATAAACTTCAAGATTTACTAATTTTAACAATTTTTATAAAATTAATACTTAAAGTTCAATGTATGTGACAAAGGTGATCTTAATATTTCAAATTATGACAATTGAATTCTAAAATTTTATAATTATAATTTTCGTACATTGTTTTATCAATTTTATCATCCACTATTGTATTTTTTTATGATTTTGGTATCTGAGTGTATAAAAACATAATTTATAATCTATGATGCACCGATACTCGGATTTTCTACTCGATTCGAATTATTAAATTAAATAATATTAAATAGAAGAAAATTAAAAATAATAATAATTAGAATTTGTAGAAAATTGCATAAAATCCAAGTTTTAAAACTATAAATATTTATCAATTCATTATATAAGAAAATTTAACTTATAAAAAATGAATATCGTTCGTCAATTCTACAATCTCCTCAAAAATAACAACTTTTTGGTACATCATCGCTTGCACGAAGAATTCACAAGTAGATCGACAAAATAAGAAAGTTATGAAAACACATAATATATATTTCCGATTAAGATAAAAATCAAATTAAGGAAGAAATCAAAGCGACATCTTTTGTGTCAAGAGTCGGAGAGTCCGACTCAGTCCGACACGGGAAAAAATGAAAAATTGAAAAGTCCGTGATACATAATTTATAATGATACCTTTCAATTTAAGAAGCTTTGAATAAATAATGCACAAGAGTTTAATATATTGCAGGGTAAAGTATTATTTTTGGGTCATAACCGAAAAAACTAATAATCCAACCAAAAAATCATTTACTTTATAGTATGCTACAAAATAACAATATCAATTGGTATTTCATGTTCCAATCGATATACCTCCGATAATAAACATTGTCTCACGGGTCCTCCTAATACATGTAATTATTACGAAAAACATTTAACAAACGAGTTTGGATTTTTTAAAACTTTTGAGATTGTTATTTATAAAACAATAAGATTTTTTTAAAAAAGTAAAATGATTTTTTTTTAATTTAATTTCGTTTCAGTCCCAGAGTATATCATATTTTACATTTATAAGAACAGATATTACACACCAATGATGCTTTAAAGCATAAAGAGTATTTATTATTCATTGGCATACCTGTTTGTGTATATCTTCAACATGTCATCTCTTTCACAGTCATGCTGCTCTTAAGCTTTGACATCAAACTCATGGATGATATGAAGATATTTTTACCCATTTTCGACAAGCTCTAGTGATGATATTCGGTCTTCGATATCGTCAAGCTCTTCTTGAATCTGCAGTAAGTGTTACCGAGGAATAAATCGTATCTTCATCGAATACAGTTCATGTTCAAATGAGCAAATGGTTCTGAAACTGATTTAGGTACAGGTTTAGATACTTCTGGTGTTCCAAAAACATTCCAAAATCGAAGAGTTTCATCACCAGCAGCAGATGCAACTTGACATCCATCCGGACTCTGAAGCACAAGATAAATATCAGTATAAGCATGTAAAATTTGTAGAAATTCAGGATTTAATGGGCCGGAAGAGCTAGTCGATAAGAGAAGTGAACACGTTGAAAAGGTTATGCCAAGTCGATTACTTATGATATCACTTCCCATATAAAGTAGAAGATTTCTATATCCACAAGCGATATGGGACAATATTTTAACAAAATTGTCATGAATAAATACCTGAGACATGAAAAGAACTCGAGATGTGTGGCCTGTGAGCTCAGCTATTTTAACCATGGAAGGGTATTTCCAGAGTGTGAGCTGGTTCTGTGTAAAGCCATGAGAGCTGAGGAGTTCACGTTCATTCTTATTCCACAAAAGTGAACAAACTTGTGAGCCAGTGTCAATTGAATTCAAGCATGCACCAGTATGAGTGTTCCAGAATTTTATTGTTCTATCTCCTCCTCCACCACCTGAAGCAAGTAAATTACCCTGAAAAGGGCACCATGAAAGTGCTTTAACACAAGCTGTATGTTCCTCATGTCTATGAAGCCATGTTGATGAAGAAATGGAACGATCCCAAATATGCAAAAGGTTGTCGTTTCCTCCGCTTGCTAATTGCTGACCAGATGCTGACCATTTGAGACCACAAACTTCTTGATGATGACCTTGATATGTTTCAACCATGTGTGCTCTTACTCTTACATCATTGTTGATTATCTGCCCATCCATTCCTCCTGTAGTCAAGATATGATTGTTCCAATCGAGTGCACCGACTCGTGATGCATGCCCTCCTCTTAGAGTTCTCAGCTATAGAAAAAACCAGCGTTAGATGAAGCTATAAACATTAGTTTGAACATAAACCAATCTGAAATACAAAGGTGAAATCTGAATAAGAAGGCCTCACTAGTTTTGTTGCAGTGAAATCCCAAAGCTGAACTTCAGAGTTATTAAGACCAACAGCAATATGCCTTCCATCAGGAGCCCATTTGACACTAGTAACTGGACCATTTTCTTCGTCAATAGTCAAAAGTTCTGATGTTGATCCATCAGACGCATCCCACAAGTACACACTATGCCCAAGCGCAATGGAAAGAATATTACTACTACCCCAATCAAGTAAATTCAAATAGTAATCATCTAACAGATCAGGGGCATCTAGTGTCCTCTCAGAAGTCTGTATATGAAAATTCAAATGATAAAAATAAGCTCAATCACCAAAAATCATACTGTGTTATGTCTGTAATCATCACCTGTGGAATTTGCCGTAGGGGTTTTGCCGATTTAACTTGGTGGGATGATGATAAAAACTCCATTGGAATTGCTTCAACTGGTTTCAAAGGCTTGTTTTTGAATGCTAGAATTCGAGTCCTGTCCATATTGAAAGCCTCCGCTAGCCGCTTTCTGTATGCTTCTCTGGCTGGAGAAGAAACAGTAGGATTTTCCTTACCTTTGTTACCTTGCATTAGCATGTATTGCGCATAGTCAAAATCCATGGCTGATCTATTTGGTATAAAACGATCAAGCTACAGAAAACAAGGATAAAAGACGTCAATAAACTACACAATATAGTATTTTTTTAAATAATCTTAAACGAAACCAACAACACTAAATGGAAGTCAAATTATCAGTATAAATTCTTGACGGGTACAATCCATAAGATGTAGAATTGCAGTAGAATAGAAGCAGATCAAGACCAGTTGCAACTCATGAGGTTTATAAAAAACATATATCAATCACTCACAAAATCTCAAAAAACGTGGAAAAGTAGAAAAAGAAGAATGAATTACATTTTCCCGGGTACTTCTTCGATGAAGATGATGTTCTTGTAGCGGGAATCTAGATCGAACTTTCTTCAAAGATGCATACGAGTTGCTCCTTCCTGTTTCCATACCTCAACACAAGAAATTAATCCAGAAAAATAAACACAGACAAAAGAAGAAAAGCAAATTGATAACAACAAGAATGAAGATCCCTGCAAAATGAGAATAATCAGCGAAACCAGATCCTGTAAATCAAAGAATTAGATCAGAACAACACAATATCAATTCAGATAAAGCAAGCAGCAGTAAGAAATCGAGCAATTCGAATGAGAGAAAATGAGGTTTTGAAGAGAGCGTGAATGAAGATTTATACACCTGATGTAGTAGCCGTTACAAAATCCACACTTTCCTAAATTTAATTGTATCCGTTTTTTCAAAAACAAATTGGGCCAGGCCCATTGTTCCATTATTCAAAAATCAATTCAAGTCATTTGATATATTTTAAATAATTATTAATATATTATAATTACAAGCATACTAACAACATAATTATAAACATACACATGTACTATTGATGTCATTTAGTTTTTTTATTGTACACTTGCTTATAAATCCCTTCCTAAATCAAATTAATCTAAGATATTTCAAAACAATAATGGACGATTGTCTATATCAATGGTTTTGTTATAATCTATAATTAAGAATTGTCCAAAAAATTACCTTATTACATATGAGCAATGAAGTTAAATCGGTCGGTACCGTTCGTATCGGTTATGATCGATACGAGCGATTTTTCCTATATACCAGTGGTATATCTGTGATATATCGGAATATCGGTGTACTGGTCATGATCAATATTTACCGGTATACCGGACAATATACCACCGTATGACTACTATATGCCAACTTAAATTTTTTTGACTAATATTAAAACGAGAAAATATCTTGGTAAATTTGGTTATAATTATTTATAATTACATATAATCTCTTAACTTTGAGGTTTGGATAGTTTTGATGCTCAAAATTTGTAATATTTGAGAAATCAAATCATAAAATAACAAAACTATACAACCAAATTTGATTTTACCGATAATTTCATTTGATAAAATTGAAAACTCTGAAGTCCAAATATATCATACAAACTAAACATTTGAAACTAATTTTACCAAAATATGGAAATTAGTTTTGCCATATTCATATCCAAAACTATTAGAATTAAATTTACGTATCGCCCCTTAATACACTTTTCACTAGATTTCTACACTATAATTCATATTGAGAAGAAAATCATCAATACCCACAAATTATACAACCAACTTCTCATAGAAAATTTAACATATCCGAGTCAATAACGATGTAAAAATGAAATCAAAACTATGGATTTAAGGTGTTTAATACTAAACACTGAATCCAATCCAAAATACACACAAGCAAGCAAGCAAGCAAGCTTGATCAGCAGCTGCACAACGACGTAAATAAAAAATAGAAAACTATTCTCGCTTGCCCCCAAAAGAAGAAACTAACACTATCAGTCGATCATATCATCTTTTATCTCGTTAGGTGCAATGAGACCAGGGATCGAAAGCATACGTTGTCGTTCTCTTTCCTTTTGCGCTGCAGCTTCCTCCGCGTAAAGATCCTTATTATCCTGCACCATACAAATCACACAATTAACAACACATACAGAGATACATCAACTTGGAATGATGTTAATAACCTGAGCCGAGAACTCTTTAGATTGCACAAGAAAGTCTCTTATATGGCTCTTGAATGATGCAAGATCGAGCCTTGATGCGAAAAGACCATTCACAAATTGGGTAACCTGAAATCATTCAAAACCATCTTATTTCTGCACACTATATGAATCACTCACTAGTCACTACCTCTGTGGATGTCATGTTTGGGAATGAAGAGCTTAAAAGTTTGATGGTGTGCTCACGAACAAACATGCTGTTGTTCGGATAAGGAAAAGGAGTCGTTGTCGCATCCCAAAGGGGTTCAGTCAAGAAACCTGATTCCACCTGTAAATGTGTATAATACAAGATAAGATGGAATAGAGAGAATAGATAAGGGGGTGATGTTTTACCAGGCTGAACAAGTGTTGCAGCACTAAAACATGGAGTTTGAAACCGGGCTTGTGGAATGTATCGGTCAAAACGGCAAATATTTCTTGTTCTATGGTTAAAAAATAAGTCCTGTAGAACTGATTACAAAACTCGGAAGCCTGAAAATCATCGCAGAAGACAGATTACAATGCTTGAATTTTATCGTCACTCTGAAAAGGGAATGGAGAAGTAGAATCAACCTGAAAGTTTTTAAGCATCTCCAGAAGGAGACTGAGTCCAGTTTCTGCAATATTGCGTTCAGTGTGCCGAAAAGCCCATATGATGGAATCCATGACAAGTTTAAGTTGCTGTATAGAATCATTATGACAAGTTCAATACGAAATACGAGAAGAAATGTCTGATTTCATAGTCTACAATCCGTACCTCACTTGATAAGCGAATTAATGCAGGGAAACAGTGGGTTGCAATAGCCTGAAGCAGCGAGAAGAACTTGAGCCGGTGATCAGGATAGTCTTCAAAATTCTTTGTAATCATCTGAAGTGACAGCAATTATGCGATCAATAAAACAGAGACTCGCAACTGTAGGGCGTGAAAACCAGACTTGTAAACTTGAAGAAGTATATAGATCCCAGTTCAACAACCAGGTACAAAAATAGAGACCCGTACAAGAAATGCAAGGTCAGATAAAATACGGAAAAAATAAATTCAAAACAGGAGCAAAAATATTCAAAATGAAGAGCATATTACACAGTTTGTAAGACTTATAAACCCTAAATGCTTTGGAATGATACACACAGAAAACATTGTGCATGTTTGCTCATGAAAATGAAAGATCTAACACTATATTTATCCAAAAACCAATGAAAAGCTTAAAGCAACAGAATAAAATGAACGTACCTCTAGAGTGCATTGGAAAACAGCTTCAAATATCCGCGGAACATCATCAATCATTGTCACTTTGTATCTGAAAAGCACAATTGGGACATTGATAACTCTTTATATTGTTGCAGAATTTAAAATGCATCTGTTGTCAAAAATGTATCTGAAAGTACCACCTATAAGGAACAATCAAACAAGCCCACAATATAAAGATGACATGAATAACAAATACTTTAGAAATGCTGGACCAGGCAACAAAAGGTTAAAAAACTAGCATGAAAATCTCAATAGGATCCAAAATATGACTATTTATATATATATATATATAGATTCACCAATACACAGCCAATAGGGAACTCACTTATTTATAATTGTAGCAAAGAGAGAAAGAACTTCTGACTCTCTTGCATCAGGAATGTTACGTGCATAGTCACCAAGTACTGGGTCCATCATTGGGGGCACAAATTGTTTGCCAATATGTGTTTGATCTTCTGCTTTGTCTAGGAATGTCTCTATGAGTTTTAACGTTTCCCTCTTTACAGAACTGTTGGTAAAGGAATGGATAAAATGAAAAAAAGCAAGAAACATAGAAAGGATAATAAGTAAGCAAGCATCAAAACCGAGAACCTACCGCAATAGTTTCACCACCGATGACCTAGAAGCATATGGTCCTCCTTGGGCAATACTGGTGGATATAAGTTCACTGTACATTCTGTATGCAACAAAAATAAATCAAATAAGATACACCTTGAATCAAACAAATACAGATTTATCCTCCAGGATAAAAATAAGTACCTGTACACATTCAGTATGTCCAGAAACATCAGTGTAATTTGCGGCAAGAAATAGGTTCCTAGAGAGCTGGCGACACTGGTATTTGTCTGCAATAAGAAATACCACAGTGTCAGGTTATAAATACTGTGTTAATTGGAATAGCTTGGTCCATTCATCAACATGCAGCTTACAAAGGATACGAGATTCTGATTCGATATATCCTAGGCGCATTATAAAAACTAATTACAAACCTGAAATATATTGAGAACAGCTCGTATGACATCTTGATCTTTCAAATGATCTACACTCTGACGTGCCTGGTCTATAATTTCAACCCATTTCTGCAGAAATATTAGTTAACCAAGAAAGTCACATATCTAGGGAATTCTGTAAAAAATAGTGGCAAAAACAGATGGACATGGTCAAAATAGCTACAAATTTAAAACCTGATTAGGAAGATGCATCAGTCTCTGCAAATATTCATCTCTTCTGAGTGGTTCAGATTCTGCTTGGATCATATGACCCACCTGATTAAAGAGATAAAAGGCCAAACTATACTCATTAAAACTATGGTGACAGAGCTCACATGAGCAATTTGGTAACAGTCACTATTCTTTTCAAGTAAAAATAGAGAACACGACATACAGATTCATAGAAGGAATGGATCTGATGTGGCTCAAGATCCACAATAGTCACCGGAAGAGTTGTTAAGAGCTCTGATAAAAAAGGCTCATTTTCTCCAATCTAAACAGAGGGATGAAACTCTATGATATTCTGTTTCTCACTCCACCACAAAAAACAATAGTAAACGAGAATCCTAACCTGCATGACCACAAATTTACGCTTGCACTTCTGAACAATTTTCAAGAATGTATCGCATGCCATATCCTACAAGTTAACAAAACACATGTAAATATCCCTGTGATCACAAAACTGAAGGCCCCAATATCAAATTACGATGGTATTCAGAACCATCTATGAAAACAGTCATCATTCAAAGATACCAATCACCATCTAAAGCACATTTGTCCTTTGGTGAAGCAATAAAAAAATAGGCTTGGCTGAAATTAACCTGAACTCCAGGATGGGTTTCATGCATGAACTCAAAGAGCTTGTTCACAACAGTTTTCAAGAATTTCCAATGGGCCCGCAAAAACCTTGGATACTGCCCAACTACATACCTGCAGTACACACCATGGAAGCGTATTTAATGTTGAACCACAATAACCAAAGTACAAACTGCATAACCTAATAAGCATGCCATATCACTTTAATAATCAGACCCTTTAAAACAGATAAAAAGTTTTCATGCTGGCCTTTTAACAAACAGAGCTTATTTATGAGGAATGTCCCCTATGCGGAGAATAATACAAGGAACTAGTACAATGTATATGCATCTGACTTACATTATATTACTGGCAATGACAGCTTTGTTGTCCTTTCCCTTTGTAATTTCACAAAGGTTCAATAAATCACGAATTACCATCACCAGAAACCTATTTTCCTGCCGAATTCAAAAGTGGCATGAATATCTAGTTACCATTAAGTTTTGATGCATCGTACAAAATACTCAACATATAACCGTCTGATGTAAAAAACTATTGCCCTAAACAGAATCAGTAAACAGAACCTCAGAAACTAAGTGCAATTAATCATCTTTAAATACCCCTGTTACAGTTTAATAAATTCTATTTACTTCTGAATATCTGAGTTCAAAGTTAATATAAGTGAATTCCTGAATTTAAGTGGAAGGAAATCTGAGGAAGTTTGATACAAAAATAAACAGGCACAGAGACTCAGGTTATTTTACAAACCCAAATAATTCGTCAAGATTCCACTCATTGATGTCCACTTAAATGAAATCAAAACCTGGTATATCTGCTCTGATGTGATAGATAAAATAAAAACAACACCACCAATGGACTATGTATAAGCCACATGAGAGATTAAAAAACACAAATCCAATTCGAGGCACAGTTACACACGAACAAATGTTAAACAACAAAGGTCACTGCAAAGATGTACCTGATCCTCCATCATAGACCCAGATATTGATCCAATTGCCCAACACAAAGTATTGAGGCTGTTCCATGACCAATCGTTTCCGCTTAATGGTTTGCTAAGCATCTTTAGCATCTAGACAGCACCCCAAGATGAAATACATTTTCCACAGTCAAAATTAGGCATTTTCAGATGAACATGGAGAACTATGAAATATGGCTAAATGTAATGTAAAAGGATAGATAAGTGAACATTTGAACTTTTTAAGGTTAATTGATGTTGATAGGAAAACAAAATAGACCAAACACCCAGTGCATCTTAAGGATAGCAAGTTGTGCCCAAAAATAAACAGAATTGGAGAAACACAAAACATAACTCCAACCAATCAAAAAACCTATGACATGCACCATGATATAAGGGAACTCACTTGTTTTTCAGTGTCCTCGTGATCAAGATGTGCCAGATAGATGAGTGTCTCCCTCATTATCTACAAATTGATGGGAAAAGAACAGATGTCATGAGAAGTGAAGATCACAAGAGTAAACGCAAAAACTTTTAATGAGCAAAATCATTTTGTGTTAGACAACATCAAACCTTGTACTGCACGAGAACATCATTGTCTTTCATGGTTTCACGAACTATGTTCCCATTTTCATCTTCCACAATAAGAACTTCTTCTGGCTTTGCCATGCGGCAGATCATCAAGAGTCTCAACTTTGACATTGGATCAGCATAAAGTTGCCGCCTCTGCAACAGCTGTGAACCAAGTCCATTTACCATTCCTGGAATCATTGGTATCTGCAGTTAAACACCAAGAGATGAATACCATTCAAGATTTATCGAAATCCTAAGCAAATCAAAGATGTAACAAATTTGTTATCATCAGTTTGCATTCATACAATAAAATACATATCAAAATGAGAATATGATAGCAATAACATCAAAATGAGAATATGATAGCAATAACATCAAAATGAAAAATATAGAAGATAGAGAGAAAGAGAAAAAGAAAGAGAGGATATCAAGAATTAATCCACCTGAATTCCGTTAATGTTGTCAGATTCTAGATGATCTGGGTTAAGGTGAGCCTCAAAGAGCTCCAACACTAGGGAATTCCAATAGTCCAAGCAAACCTGCATGCTATGGGCATCAGAGACTGGCACCACATCACACAAAAAAATTAAAAATGATGACTGAAAATAATCACCTTAAAAACTTCGTTGTCATCAACATAAGAGATATTTATGAGAAACTCTAGACCCATTAGTAAAGCATTAATGTTCTCCTGAGAAGATTCTAGTATTCTAATATGATTCTGCACCAATAGAAGAGTATATCAATATACCCACTAGGAAACACAAAGGTGAACAAGTAAGAAATGATCAATGCCTCGATTATCACCTATTAAAGATTTATATTTCTCTCACTTAACTACACTCAAATAAAACCAGGAAATGGTTTACCTTGAAGAATGATGTGAAGAAAAGAGCCAAGTTTTGGATGAATGCCTGCAAAAAATGTCAAAATAACTCTGATTGCTATCTGCAACACCAGAAAGAATCCAAAACCAATTACTACAACAATCACCTGCTCCTCACTATTGCCATTTGCATAAGCCTCAACAAATCTGGTGGCAAGTGGCACTATGTTCTATAGGTTAACAGATGAAATATAAAAACTGAGTAACAACGACAAAGTACTATCACAATCAGAAGTTAGAAGTACCTAAATAATATGTGCAGCTAAAATAAGGAATTTATAAAAACATGTCACTAAGATAGCTAAGAGTAATGAATAATAAACATGATATCTTTAATACCTGCAACTGCACAAGGAAAATGGTATACATTTTGACAAACTGATCATTATAATAGTCCCCAAACTTAAGAGCAGCAACCTACACAACAAACCCAATCACAGAAGATCAGATACTTGAAAGATGGAGACAATCCAGCAATAAGCAAACCACCATATAATATAAACCTCAGTCAAACACTGCAGAGCGAGGTTGCGGTAAGCCGGCCCAGGAAAAAAATTGAGTAAGGTTTCAAGCTGCAAAATAATAAAAAAGTATATCAATAAATTATGAATTATGCTAGAAGAAGTTCCTTCCAGATTTCTAATGCATTAACAGAATAAATACGAACCAGGGGTGACTCAAAAATATAGCCAAGGGGTATCCAGGATAGGAAAGCATGCAGTGTGGCCAAGGTAGCTCGAATGAGTTCAGCTCTTTGAGATGCGGACAACACATACAAGCATAACTCATGAATGAGCTGGAATTCACTGCATACAGTACATAGTCAGGGAATATAACAAAGCAGAAAGGGTTAACAGAAACAAGAACATATATGCAACACATATCTTAAGTTGGCAACTATAAATACATTGGAAATTACATAGATATTGGATACGCTGAGGGGATATACATCTAACTAGATATAAATGATGATCACCTGTTCAAAGACAGTTTTAACTCTTTAATCTTCTGTTGAGTCATTTCCCCTCGAGAGAAGTCAAACACCTCTTCACTAAGAAGCTGAAAAAATCATTTTAATGTCAATTAGAACTCATACAAAAGGTTTGGACAGGGATCATAGTTACTTACTTTCAAAATTGCCATGCAATTCTCACAAATGGTTTCACTTGTTTTAGCTGCTGCTACCAAATCTGGAATAAAACTTCTCCATCTAGTTGGCCACTCATGCTTCAAGATCTGAAGCATGAGTAACAGACCAAGGACCGTCAAAAATAAATCAGTCATATATATGTAATGCAATGCAAAGAAAACTAAAAAAATAGAAAATAAGTAAGCGATGGTGATCCTAATTAAGAGCAACACTTCATACAGAAGAAGTAATTACCTGAACTAATATAATGTTAAGTTTGTTGACATATAATCTCTCTCTCCGAAAAGAATTATCATCACTTGAAAGCTAGGAAAAATTCGTGGTAAGAACATATCATTCATAGAAAAGAAAAATATAAAACAGAAGCTTGAATATACCTTAACTATAACATCAGAGATATAATTTTTCATGCCATCCCGTTGCTCAGTGGGCAGAGCATTCCATCTATACTTAATAACACCTTCTAGAACCTACACATAATCAATATAGCCAAATAACAATACAAAAATGCCTTTTCACATATCACAATGAAATCAGCGTACCTGTAGTGCAAAGAATTTGGTGTTCAAATTTTGTGTATTAGATAAAACATGGACCACTTGAAGCCACATCTCAGGATTGGTTTGCAAATCTCGCAAAATATGGTCTGCAACGGACCTCTGAAGGCAAGGTTATGAATGAATAAACTCAGAGATGCCCATGGGGAACATATCCATTCAAAAGATTGGCATGGCTCTGAGTGTTATATAAATCTAAGTAAAAATTTTAGCAAGCTCATTAAGGTCCAATGCTTAGATGCTCTCAATACTAAGGAATACATTTTTAATACCATTTATAGTTGCAAACAAATAAACGAACAGAAGACGCATTTGACTAAATACGAGAGAATGGTATCAACGATCGACACCATTACACTCACAAAAATTCTATCAGTTTTGAGCATACCAAAATTACTAACTTTAACAGAGCACAAGACTCGATGAAAAACTCTACGGTTCACACAGTAATTAAATGACTTGAATATGCTTTCACTACTGAAAAAACATCAATGCCACGGATACCAGGCGCATTAACATGTCCATCATGCACTTCTCGCCTCCGCGCACATCAATACAATAAATGCTTCCCAATAAAGTGCATCCCATTCAAATAAAAGAACCATAAAGGAAAATCCCATGTACAAATCCCAACCGAGTTTTCACTAAAAAATCCACAGAAACAGAAAACTTTAAACTCCCATTATAAAATCAAAAACACAAATGAGAAAAACAAAGAAAAGAGAAACCGCAAACCTCCTCCTTGGATCCAGTCCCATAGAAAGCAGCCACAGTGGCATCCAGTAGAGGAACATCTATGGGCTTACTCAAATCCCTCAAATTTTCCGCCGCCATCAACCAGATCACCCGTAACTTCGATAGAAACCCTAGTTAAAACAACAAAAACCCTAAAAGAGAAGAATAAGCACGCGAAATGCCGTTGTCCCGTTCAAAAAACAAGAATCAGTGGATGAAGTAGAAGGAAAGGGCTCAATTGGAAATAAAAAAAGACAGCTTCAGATTGAAGCAGAGGGACAAGTCACTTTGAAAACAGTTTCTAGCCCCTCCCTCCATATTTATAGCACTCATAAATTAAAAATATAATAATTATTTAGCCATAATACTAAATATAATTTCCATAAAAGTTTCCTAATAATCAAATTTTGTTTAGGTCATGCTTGATTTTGAAGCTAACTAAAGTCATAAATGTTCATATAATTTAATTACATATTCAAAAATATTAATCAAATTCTGTTAAGGTCCTGCATAATTTTGAAGCTAACTAAAGTTCATAAACTTTTATATAAATTTAAATACAAATTAAAAAAATATTAATCCATTTACATTTGGTGCAGATTTGTAAGTGGTATTCATTTTTATTGATCCCAAAGAGTGAAATATAATCTAAAATGTTAAATTAATAAATTTATATTTTTGAATCAAATAATATCTAATACACCCTAATCAAATTTGTAAAAAAAATAAATCATGAAAATCGATCCTTGAATCGATAAAAAATCTTCAAATCAATATTTGAACCGATTATAAGTGATAATTTTTGCTTATAAACCAAAATTAAAAATAAGATTTAGGGTTTTCGCAAACCGATCCACTATTGTGGTTCAGTTTCGATCATCATTTTGTTGATATGTAACAATCGGATAGGATATTCAATCCACGAACACCCAACACATGTGTTATAATAATAGAGATGTCAAAAGAGTGGACTCCAAAATGGTTTAGGATAAAATATCTTTCAAAAATCTACTAAATGTCTCAAATTAACTATTTAATAAATAAATTGTAAAGATCATATAATTCTATGAAGTTTGACTTGAATATTTTTTTAATTTAGTTAACATATGAGTTAGAATGATCATGTAAGTGTAAGGTCTTTAAATAAAGGTCTAGTTATTGTTTACACTTCCTTGTTCGAAATAGAGATGTCAATTTGGATTACTTGTTCTATTACATGGGGGTACTGTAAGACACCTCGGGGATGGTAAGACACATTAGATGAATTTCATCATCGACTATAGACGATGAACGATTATATGCTAAGTATAATGATTCGTCAATACTAACTTTAAGTCTTTTCCCTAGCAAAATGACAAAGTTTCTATTGGAATCAGTAAGTTAAGTAGATCTTGTAGTAGAGGTATGATGAGTGACCTACTGAGAATTTTATGGTTAAAGAAAAAATAAAATCGACTAGATGTGAGTTATTAGAGCTAATCTATTTAAAAACGAATAATATCATATAAGTGAGAAATGAATCGTTAAATTTGGTAGAGCGTGACCCGAGCTATAGTCCGTTGTGGGCAATGGGGTAAACCTTAACGACGACGCTTAGTCCATTTAGGAGGGCAGATGTAAGACACCTCGGGGGTGGAAAGACACTTTGGTCGAATCTCAGCATCAAATATAGATGTATATGACTAACTTTGATAATTCGCAAACACTTGAAGGATAACTTTTCCCTAGCAAAGTGACAAAGTTCTCATTGAAATGAGAAAGTTAAGCGTGTTCCCTATAGTAGAGGCATGATGGATGATCTATTAGGATTATAGCTAGAGAAAAATAAAATCGTGAAGATTATGTGGGAGTCATTAGATATAATCTAATCTAAAACGTACATGCAAGTGAAACGATGAGTCGTTACATGGTACACACTATAAAACCCCTCGGGGGTGCCAAGACATCTTAGGCAAATCTCAAAATCAGTTATAGACAGGAAACGATAAAAGGTTAAATAGAATGATTTATCCATTACTTACACGAGACATTTTCCTTAACAAAGTGCAAGGATCTCAGTGGAAACAGAAAGTTAATCCTGTTCACCCTTAAGTAGATGCATGATGGGTGATTCATTAGAAAGTTTATGACTAGATACAAAGTAAAACCGTGAGAACTATATGGAAGTTATTAGGGCTAGTATAATCCAAAACGGACAATATCGTGCAAGTGAGAGTTGTGTCGTTACATTTTGTATCAGAGAAGGACCCGAATTATAGTCGATGTGTGGGACAAACCTCGGAGGACATCGAGTCCATAAGGAGGGGTGGGTGGTGTAAGACTCCTAGGAGTTTTCGATGTATCTTAGGCAAATCTAACATCGTCTCTAGACGAGGAATGATAAGAGGTTAAGAATAATGATTAACTCATCACTTACACGAAATATTTTTATCTAGTAAAGTGGTAAAGATCCCTAGTGTAACTTGAAAATTAAGCGTATTCACTTTGAAATGGAGATACAATGGGTGATCTACTATGGGTGATCTACTAAAAAGTTTATAACTATGGAAAAAGTAAAATTGTGAAAACTATATACGAGTCATTAAAGCTAGCCTACTCCAAATCGTACAATATCATGCATGTGGGAGTCATGGTTGCAACCCACCCCATTTGAGATAGATTTAGGTAGGTAAAGAGAAGTAGGCTAGTATAGAAAGCAAAAACATTTACCCCTTTTAAATATGGGTGATCACTAAGGTTATGTTCTACATGCATTCTTAAAATGTATTTTGATATTATAATACATCATTATAATTTTTACATAATACTACAGCAATTACCACATTGTAAACATAATACATTTTCAAATTATTCTTTGACTCCAGGATGAGGTAGGAGGTTGAATATATTATCATTATTTAAATTACAAATATATCCTCCAAAAAATTATATTTTCTTTCACCTCCAACAATATTATATTTATAACGTCGTTCGACATATTTGTAAATTCTTTATTATCATGTATCTTTAACGTGCAATTATAACCATACATAATTCTTTCGTCGTGTAGATGCTAACAACGATAAGTCTAACTTGGATAAATATAATTTTATACATCATTCTTATTCTACAATTTAATTTATTTATTACAGAATACTCAATACATTCTGTCTATAATCACATTATGAAAACATATTATCAAACTGTATTTTAATTTTCAAAATACTTACAGAACATAGTCTAAAATGATTTATACTCTTCCTACTATCCGCTTATTATCTACGGGTTATCATCATACTAATTTCACCATAAAACAAATCATTTCTTAAATATTCTTATTTTATCCAAAATTCTAACATATTTTCTAATTTGTTTGATTTCTTCATATTTTTATTTATATTTTATATAAATAATGTAATTATTACCGTACAAACTTTTTTTGTGAATATCACAAATTAATTTGAAAAAACAACTAAAGTTTGTAACTATTGGTTAATCACAAATAACTGCCAAATAATGGTATAATCACATTATATTCATCATATTGCCATTTTAATTCTAATCAATTATTGGATATAAAACGAAAGATTAACAAAATTTGAAGCACATAGGAATTACATTATCTTTGGATATTATTTAAAGATTCTCATTTTAATCTCTCAAAATTCAAGAAGCTCTTCAATCGAATACTAATGCAGGAAAATAATCAACATTTTGTGTAAATTGTTTTTTATTATGATTCAACAAAGGAAGGAATATATTATTTTGCACGGGTTCAAGGTACGTTATGTGGCGATTTCAAAGGTATACCATTTTGTATGCATCAATTTAAAATAATAAAATAATTAATATAGTTTTAAATTTTTTTTGAAAAATATATAAAAGTATCAAATTAATACTTTCAAATTATAATAATAATAAATTGAAAATAGAAACAACTTTTTAAAGTTTAAAATAGATTTAAAAACTTTAATAAATACAAAAATTTAAAATTTGGTACAGACAGTAGGACCTTTTGGACTTTGTCCTTTTTAGCCTTATTTTGTTGGGAATTCTGTCTGCTTACTAAGTTTGGGAATATATTCTCAATTTAGTCCTTATATTTTTAAATTATATTATCTAAACCCCAAATTTCTAAAATTTTCCAATCTTGATAGCTATGTTGCATAGGTATGGGGACACGAGTGCGAAGTGCAGGGTGCAAGGGTACCGGGTGCGGTAATTTTGAAAGTATCTGATTTAGGGTACGTCAAATTCAAAATAATTAAATAATCTATATAAATATTTGAAATTTTCAAACAAATAAAATATTCAGTTAGTATCTAAAAATGTTAATCATAATAAACTGAATATAAAGATAACAACACTAAAAAATTTTATGAGACCAATGATCACTCATAATGCATTTACAAAATGCAAACTTATCATTAAATGAACCTGATTTGGTTATGGAAATGATTAATGAAGTGAATGAATTTGATAAAGCTGCAGAATAAATCACGTGATGATCTTTTTGAATGGTTCAGTAAAGATGATGGTTCAGTAGTTGGCTCGGAAGTAGGAATAGATTCACTTTCATTCATGATAAATACACAAAATACACAAACATGTAAAAAGTTATGACATTTAAAACAATTTACGAATCAAGTACGTAATTCTTAATTCACATTTGTTAAATTCTTGTTTTATCGCATTTCATTCACCTTTGGAGTTCTTTTTTCCCATCTACAATGTTTTTTATGTGCAATCTCTTACACTTATAAGTTTATAATCCTAATTTTTTTTTATTTTTTATTAAATATGTGGGTGGGTGCGTGAATCCCCGCACCCAAGCACCCGACGCACACCCCGTGTATCAAAATCTCAAAATTAAAGCACCCGTGAAACATAGCTTGATAGTGATGGTCACGGGTGTCAATTGGATAGGCTAAAATAATGAACACAAAATACAAACTAATCAAAATAAAATATATATCTAAATTAAATCCAAAAAATTAAAACCCAAACGGATACAATTCAATTAAATCCGTTATCTCAAACCGTTTCAATATTAAAAATAATATATTATTAAAACTTTATTTATTCAATTGAAAAATAGATTAATTTTTAATATGTTTTAGAAAATAATATTTGATAGAATACAAAAGTAATATAGGATAAACATAATAAATATGAAATGATACATTTATTGATATTTTTGACACAATTAAATTTTAAACTTTTTTTAGCATTTTCAGTCCCAAACTTTAAATAATTTCTAGTATCCATCCTTATAATTTGTAAAATTTGGTAAATTGAATCATCAAATTTTAAGCGACGCTATATGTGTCCCCAAAGTTTACATAATGGCAAAACCAATCAATGAAGTTTGTAAATTTGACACATTTGTGTGGGTTTAGTTCCTCTTCCTAATTTTTTTGTTTGTAGTCGAATCAAACATGTAATTTTAAGTGTAATTCGAACCTTAAAAAACTTTTAAATCAATTTGATTCGTTTCGTTTGCATGCTATATAAGTATGATAATTATGGTGTTAAATCATTGATTTCAACTTTATATAATCTTTTAAACAATACATGAGATAAGTTAAAATATATATCAAAACATAATAATGATAATAATAATATATAACATTATAAATACTAATCACCGAATAAATAATCAAGTCAGACTCCACACGAAAGTTAGTGAATTGATCTCATAATTTATTTAGATTTGTAATTTTAATCGATATATTTGAATTAAATTTATCTGTATTTTGATTAATTATATAGATAGTTTTGAAAAATATTGTTAATTAAAAAATAAATTGATAAATAAAACAATATATATATATATATATATATTAGATTGAGTCAGATAAATCATTTTTTATTGAAAATGTTTGAACAATACCAACCCGAACTCATATTGAAAATGACGAGACATTCGGAACCCGGTACTTCGAATCTGGTTAGGCTCAAACTTAGTCAGGCCAGCCCAAGTGACATAAGTCGAATTTGGAGGCCCAGATCCAGCTTGGGTGATTGGACGGCCCGGCGAGAACAGGCGGGCCCGAAGGCCTGTCCCTATTGATCGGGACCGATCAATAGAGTCATGCGTTCTCCTCCTCATCGGGACCGATCGATCCATGTCGCACAGACTATGCTTCAAGCCATCCACATTTCTCAACATGTGACAACAACCTCTGACAATCAAGTCAGAGGCGTGCCTGATAGAATCGTACGAGCCTTTTGTTGGTCTAGAAACAACATACTAGTAGCGCCGAAAGGCCTGGCGCCGCGCAGCCGTACAGAGTCACGTTCGGCGGCTGTCTCGCCTGACACGAGCCAACCTAGCCGGATGAGACAAACACAAAATGACACCTTACTATTCACAGCTGGAGGGGCGTATAAAAGAGACAATTGGGAACCGAAAAATGATTGGATTCTCTTCTTTGGAATGACTTTATTTTCCATTAGCTTTCTCCTCCCTTGTTACCTCTAAATCGATCCTGGAATTTGTACTGAACAACTTGATTAGTGGATCGACTAAAAGCGTTTTCAGGTCTTAGTCAAGTGGTTTTTTCCCCATCTTTTAGGGGTTTTCCACTCTAAAACTACATTGTCCTTTTCTCTTTGATTCATAATCGTTCTCCACATACTAAACAAATTAAAACCGAGTTCTTCTTGCAACGAACCAGACGACTGTTGACACCCCAGTTTTCATACCACAACAGAAATATATTGGGTTTGTTTGGTACGGTAGTGGGAAAGTGCGGTGGGGTGTAGTGTGATAAAGTGTGATGAGTTAAATGCATTTATTATAATATGATTTTAAAAACTGTTTTATAAAATACAGCGGTGTGATGAACGTAATTTTAGTAAAAGTACATATTTACCTTAAGATTAAGAAATATAATTTACTCAAATTAATCAATTTATATTTCTTAAAATTTAAAATTGAATCAATTTTACATAAATATCAAACTATAAATAAAATCGAGATTTCTTAAATTATGTACGAAAAACCAAAAAATATACTTAAACAACTGAATAATAGAGAAGATAAGATAATTTCACCTAAAAAGTATTTGAAAACGAGATATTGTCGTAATAAAATAAATGCAATGTTTTCATATTGGACAGAACGGTATATTGATCGGTGTCAAAATTTTAAAATAATAATATATATATTTTTTACAATTTATAATAATAATATTTTATTTTATTCGGGTTTGACGAAAACTCGGGATCCGACCATAAAACGTGATATCGGATAGTATCGATCGGTATATCGACGGTATACCGATTGATATAACAATATGCGATAAATATGATTGAATGAAAACCCTAAGTAATATGTAGGATTAATAAGGGTATTTTAGTTATTTACAAAATTGCATTGGGATGATGACAGCGGTGACGAAAACGAAAAAAAATAAATTTGAACGCAACGCGATTTGTCTTATATTTTGAAAAATCGCGCTCAACGCAGTTTCGGTTCCCACCACCATCCCAAACAAAACTCATTATATCAAATAAAATTCAAACTGTATAAACTAAATATGAAATGTTTGAGTGATCCGGTGCTCCCTAATACCACAAAAATGATGTGGATCACATGAATTATCAAATTAGTATCATACAAATATTACTATTGGGAATAAGAAAATCCCGATTAAGATTTGGAATAATTAATAATACGTAAAGAATACAAAGTAAAACATTATAATAAATATTAACTTGGAAAATTTTAAACTAGATAAAAAACATGTAATTGGTGGAACTATTAAAATAAGAATACAATTCAAATTTTAGAGAAAACTAGATAACTTGAGATGATGAACAAATGAATACAAAGTTGAAATATTAGATTTAAACAAACGAACTAACACGTTTTTCATATTATTTGATCATTTAAAAAATATGATATGATATAAATCATATATATATTTATATACACTAGTGTGATATCAATCTGATAAATTTATTATTTTAGCATTTACATATTCCTATAAAATTGTTTACGAGTTAAGAAAGAACACACATGTTCCTACAACTTGATTTGTGACTTTCGAAGTATTTAGACCGAATGATTTATTTGGTGAATATTTGTTTAATTTAGAGGACTAATGGATTATTGTTGCTATTTGTGTTTCTTAATAGAGATGTCATGAGACTTGTAATTGGTTTTGACTTAAAATCTATATAAACAATGTTAAAATGTAAATGAATATGATTATAGGAGACCTAAAAATTCTGTCGTTAGCCAATTCTTGTTGGGATTGAAAATCCGATGACTGTGGCCACCAGAAAATAATCCTTTTTTTCTATGTCTTATTCTTTTGTTGTAGAACTACAAACTTAATGTTTATAATTGATTCTAAACTATGGTTTGAGTTATTTTTTATCTTTTCTTTTAAAGAAATATTTTACATATGTAAAATCTGCTTTTTTCCTTTTTGTTTTCGTATTACTTTTTCAAGAACTTTCATATGACTCGTACCAAAAAATGAGATCTCTACTTTGTTGTTGTCAATAACACAATGTTATAATCGTACCTAACATGCATACAATTGACACTTAAGCATTGGTCATCCATCGACTGATCATCTCCATTTAGCTACTCCGTCTAAAAAATGTCAAACTCGTTGTTTACTTTGTCAGTCATTCCAATCGATCAATCGTCACCCAAATCTCTAATTGCTTAAGTGTTAACTTCATAGTCGTCAAACCACAAATTATCATCTCAATCTCATATCAATAATTGATAATGTTATTTTATTAATATATATGAGTTATTGATAATATCACTTTTGATAGATACACATGTTTGCATCATTATGATAACATGGGTTAATCGATAATGATGCATTAATTAATTTCATTAATAAGTTAGCATTTATCACTCTAAACTTGCACGTGCTACCCCCCATTTATTGATCCTCACAGTAACTTCAAATTCATACTCTTAATCATGGTAGTAATTAAAATTAATCATCCATATAACACTTACTTTTTTTCATTGTCAAAGTAATTATTACTTGTATTTAAGCACGCAGAAAAATTAATATCTCTAGAAATTTAAATTTATTTATTCCGAATTTACCCTCTAATTTGATAGACTTAGCTCTATAGTCAACCACTTTGAAGCTTTGGTCCACTTATTTATGAAATAGGTCCCCTTGTTAATGGCTATATTTTTATATCACTCGATATACCATACCAACCGATACATCAAATATCAGATAATACATGTATTTAGTATATTATCATGTATGTGGTATTATAGTCTGTTATCGCTGCTAAAAATTGAAACCACCCGACCATAGCTTGTTATGGGTAGGGGTCGAATTTAAGTTAATACGAGAACAAAAAGAAAAAAAAAACACGATTTTTATAGGTGGAAAATCTTTCTGTAAAAAAATGATAAAAAACCACCCGACCATAGCTTTTGAATCTACTATAAACGTCAAGTTTGTAGATTTAAAATGGGAGAACAAAATGTAGAAAACAAAAGGAAAAATATCGTCTTTCGGTTGCCACAATCGTTGGTTTCCCGGCCGAAAAAGAAGTGAATGATGACATCTTCATTAGGTTCTCAGTAAAACCCTCTATTAGATCATCTAAAAAACCCTAGTTAATATTTTAACCATGTTTATATAGATGATTAGTACAACCTAATTATAACTCTCTCGGTTTATCAATAATGAAGTCCAATAAATAAAGACTCATTAATCTCTAAATTAATAACACATTAATATCTAAATTAAGCACAATGATCCACTAAATAAGTCACACGATCCAAATACCACGAAAAACTATAAACAATGTCAATCATCAAAATATCTCGATCTGCTTCATTTCTCGACTCGGGAATAACTATATAGAAATATATGTGTCATCGAATAATAAATTTCTCAGGGCGATATCATAGTCGATTTCCGGATTTTTCGAGTTCGACTCCAAAAATTTATTAACTATTTTATTTTAAAAAAATTATAGTATACCTGACGTATCGATCAAACTGTTAGAGACCAATATGAAAATAATGATAATTTATTTTCTCATACTGCTCATTTTTAAACTATATGTAATTTAAAATTAAGAAGATGTTTATTTTTTAAAATAATAATAATGATGAATAGAAGTGGTTCATATTCAATGAACATGCAAGTGCAACACTTATATAGTATTTTACAAATAATTTATTAATTATATATTTAAAATAAAAAGGGAATAATGAAGTCAGGCTGACGTAAGCTTGGCCCTTAGTTCTTTCCTAAGAATCTTCCCGGCAGCGGATTTTGGAATCGACTGTACGAAGTATACTTTGTGCAATCTCTTATAAAATACCACCTTCAAAAATACATAATTATTTTTAATAAATAATTTTTATAAAAATTTAAATATTAATAATTATAAAATAAAGCAAACCTGCTTGGAAATGAATTCTTTGACAGCTTCTTCAGTTAATTCAAATCCATTCTGGACCACAAACGCCACCGGTACTTCGCCGGTCGTCTCATCTTTTTGCCTTCGCAATTACGTAATACAATTCAGAAAAGTAATTAATTTAATTTGATTTATTGCACTTACGGTACGACGGCGGCGTCGGCGATATTTGGGTGGCTAATTAGTAACGCCTCAAGCTCCGCAGGCGGAACTTGGAAGCCTTTGAATTTTATGAGTTCTTTGACGCGATCAACGATGAATACATCATTGTCGTCATCTACGTAACCAATATCTCCGGTGTGTAGCCATCCGTCTACGTCTATTGTTAATGCCGTCGCCTCCGGGTCGTTTAGGTAACCTTTCATGATTTGTTGACCGCGGATGCAAATTTCGCCTGGTTGATTCCTAGGAAGAGAGGAACCGGTGTCTGGATCTACGACCTTCATCTCTGCGTTCCGTACAACGTGGCCGCAGGAACCGGACTTCGTCGGAATTGGAAGCTTCGCGAACGACGGCGACATTGACAGAACTGGCCCCGCCTCGGTCATGCCGTAACCCTGCTTATTATTAAAAATTAAAATTGAAGAGAAAACTTTTTAATTGTTTTTATGTTCAAGTAAAAAATAAAAGTGACAGCTGTCGAAATTTAATTGGCGTGAAGCATTAGTTTAGTAACTGCCCCGAGAAGCCGGGAGTCACGCATTAGCAACGGCGTACCTGACCGAAAACAGCGTACGGCAGTCGTCGGAGAAGCGCCGCTTCAAGTTCCTTCCCCAGTGGCGCGGCGCCGGAGAGGACTTTCTGTATAGAGCTAAGATCGAAATTATCAACCAAAGGATTCTTCGCAAGCGCGAGTACCAACGGTGGTACGACCGCCGCTACAGTCACACGGTACCGCTGTATAAGCTCAAGAAGCAACACGATCTCGAATTTCGGCATCAATAACACGGCGGCGCCGGCACGGAGGGAACAAAGAAGAACCGAATTCAAAGAGTAGATATGAAACAAAGGCAACACACAGAGAACGACGTCGTCTTGATTCAAGTACATATTAGGGTTCTCGCCGTCGACTTGCTGAGCAACCCCCGTGATCAAGCTACTGTGCGTAAGAATCACGCCCTTAGGTAACCCCGTTGTACCGGAAGAAAACGGCAACGCAACGGCGTCGTCTTGATCAATTTCACATTCATTAACAACAGAAACACTGTAGTCGTCTTCGTCAACGGCGAACTTCGAGAAATGCAGACACCCCTCCGGCGTACCATCAACAGTAACAACAGTAAAATCCTCCCCCAAAACAAGTTTCTCATCTTCCTTAAGCTTACCAACATACATTTCTTGTGTAACAATCAATTTCACATTAGTTGCTTTTAACTGCTTAAAAATCTCTTTACCAGTACAAAACGGATTCGCCATAGTCGTCACAGCTCCAATCATGGAAGCTCCCAAGAAAGTAAAAACAAACTCAGCACAGTTCTGTAAAAGTACCATAATCACATCACCTTTCTTAATCCCTAGTTTAATCAATCCTGCCGCCACTCTCCGGCAAATAAAGTAAGTTTCAGAGAAGGTGAATATCTTACCAGAATTACTCACGATAAGAAAAGTTCTATCAGAAACTCTATCCATGTTCTGGAAGCAATAAGTATGAAGAGGAAGGTTATTAGAAATGGATATATTAGGAAGTTTAGAAACAAAGACATGGGTTTCCTCCTCCGGCGGTGAAACAACCGGAGGTTCTGGATTTTGAGCTTCGACGGCGGCGAAAGACAGCATTTCTTCTTCTTGTTCTTCTTCTGTATGGATTTTTTATTGTAAGAGAGAAATAAATAGAGGAAGAAGATGGAAGAGAGTTAGGTGGTGAGTATGGTCTAGATGAAAGAACGATAGCAGAATCCAACCGTCTTGGGCATGTAGCAAGTAGTTCCAATGGCTGCACTTTTGTATCACCTACCATTCTTTCTGTAAAGTCAATTTATTATCTTTAAAATTACCACAAGCCATTCAATATGTTGTTGAAAAAGTTATTTTATCACATAGTCATTTTCTTCATATAAAATTATTGAGAAAATTACACGATGTTATAATATTTAAAATAATGTAAAAATGATATCCCAAAAGTTTATAAATTACATGCAAAGCTCCCGAAATTTCTAAATCGATTAAGAATGACTCTCAACTGAATAGTAACGTTGTTCGACCAATTTATGTTTTATTTTTACATTTTCAAAGTTTGGAGACATAGTAATTCAATCTTTTCAAGGTTTAGGAGTTAAATTCAAATTATGTAGTATTTAAAATATTAACGTAAACTATGATCAAATATAAACGGTTTTGGAATTTCGGGACCAATCACACTGCTATGGTCCCTTTTTAGGGGTATCAACAGTCGTCCGGTTCATTAAGAAACGAACTCGATTTTAATTTGTTTGTGGTGAGGAAACGATCAAATAAGGCAAATGAAGAAACATACAAGACAATTTATAGTGGAAAACCCTAGGAAATGAGGAAAAAACAACTTGACTAAGAGCAGGAAAAACTCTTAATTGATTTACTAATCAAACAGTTCATTACAAAATACAACATAGGTTAATAAAGATGACGAGGTATGAGAAAGCGATCAGAATTCCGATAGAGTAACAGTCTGTTCTTAAGCGTTCAAAAGGTCCTGCTAATTCCGTCGTCAAGCTCCGTATTTATAGAGCTGAAGGCGTGTATAATCCACGTCATGTAAGTGTCTCTGACAAGTTTGTTGAAGGTTGTTGTCGCATGATGTAAAACGTGGCCAGGACCGAAACGTGACCTGCGTGATTTAGCCCGAAGCATGGTAAACGTGTGGAGGCCCGAAGCGTGGGACGCGTGGGCTGTAACCGTTTGCACCGAACCATGGGGCCACTTGTCAAACATCCTTCTATTTTGTCAAGTCCATCTTCGATCCCATTGCGGAACATCAAACCAATTTACCTCAAATATGTTAAACTGGAGATTCTGGACCACGCAAGTTTGCTTTTTATTACTTAGGTCGGCCCAATCGTTATTGGAGCTTACCCATTGCAGGGTACCTGGTCCTAGGATTCTCATCGAGAAAATGGCAACTTTGGTCTCCAAAGTTTGAAAAATTTGGCAAATTTGGACCCCAAATTTGGTTATTTTGGAAAGTTGGTCCCCAAAGTTTATGATTTTGACAAAACTGGCCCCCAAACTTTAAAGTTGATAATACCAATCCCCAAAGTTTACACATAGTAACAAGTATGGTCCCCAAAGTTTGCTATTTAAGGTAGAATCGGTCCCCACTTAACCCTAACGTTGTTAGGGTTCGGTTAAGTGTGCTCTTATACCAAATATTTTACAAACGCGAACTTTGAGGCATATGTTATATTCAAAATCGACGAAAATGCGAATATCTTCAAAATCGACGCAAAAATATGATATAGATAAATTGGGGCAGTTTCAAGTTAGGTAAACTTGAAATAAGCATATAGAATAAACTTGAAACTTTTTGATTCATCAATCACTAATATAGGTATAGACGGCACCAACAAAGATAAACCGCATATAAACCAAAACGGATTCATCAATCACTATTATTGTCAGCCTAAACTAATAATAGTAATTGGGTCGTGTAACTTCATTACAAAATAAAATTCTTTGAAAATTATTATCAAATACAATTTTTACTCTTTATTAAATTGACATTATTTAAATTTCATAAAGTCTGATCCTTGTAGCTATATCAAGATTTAGATTGAGATTGAGATTAAACCCAAAAATTCATTACACCCCTAGTCTACTACTGTTAGTTGATATTTCTTCCTCACAACAATTAAAAAATCTTGTCAAATAAAAAAACGTCTAGTATCTACAAGTATGAAAAGGCAATTTATCGCTAATTTATCTACTTAGTTTGTTTTTGGAGAAATGGGCTAATCTCTTTCAGTATAAAAAATTTAAATACTGTCAACAGCGAAACGAAAGAAAGAAATAAATTATTTAGCACTTCCTTTTGATCCTGATTCAAATTGCGTTGCTGTGTCAGAAGAAGGATAGTTATACTGATTCGGTACAATATTGACGATCCTACAAAGATCCCATTTCAGCGATTGCCTTTCACTGATCTCATCTTTTATGGAATCGACTGTACAAGAAAGAATATGTGGAGCTAAGCATGTCTGGAAGCACAGGAGAAAGTTCTTTTGCGGATATTATTACCAGTATTCGATACTGGGTCATTCATAGCATTACTATACCTTCCCTATTCATTGCCGGTTGGTTATTCGTCAGCACCGGCTTAGCTTACGATGTTTTTGGAAGCCCTCGGCCCAACGAATATTTTACAGAAAACCGGCAGGGGTTCCTTTAATAACTGGTCGTTTTGATTCTTTGGAACAACTCGATGAATTTAGTAGATGCCCCGTTTTAGGAGGCTCTAATCAAATGACTATAGATCGAACCTATCCAATTTTTACAGTACGATTGTTGGCTGTTCACGGACTAGTTGTAAATATGTACAGTACCATTTTCAGGTAACCATAATTTAAAAACAACACAACTTTTTAGATTGTTAGTTTACTATTGTTGTCAGTATATAAGTTTACATAATACCATTGATTTACTGTTCATGAATAGTAATAAAATAAAATAATTGAAATATTATATTATAAAACAATTACTCAAACATTATAACTAAAAAAATAAATGAATTGAAATAATATATTGAATAATATTATGAAGTTCAATAACATTATTTTAATCTTAAACCCTAAACCCTAATTAATAAAAAATATTTTGTGACGGCGGTATGCGCATCAAAAAACTCCAACGATAAACCTAATCCCGAATTATATAGCTATGACACAATCAAACCCGAACGAACAAAATGCTGAATTGAATCGTACCAGTCTCTACTGGGGGCTATTACTCATTTTTGTACTTGCTGTTTTATTTTCCAATTATTTCTTGAATTAGAAAGACGACAAAACCACTAAGTCTAGGTATTCTCTTTGCTCATTCGGAAGGATCTTATCTCATAATTATCCATGACTGTTTCTGTCTCTAGCGCGACCACTTGATTAAATTGGAGGGATGGAGTAAATGGCCGACACTACTGGAAGGATTCCTCTTTGGATAATAGGTACTCTTTACAACACTTAAACCGGGTACCAAGGATGCGTTCTTGTTGAGAACCATTAAACCCGATACCAACGAGGAGTCCTAAGCAATAATGATGATCGGTCCCTAAAAACAGTTTAGAGCGATCGGTCCCGGAAAACAACATAGGGCAATCGGTCCCGGAAAACAGCATAGGGCGATCGGTCCCGGAAAACAGCATAGGGCGATCGGTCCATGTAGACAGCTTGGGGCCGACATACCGATCGGTCCCGGCAGTTTGCTTAGGGGAAGCACACCGATCGGTCAAGCAAATTGCTTAGGGCCAAGCAGATCCGATCGGTCCGCAGACTGCTTAGGGCAGTAGACCGATCGGTCCAGCAAACAGCTTAGGGCCAAACAAACCCGATCGATCCGCAGACTGCTTAGGGCAGTAGACCGATCGATCCTGACAGACTGCGTAGGCCCCAGCAGACTACATAGGCCCTGACAGACGGAATGTGGGCCGATGATGAGATCATCGGAACCCGGTACCCCGATCAGAGCCAGTATCAGTCTTGACCATTGATGAGATCATCGGAACCCGGTACCCCGATCAGAGCCAGTATCAGTCTTGGCCATGATAGCCCAAATAGCGCAGGCTGAATCGGGAGGCCCAGATCCAGTCCACAACCAGTAAAGGGCCCATTTATATGTCTGGCCCGATCGGTCGCTTCCGGCGATCGGTCCCAAGGTGTGGGGCCCAATTTCCCGTATGTGCCAGACCGATCGGTCCATTATTTACAGGCGCTCCTTCGGGCCATCCTTGCTCATCACATAAGATTGCAACCCGCGACAAACTTGTCAGGAGTATGGTTCAACCATGGGTGTAAGCCACTAGAGGCCAAAGAGTAGCCGGCTGGCAGCGCCGAAAGACCTAGCGCCGTGCAGCTACTATGGAGCCATTTCCGGCGGCTGTTCCGCATGACGTTAGCCGACCTATTTGCAAAGGACAGGCACAAAACGACACCCTACTGTTACACAGTACAGTGGGAGTATAAAAAGGNAATCCTTCGTTCGGGTAGCTATATAATATAGCTTGCGACCTCCTAACAACCTTCGGCCCATACGGGATCCCACCAAGAACAGATTGAAAAAATGCCCGAGGGTTGGTTCCACCCTCTGTTTGTGGCAATAAAAAATAAAGGCGATAATGTAAACATAACTACCCGGGAAAAGAGCAAAAGTCGGGCAGTGGATCTCCCGAAGAACGGCTGCGACGAAAGGGTGCAGGGGAAATCGCAAGCCAGATATAAGGGAGGCATAGCTAACGAGAATAGCGCTAGCCGGGACGTTCATCTCAGAGGGAAGGAAGCAGTGAACGTCTTCCTTCCCCCTCCAGATGGGGTAATGGGCTGGAATGGAAAATTTAGCCCTAAAGGCCTCAAGATCCATGGTCCTAATGTCAGGGTACCTAGACCTATGGGGTGCCATGGATGATTGCCTTGAAGATGAAGTAAAATTTGGAGATGAGCAACGTTTGAACGAGAATCGCCGGAGATTTCAAAGGCTGGGCAATCAGTTGCAGAGAGTGATAATGGCCGCACAAAGGAAAAATCCTGACTTTTATATCGCGTACTGCCCAATCACAGGAAGACACGTCATCCCTGCAGGCGGCTGCAGTCTGACAGTCTGCCCCCCCTTTGGAATACGGAAAGACGTTAGCTATTGCAGAGCCTGGAATTACGCCCCTGCCATTCTACTATTCTGGATTTCAAATTCAAAAATTCACTTGACGATACTTCTAAGTATTGGATCGGGCCACAAGGACGCTTACGATCGGTTCGGGTACGAGTTTCCGAGTTGTGATCGGGCACATGTGCACAAACGATCTCGATTGTTGATCGAACCCTGGTCGCCACCATGGTAGCAACCGCGTCCGAGGGGCTAGTGATGAGATCATCGGAACCCGGTACCCCGATCAGAGCCAGTATCAGTCTTGGCCATTGATGAGATCATCGGAACCCGGTACCCCGATCAGAGTCAGTATCAGTCTTGGCCATGATAGCCCAAATAGCGCAGGCTGAATAGGAAGGCCCAGATCCAGTCCACAACCAGTAAAGGACCCATTTATATGTCTGGCCCGATCGGTCGCTTCAGGCGATCGGTCCCAAGGTGTAGGGCCAAATTTCCCATATGTGACAGACCGATCGGTCCATTATTTACAGGCGCTCATTCGGGCCATCCTTGCTCATCACATACGATGGCAACCCGCGACAAACTTGTCAGGAGTATGTTTCAGCCATGGGTGTAAGCCACTAGAGGCCAAAGAGTAGCCGGCTGGCAGCGCCGAAAGACCTAGCGCCATTGCAGCTACAGTAGGGTGTCGTTTTGTGCATGTCCTTTGCAAATAGGTCGGCTAACGTCAGGCGAAACAACCGCTGGAAATGGCTCCATAGTAGCTGCACGGCGCTAGGTCTTTCGGCGCTGCCAGCCGGCTACTCTTTGGCCTCTAGTGGCTTACACCCATGGCTGAACCATACTCCTGACAAGTTTGTCGCGGGTTGCCATCGTATGTGATATGGGTTAGACTTGGACGGCGGGGGTTTTGGACGGGTCTGGACTAGTGATATCTCTGACTAAGTCGAGAATGTCTTAGAACTTACCAAGAACTTAATTCCCCGCAAGAACTCGCTGGCCAAATCGAAAGTGTGAGAAATGTTACTTTCCGAGGTATTCGTTCTATCGACATGCTGAGAACAAGGAATATAAAGGAGAAGCTCATCCGAGAGGAAAATGAGGAGTCTACCTTGGGACTTATAAAAGAACCGGGGCTCCCAAAACTGTAGTCTATCTTTGGACTCATAGAAGAACAGGGCTATCCGACCAGCAGACATCCATGAATATGAAGGTTCGGGTTTTTCATGGTTGGCTTCCGTTCATAGGGGCCTTGCTATGACGAAACCCAAGGGGCTAGTGTTGACAACCTTTAAACCGGGTACCAAGGATGTGTTCTTGTTGAGAACTATTAAACCCGGTACCAACGAGGAGTCCTAAGCAAGAATGAAGGTGGTCAGGTCCAATCGAGAATTCGACAGCTAAAATTATCAAGCACACCGATCGGTCCCGGCAGTTTGCTTAGGGCCAGCAGACCGATCGGTCCGGCAGACTGCTTAGGGTCAAGCAGACCGATCGGTTCCGGCAGTTTGCTTAGGGCCAAGCAGACCGATCGGTCCCGGAAAACAGCATAGGGCGATCGGTCCATGCAGACAGCTTGGGGCCGACATACCGATCGGTCCCGACAGTTTACTTAGGGGCAGCACACCGATCGATCCGGCAGATTGCTTAGGGCCAAGCAGATCCGATCGGTCCGCAGACTGCTTAGGGCAGTAGACCGATCGGTCCAGCAAACAGCTTAGGGCCAAACATACCCGATCGGTCCGCAGACTGCTTAGGGCAGTAGACCGATCGGTCCAGCAGACAGCTTAGGGCCAAACAAACCCGATCGGTCCGCAGACTGCTTATGGCAGTAGACCGATCGGTCCAGCAAACAGCTTAGGGCCATACAAACCCGATCGGTCTAGGCAGACTACTCAAGGTAGCAGACCGATTGGTCCTGACAGACTGCGTAGGCCCCAGCAGACTACATAGACCTTGACAGACTGAATGTGGGCCCATCAGCATGCATTCCATGCTTCAGGCTCAACCACGCTTTCTAGCATGCGGAAACAACATTGTCAGAGGCGCTGACATGACATTAATTACACGCGTTTCCCACTCTTTAAATACAGAGCTAAAAGATAAGCTCAAGTGGACCCTGGGGAGGGCAATTCCGACGAACCCTAGCCGCTGTAATTTCATTTCCCCTGCTCTTATTCCCTTTGTATATTTCATTGATTTATTAATGAATTTGCCGTGGAGGTTCTTCTCTCGGCAACGTGGTTTTTTTTCCCTTTCTTAAGGGGTTTTTCCACGCTAAAATCGTCTGTGTTCTTTCCATTTATATATTTTAAGTTGTCTCCACAAACAACAAATAAAACTGGTTTTCAGAATCCGGTGACTGTTGGTACCCCCTAAAAAGGAACCACAACAGGTACTGTGGTATTGTTGTGATTGGTTTAAGCTATCTCTAATCTTATCCGCGCTCAAAACCATTTCCACTATATAAATCTCTCTACACATCATCATTATCTCACATCCACATCATATTCTCTTTCCACTTCTAAAACTTCTCACTCATCCACATCATTATTTATTTCTCTTTTATCCACATCATATTCTCTCTCCAAATTTCATTTTATCTTTCTATCTCATCAAATTTATTTATTTACTATTTGATTTATCAATAAATATTAAGTTTTAATTTTAATAATTTTAATTTCGATAATATCGACGTTTAACATTAATTATTAATTTGATCATTGTATATATTATATTTCATTGTTTCGATTTTATTTCTTTTTATTGATTCGTACACGTATTTAATATCGTCATTTCGAAACGATCGAATTTCACATAAAGTTATGTATTTATCATATCAAAATAAACGTAATAATTTTTTAAATATTTATTTACTAAATTACATATTTAAATTATAAAAATAAATTAATAATTAATAAAACTAATATTTTATTATATATATATTAAACTAAAATATTTTAAATTATAAAAATAAATTAATAATTAATAAAACTAATATTTTATTATATATATATATTAAACTAAAATATTTTAAATTAATAAAAATAAATAAAAAATTCTTCTCCGCAGACAAGAGGACGGACAAACCCTTGTCCACGGAACGTATTTCTCCGTGTATACTTCTTCCGTAGAAGAATATGCTTCCATGGTGGCGAACATGAGGGCGGACAAGGACGTATTTCCATACGCTCTTATCCGCCGTTACAGGTAGTCTAGTGGGTATTTTCTTTTATGGTTCATATTCCGGATTAGGTTCATCCTTGTAGCAATCAGATGAATTGAGTTATAGACATGACAGCGTAGGAACTCAACGGGATCCCCTTATTTCTTTGTCTGATTCGAGGGCAGGAGAAGGGAAAGGGCCCGTTAGGTTCTTAAGAATAGGGGCAGGGTCTTTTTTCGCATAAATAACCAAGGGCATTTCTTTTTTTGCTATTTCAAAAAACAACATTCTAGTTTTTATGATTATACTTTTTAAAGATGAACTTCATTGATTTATTCCCAACACCTCTTCTTTAGTATCTATGGCCACTTGACGTCCATCCAATGGATCTGTTGTGGATATTTCATATCCACCCTTTTCTTTTCGTAAAATTTTACTTACTATACCCGCTTCTGTAGCGTTATAAACTGTATTGTTACTTTTGCTTACGTCGGGATAAATCTGACCCCTTCCCCTATTCCCCTACATAGATAGGATATTTTAAGAAGTAAACATCTTTTTGATTCGCGGGGTCAGGGGAAATAATAGGAAAGGTGATTCACTATATTTTTGACCAGAGACAGGACCTATCACAATAATATTTTTTTGCGTAGGGCCATAGCTCTGAAAAGATAAATTGCCTATCTTTTCTTTCATCTCGGGAGAAATACGATCGGAGGGGGATAATTCAAACCCCTCCGGTAAAATAAGAACAGCTCCCACATTCAAACCCCCCTTCTTTCCATTAGCAAGAACTTGTTTAACTTGCTTATCATAAGGAATTCGAACAACCGCTTCGAATATAGTATTCGGAAGTACCGCTTGTGGAACCTCAATATCCACGGGCGAAAACGGGATATGCGCTTGCAATGGATGTTCACGTTAGGATATATATCATAAGCGATACCGAAATACTTCGGTAATCTCTTCCTTTATCCAAGAAAAAGTATTTTTAGTTTGCATGGTCTAATCATTGATCCGAAAATTGAGTAGGTCGCTAATATAGTTCCCTATCCACGATTCGGCTATAAACTTTGTAATGCTTATGTAAAATTAGAAAGTAAGAAACATTAGAATTGATTTGATTAATATCAATATCAATCATTCATTGCATGATAAATAACTACAAGTGATGGAGATAGACGATTTAAATAACTGAAAATCAAATATTTAAAAAGAGTATCGAGAATAACTGGAAAAGTGGAAACAAAACTCAATACTATTTGATCATTATTATCAAATCCAAAATCTTTGTATACAGAACCAATCATCAGTTCCCACCCATGGGGTGAATGAAATCCGATACACAAATCGGTTACTAAAAGAATCGAAAAAGCTTTTACTGTATCACTTAAGTTATATAGGAATTCCTGAACCCAAGAATTAATAAGAACCAGTTCGTTATTACCTAAAATTGAATAACCGATTAGAATAATAAAACAGATTAGGTTGGTCGAGAAGTGCAAAATCATATGGATACGATCCTCGTTGTATATCTTGATTAATTGTATTGTTTCTTTGTGTATTTCTATAGTAAATTTTTGTAGATGTGGCTCCGAAGATTCTTTGATCATTTGGTCCAACAAGAGGATTTGTTCGAATTCTATGAACTTTTCTAGAAGAATATTTTCTTGAATATCAGTCAAGAAAATTTCCGATTTACCTGTATTGGACATCCATGATTCCATACTTTTAGTATTAGTAAATGAAAGAGAAAGCCACCATGACAAAAATACTATAGATGCAAGATAGAAAAGAGTAGTTAATGCTTTCTTTTTTCCCATTTTTAATTTGAATTTGTTAAAGGATTGGACTATGGGCTTGACCCATATCCTTTATATCCAGTCCAATACGTATTGGGTCCATGACATGTGGGCTAGAGCTTACACGTCCAATAAGCCCAAAGCAGATCAGGAAATAACAGTTATTCGCAAACTGTTAGATATATATGAAAACAGACACAGACGAAATAAGTGTGCAGTGTGATAGTAGAGCAGTGCAGCGTTGGAAAAGATCAGTGAGCAGACCAGAACGAATCCCTGCGAACAGCGGACACGAAGGGAGTAAGAATCAAAGGAATTACAAGTCACAACAGAGCAGCAAGATAAGAACCGAAAGACCAGGGAGTGGCTGATTCTTATCTGTGTTTTCTGGCTTGAGTTCTTGGTGTAATCTTGTATCGGTAAAACTGATCTTTCTAGTGAATTGGATCCAGTGATTGGATCCCGTGGTTTTTCTCCGGGTTCTCCGGTTTCCTCGTAAAAGATCGCTGCGTTCTTGACCTGAAACAACAACAACACAATTCTTAATAAAGAACAGGGAGTATCTCATTGAATTATATCATTCATATATATCTCACTCTTAACGAATTGATTCTTCTGCGCCTTAACAAAGTGGTGGCCCATGCAGGTCCCCGGATCTGCGAAAGGAGAAAAACATGAAGAATCAGATCCAGAAGTCAAAGCGGAAGTTAAAGAATCAAAGGGAAGGGAGAAACCGGAACTACCCTTTGAATTATTGAATATGGGGAGTGAACCATACTCAATGGTCAGACTAACATCTTCAAATTTTCCTGAATGGAAAAATAGAATGGAAGATCTCTTGTATAGTCGAAATCTTTATGACCCTGTTGAATTTGGAGGTGAAAGATCCACTGAATATTCAGAAGGAACTTGGAAGAAGATGCATAGACAAACATTGGGGTTTATTCGGCAGTGGATTGACACAACTCAGTACCACCATGTTGGAGAGGAAACTGATGCTAAAGAGCTGTGGGGTAAGTTAACTAGAATGTTTGAACCAAAGACAACTCAAAGTCAGGGATCACTGCTACATCGACTTCTAAGTATGAGGTACAAAGAAGGTGTCTCAATGGCTGAATACATATTAAAATGGATGGAGATAACCAACCTACTGTCTAAGGCGGGCCTAGTCCAAGAAGAAAAGTTAATATGTTTACTGATCCTTTACTCGCTGCCCGAGTCTTGGTCACCTTTAGTAATGATGCTACACAGCACAACACCATTAGAAAGCCAGAAAATGGAAACCATTAAAGACTATCTCATTAATGAAGAGATAAGAAGGAAAGACTTGAAGGGAAATGACTCAGAAAAGGAAACAGTAGCTGTGACAGAAAACAGGGGAAGAAATCAGAATAGAAACCAGAATAATAAAAGAGGAAAGTCTAGAGAAAAGTCACAAGAGAGAGGAAAATCCCAAGATAGAAATGGAGGACATCAAAAGGAAACTCGTACATGTTTTTTCTGCAAGAAAGTAGGCCACTTAAAGAAAGATTGCAGATACTGGTTANATTTCTACAACAAGCACCGAATGTGTACGACCCAAAAGGATATCCGTTATTTGTAAGTGTTTGCATAAACTCGTACATTGCCACTACAATTACACTAATTATATCGTTTGTGCAGATAACTCCTAATTGGTTTACGGTTTCAGAGATAACAGTTTTTGCGAAGACGTACATCTCCACTTCGAGTGATTCGACCCTTAAAAGAAAATATGCAACCAGAAGGAAACTATGAATTTCAACTACGTTAATCATTCTCATTTCAAACAATGTGTTATGAACATGTTCGGATTCAAAATTTTGAACTACTTACATTCGGCATATATTTGTATTTTTTTCGGTTAAAAATTATATGTTACATACAATTCACGGTCAGAAAAAATTACATTAAAGTATTGACAAATAAATTTAATCAATTATTAATTAACTTCAACGTATGACATTAAAAAAAATAGTACAAATTTGAAGTTTTGAAAATCAGCAACATCGAAACTTCAACAATAACATAATTGTTCGCATTAAAAATTAGTTTGTGTCCAACACAACTCCCGGACTTCCCAAAAATTAATTTTTGAATTCATATACACTAAGACGCATCGAGAAAATAAAATTTCCCCAAATTCGTCTTAAAAATATCATATTCATTCGTTGGGGACTAAGTTTGTCAAATTTTGTAAACTTTGGGAACTAAATTAGCCATTTAAAAGGTTGGTGAATAAAATTGCCATGTTTTACAAACTTTGGAGATCATTAACGGCGTCAGGGACCAAATTTACAAAAAACCCAAAACATTGAAGACCAAATTTGCGTAATTTTCGTCTGGGGACCTAATTTGCCACAAATTACAACTTTGGGGACCAATTATACCATACACACATAACTTTGAAAATTGGTTTTGCCAAAACAATAATAGTTTGGGGACCGGTTTTGCGTATATCAAACTTTGGGGGTTGGTTTTGACTGAATTAGAAAACTTGAGGACTAAAATTGCCAAAAAATTCAAACTTTGGGGACCAAAACCGCCTTCCGCTCGTATTATATTAACTCCGGGGATTTTGTATGTAATTTATAAATTTTGGGGTATCGCATTTATACTATTTCAAAGTTTGAGAGTTAATGACTAACACCACTCTAAAATTAAACATCAACTCAAATTTTATTTATAATAAAAAAATTATCTATAATATTTGCACATATTTTATATTGTATAATCTATATCTCTATCATAATTAATCAATCATAAGAACATTTATTTCTAGTTCCTCTTCCATTTGAGAATTTTCGTACAAGATTTAACAAAGTATAATTTAAAAAATAGGTGACTTTTGGCTACCACCTCCAACTTACTGTGTAAAACACATGTACTCCAAGTTATGAAATCGCAAATATGATATATTTTTTGTGAAAAAATATGCATTTATAGCTCTCTAACTTCAATTAAATGCACATAAAACAAAGCAAATTTCCAATACCGTTTATCATTGACACTGTAAAGAAATCGTTAATATTTTATGCACAATTCTCGAACATCAACGAACAATTTTGAATAATTTTTCAAACGGGTCTTATTTATGTAATTTGAGAATAACTCATGTTAACGGAAAAACGTTTGTCAACATAACAGAAAACTAGATACTAGAATGTTAGATATAAAAAACAAATAGTATTGATAACTTTAAATATCATTTTTACAATTTCGTAAATTTGATATATACCATTTACACATATCATTCGTTGAGGTTACTTGTGCAATTTTTTCTTTAAAACATAACTATTTAGCAAAATTTATTTTTTTAAACTATCAAAGACTATAGTCACTATACCAATAAAACTGAATCTGGAACTTCCTATGTAATAATAGATAATTCAATAATTTGAAATAAAAAATCATACCCCCAAAATAATGAAATATTTAAAAATTAAAACAAATGTTCCAAAAGAGAAAAGAGTTTATCAATCGTATATTTTACGTGTCAAATAGAGCAACTTAAAAGAATAGCCTCACAGTATAAATCAAAATGAAATAAAATCATCCTTACTTGACTGCTTCTTCTTACCATCATCCTGTGCTGTATTTGTAGTGCCAGTGCTGGTGCTGGTGCTGGTGCTGGAGTTATCAGTTTTCTTGCCAAATATCATTTCATCAAGATCATCCATCATCTCGTCGTTGTTCATTCCGGCATTTCGGGTCTCTTTCTTGATGAGAGAATATTCTTCTTTACTCACCGGGGTATTGTCTTGTTCGAATACTACTGGGATCATGGCAGGCTCTTGTGAAGGAGGAACCTGGTTCAGTTTGTTCATCTCCTCGTATTTCAACAGACTCTTCTGAATTTCGTCGTTAATATTCAATGCTTCGAAAAGAAGAACCTCATTGTTTCCCGATGTTTCGATGATTCTTTGAACTGTGTATTGAGAATCACGACATTGATGCAACAACGTAGTGGTTAAATCATCCTACAAAATAAGGAGAATTTTAGCATACAGATTGGTAACACCGGAGTTAAAACACAATGTTAAGTTTCTAATTCAATCAACAGGCAACTTTGTGCAGCTAGCTCTGGAACATACACATAGCATAAATGTACCTCGATGGTATCTTGATGAGGAGACGAGGATAGAACAGTATTTAGGAGCTCGACGCTGTTTCTCGCAACATCAAATGCTTCCTTTGTTTGTTCAGCTGAAAAGCTATGAACAGGGATGTCATAATGAAGTTGCTCTTCACCCGCAAGAGCGGTATACGATTCACTACTCTCCACTGATCTTGGAGGAGTAAAGACTGGAACAAGACTCTCGTTGTCACGACCGGGAAACCGTGTTCCCCTTAACTTTAAACTCTGTGTAGTATGCAAAATTAGTCACTCATAAACATCCATGAAGAAAGTAGTCTCTAATGGAACCAGTTAACTAAATGAATTTACACATAAAACACTTTATATCATCGCTTTGAAAAGAACACATGAATATTTCTAACTACTTCAAACTATACTAACATAAAAAATAAAATAATTACATCTTCTAAACCAAAAGGTCATGCTTCTAGCAACTCGAAAAACTATTGTGTTGAAAAGTACACGGATAAATATAACTGCAAGTTTACCTTATAGGTCTCTTCGTAAACAGGTAAGTAACGCAACTCATCCGAAGATTCTCCCCATGATTCAATTAGCATAAGGGCCTTATTCCGGTTATTCACTACCGTCTGAGGATCATCGATCATCTTAACCATCTCATCAAGAACCCTTTCAGCTGCAACCTCCGAAAACGCCTTCTCACAATTTTTCACTACAGTTTCAAGTAGTACAAGAGCCAAGTACTGAACCCTAGCATTCTTCAAGATAATCCTTTTCTTTATTCCTCTAATAAAATCCACACTGTTAACTCTTTCATGGTTAACCATATCACAAAGCTCAAGATTGGTAGCCCAATCAGGCTCATCCAAAGCCTCAGATGTGGCTTCTTCAACAAGATTATCAGTTTGATTAGGACCTTGAAAGAATTCCTTCACCTTGAAACTCACTGAGCTCATACCAGAACTGATCTTTTGACTCACTTCAGACCCACCAATCTTTAAACGCTCTCCTAATTGGCTCACTTTATCCATCAAATTGTTGTCACTCATCTTCAGGAATAGATCTGAAGTTCATAACCAACAAAATATATACCACGATTAACAACTGCAACTCCAAATATAAATCAAAACAAAAAAGTTTTACAATTTATAAATTCAAGAAAATTCCACCACTAATCCTTCAGATTTAGGTAAAAAAGTAAAGCCTTTCGCTTGAAACAGTTCAACACATCAAAAAAATCGCCATTTTCCAATAACAAAACATCGAAGATTCAGTAAAAACAGGTAAAAAACTAATCAAAACTGAAACTCATCAAACTAAAAATATCAATATTTATACATTTTCTAGAAAAATTAGGATCAAACTAATCGAGAATAGGAATGCTTTTATGAACCGAGCCAGCCCAAACCGACGAAGATCGGAACTAATAAAATAAAATTTAAACTTATAATCAAATTGCGATCGATCAAAGGAACGAGAAAATAAGGGTTTTCAGTTACCTTAGAATTGAAGTCAAGAACTGCAGGAAGGGAAAGTTCTGCGCGATTATGACGGACGTTTAATGTTTCCGGCAGAGCATCCTATGAACCTTCCAGCGTTTTGACTTTTCACTCAAATTCAGTTTCTTATTTTGAAGAATTTTATAATATATGTTTGAATGTTTAAAAATATATTTATTAGAAATATAATATTATTATTATGTCATTAAATAAATTATTAAATCCAGTGAAATAATAAAAAACCTATATTTTAATTTATAAAGTAATTACTCTATTAATAAAAATATGACATGCTATGGGAATACAAAGATATAGATGTTAAAATATTTGACGTATCATGTAATATGAAAATATTAATAAATATTAAATTAACACTTTTTCTCTAACAATAAATTATTTAACCAAATACCGTAATATTTTTATATTTTCGCATAAAAATATAATTATGAATAAAAAGAAAGATATTAGATACCTCATAAATATGAGATACGCATCGCACTCGCAGAATCTCGCCTAAATATCCCCACCCTCATCACAAGATCACATCGGTCGATGACAATGGTGGCGGAGGCGCCTGGATCTGCGTTGATATTCACCTACGGAACTCTAAAACGGGGCTTCTCTAACCATCGGCTACTCGAGGACCTGATGGAAACCGGCGACGTCGCTTTTATATCCGACGGCCTTACCGTCCAATCACTACCGCTTGTCTGCGGACCTTTCCGCGTCCCTTTCCTAATTAACATCCCCGGCCAAGGGCATCGCGTATCAGGAGAGCTTTATGGCGTCTCATCGGCCGCCTTGGCTCGGATCGACGAGTTGGAGGGATTGAGTAGGGGTCACTACGAGAGACTACCGATCGAGATCGAAATAGATACGGAAACACGGATCGTGGAGGCGTATTTCGCTCACCGGAGCTACGCGGAGGCGCTGTTACGGAGGAGCGGCGATGAAGTGTACGATTGTTACTCGGAAAAAGTGGCGAGAGGATACGTTAAGCGCAACGATCGGCCGAAGAATCTGAGTTTCATGGATCACATTCGAGTTTTCATATCTACTTGAAAAGTAAACCATTTCCGGCGAGTTGTATTATGCAATCGCCAATTGCACATTTCATTTCGCTGGTGTTGCATTCGCTTGTCATTGTTATCTTCTTCCATATACTTGTGATTAAGTAAAGCTTTATATGGTTAGCATATGGTAAAGCATTTCTTATTCCTAAAGCTTTACCGATGTATCGGCTACAACCGAATAATGTACCAATGGTCAATAGGTGTTCTATCATAAGAAAGTTCAGTTCAGTACAGTACAGTACAGTTAAGATGATGAATACCAAACGTAAAACCCCACAAGAGAATCATGAAAAAAGGAAGTGGAGAACTAGAGTTAACAAAGAAGCTTAATCAGAATCTGCATCAATTGGAACCTGGAGAAGATTGTCGCCTCCTCGCAACCGGGAAGAAACATTGTCGATGGCAGAGTTTAGCTGGCTGATTTTCTCATTCAGAGTCTGCCTTGTTTTCTGAAGAGAAATAAATCGAAACAATGAACTCAACCTTCTCTAAGCAATATAATCTCAAGCATATACCTCTAATCCTTCATCATAGTAGATAGGTCGCTTAGCTCTACGAAAACCATACTCATCCTCATTTAGCAGTGATCTTCTTATCTACTCATTCAATGAAAACCACATTGGTTATAGCTAACATTAACAAAACAAGGCTGCCAAACATTAATAAACAAACAGAAGATGGTCCAAAGTTCTTTTGCATAAATTGTGCTGCTACGCCTATTCAACAATTTAAGATGTTATTTATAACAGTCGACATTTACGAGGAAGATTGTACATATATAAGAGAATATCCATCAAACTTAAGCATCACTAAATATATATACAAAGAGGATAAATTAGCTATTTTTGAGCATCCAATGATCCAAAACACCGGAAAACAACATTATTTATACAAAATTAAGCCGAAAAAGCATATCCTAGTATGTACTAAAATGGTGAAGCACCTAAGCCATCCGAATAAACCATTTAACACAGTTCCCTTATGTTTTAAACAAGCAACTAAGCCCACACATGTTTCATTAATGTTAAATTCATTTGCGGGGTGAACTCCAGTTTGTCCATGAACAACATTGTTTTGTACTAAATTAATCCGAAAAAGTATGTACTAAAAAGGTCACGCGCCTACACCATCCAAATAAACCGTCAGATTCACTTCCCTTATGTTTTCAACAAGCAACTAAGCTCACTAGTTACACGTTCCAATAATGTTTAATTCGAATTGCGAGGCACAGATGAATTTCAGTTTTCCATGAGAAACACCGTACCATTAATTTGAAATTTCATAGATTGTATAAGCTGAGGGGGTCCATTCTTTCTCATCACAACAGCACTATAAAAGTAAATGTGCCACAAAAACATTCATCAAGAAGTATATAAGTCACCTGTGGAGCAAATATATAAGCAAGACTTCCAAAAACAGCACCTCCAAGAAGGAAACCAGTAACAAAGTCAGCACCGCCACCACTTCTTCGCTCACTACATGCATATAAAAAATCTAAGTATAGCGATTTTTTCGCATAAAAGAATCACTACATACAAAAGAATCTTGCAGAAGCATCTAGATACAACTGGAATAACGCATACTTGTACTGAGAACGAATAGACCATTCAAAGCCAGTACACGACCGGACTTTCCTTCGATTTTTGAAATTCAGAGACTTCGAAAAAGCGTCCGGACATGCATTTCCGGAGAAAAAAATGGAGCTCTTGATCTGCTTTCCTCCTGAGCAATCAAAACAAAGAATCACAAAACATTGTCACTCTAAAAATTCAACCTCCAAATCTCCAAATCGGTTCAACATAAAAATCATATAATTTTTTTGAAATTTCAAACGAAAGAAAGCAGCACTTACCGATGGTTCCGGGAAATGAAATCGGCAAAGCAACGGCCATCAGAAATTTACGAAGAAAAAAAACGCACCTAGTGAGCAGTTAACAGCCGTGGGTATTTATTTTTTGCTACGCACTATGGAGCCGACCCGAATTTTGGAGGTTCATACTGTTTATTAAATATTAAATTTTCGGTTTAATTATGTCACAACTAAATATCGAGTTTTTAAAAATTAATTAAAATTATTAAAGCTTAATCCTATATCCTAATCAACTTTAAATCCTTAATTATATAATTTAATAAATTATTATTTTTAAATAAAAAAATGTTAAATTACTAAATATCAATTTTTTCCTCAAATCGAAACCACACTAAAATAATAAAAACAAAAATGGAATATTAAATCAATTTTCAAAATTCAACAATAAGCACGAGACTAGATAATTAAAAAATCCAATTTCAACATTCTCTGCGTATTTTTCTCCTGATTTTATATCGATCATATCGATTCAAACTGAAACATAATTTTAGATCAAGATGAAATGTTTGATTTATTACTAGTAAGAGAACCAGTTCAAAAACTTAGCCCAGGATTTATGGGCCGTCAGGTGTTGGGTGCTCTATGTGAAGCGGAAGAACACTCGTGAGGATAACCGTCATGACCAAGAAGAAGAACGAGATAACCGACATGGAAGGAAAGAAATTGAAATCAATTTTAATTGAATACGTTAACTGTTAAGTGTACATGACTTGTATTTTGACATTTATATAATAATACAATCAAGTAAATGACTTAAATACTATCTATACTCTTACATATTTACAATCATAATATTCAACAATCATAAATATCTAACAAAACATATTTATATCTGAACCCTAGCTGTCCAAAAATCTGAATCGCCGCTGCAACAGTGTCAACGGCTATTTCTGCTTGACCAACAACCGGAAATGGCGAATGTGTGAACTTCTCTGAATTATGACAGACAAGATAACGTAACGAAGCCATAAGCATACTACTGAAACATTAAAACTTTGCCCTAAAAGACTCCCGCTGCAATGAAGGTTAAAAATCGTCATCGGAAACAAAAGACTTCCTATCCCACAATTTTCGATGGAAGGAATAATCCCTTCATCTCACAAAATGGAATTGTTTGGAAGATGAATGAAGGATTCTGTAAATCGAGTCTATTTCCTTTAAATTCGCAATTTTCCTCTTGACCATTAATGAAATAAAAAACCTTCCTTTGCCAAGGAGGGTTTCAACGATCTACAGTGATATATGGATCCTTACTATATATATGTGGGTGAGATTTAACGTACAAATAAATTGGAATACAAATTAAGGCCAAGGGTCGTCGATTGCAGTTATGGATGAGGGTTTGCTGTGGTGACGTTATCACTTGGCGGAAAACTTTTTTGGGGTGTCGATTTCCGCCGCCATCTTCACGCATCTGCCAGGCTGCGAGACCGCTCTTTCAAGTTTCTTGCTTTTTCAGTAGCGGCTATAGTGTTAATCGGTTTCAGGACTCTTCGGCTCCGCTTCTCATGGGTTCTCAGTCGAGTGACGTTTTGTGGCCTGCGAACCGCGTTAGGGAGACATTCATCAAATTTTTTGAAGGGAAGGAGCATGTTAATTGGAAATCTAGTCCGGTTGTTCCTCACAATGATCCCACTCTTCTCTTCGCTAACGCTGGTGAGATTGAGACGTCTATGATGTCTATTTTTGAGTTTGTATTCGTTTTATTGAATCATTTTTTCTTTTGTATTCGCCATAATATTGTGTCTTTAATCTGTGCAGGCATGAATCAGTTCAAGCCTATTTTTCTGGGGAGTGCTGATCCAAACACTGAGTTAAGCAAACTTAAACGTGCTTGCAACACTCAAAAGTGTATTCGTGCTGGAGGCAAACACAACGATCTTGATGATGTTGGCAAAGATACTTACCATCACACCTTCTTTGAAATGCTTGGAAATTGGTCTTTTGGGGATTACTTTAAGAATGAGGCCATTGATTGGGCTTGGGAGCTTCTTACGACTGTAAAAATCTTTTCTTGCTTTCTAATTTCTGCTTACGCCGAAAAATGCTATCTTTCACGTTGATCAATGCTATCTTCATAAGTCTCTACATGTCCTTTAGGTGTACAAATTGCCTGGAGATAGAATATATGCCACTTATTTTGGTGGGGATGAGAAGCTTGGTCTTCCTGCTGATGTCGAAGCTAAGGGAAAATGGCTTCAATTTCTCCCTGAAAGTCGAGTCCTGCCGTTTGGTTGTAAGGTATTGTCGTTTTCTCATATTTTTTTCGGACAAAAGTTTATTATGTTCCTTACCATGCGCAGAATGTGATATAATTTTTTTAAAAAATTTCATTTATATCACATTGCCACTGCAGAAACTATGGGACCCTTCAAGATACTTTTATTTTATTCCATGGAGAAAAAAACTGTTTTAATAGTCTAGTTAAACTCCAAGAATACTGGACAAAGATGGTTATGTAGTGAAGATTCTATGGTTGAAAGTTGCTATCTATTTCTGTGGATGTGCACCAATATGTAGATTGTTATTAATTTCTTCTATCCAATGATTGTGTATCATGCATTCTGTATTTCTTCCATTATCTTAATTTATCGTTATTTTTACGGCCATTGTTCCTTATACAGGACAACTTTTGGGAAATGGGTGATACTGGACCTTGTGGACCGTGTACTGAGATTCATTTTGATAGAATTGGTGGTCGTGACGCTTCATCTTTCGTTAACAATGATGACCCTACAGTCATTGAGATTTGGAATCTTGTGTTTATCCAGGTAAGTTCTCCCATCCTTGCATCATGTGTGAACTTCCAACTTTCTTGTGTTGTCAATCACTTGCTATTTGCATTTATGCAGTTCAACAGGGAAGCTGATGGCTTGCTGAAGCCTCTACCTGCAAAACATGTTGATACTGGAATGGGTTTTGAGAGATTGACTTCTATACTTCAAAATAAGATGAGCAATTATGATACTGACATATTTCAGCCCATTTTTGATGCAATACAACAGGTAATCTTCACATGATGAATAAACCATATTCAGTATTGCCACTGTTTTGTTTTAACCGTAAATCCGAAATTTATGATGTTCAACACCTCTAATTATAAAAGTGGTTAATTTTTAGTAACATATCCAGTATCCTCTGCATTTTCTTTATAAATTGTTCCTTTATTGTGGGTTATTTTCCCTTTGTAGGCAACTAAGGCCAGGCCATACACCGGCAAACTTGGACCTGATGATGTTGACAATGTTGACATGGCTTACAGGGTTGTGGCAGACCACATTAGGACAATCTCATTTGCAATCGCTGACGGTTCCTGCCCAGGTTATCTTTCAAGCGATTATTTTTCTCCTATTTCATTCAATCTAAAGCATGGTTTTATTACACTTTCTGCCACATAATCTTAAAAATAATCCACCAGATTTTTGATGAAAAAATCTTAAAAATTATGTTTTCGTACAATGATGTCATTGCATTTAAGATTTTTCACGATGTTAGATATTTTTCGTTTGTTCATTCTATTCTCTTGTTGTAACTAGGCAATGAGGGTCGTGAGTATGTATTAAGGCGTATACTTCGCCGTGCTGTGCGATATGGTACTGAAGTTTTAAAAGCTCAACAAGGCTTCTTCAATAGGTGCAAGAATCATTCTAAGTGTTTTTCTTATCAGTTATTTCAAAATACCAGCTAAAATAGTCAGTGCTGTTGAGCCAGGTCCCACGTTTTCTATGATTTTAGTTTCTTGGGAAATGGTCTTCTGATAGGTAGATGATTTTCTGATAATTTGCTTAGCAATTATTATTGTTTTAACAGTCTTGCTGAGGTGGTGGTGGTTCATATGTCTGATATTTTTCCTGAGCTGAAAAAACATGCTGTGAAGGTTAAGGATATTATTGCTGATGAGGAGGCTAGCTTTGGAAGGACATTGACTAAAGTACGACGTTTATTTTTGTCTTATTTTTAATTTATTTTGGTGTTGGACAAAGTTCAAAATTGCTACATAAATTAAGTTCATCTGTTAATTCATTCTTAGGGATGTAGTGAAAGCAAGGTAACAATTTGATGAAATACAACTGAAATTTATACTTCTGGCTGTTTCGTTTTTCTTTTAATTTGACGTGTTCAAATTTGGCTGTCCCAATGCTTCAAAAATTTTTTACATAGTGTTGGCCTAATCAACCTTACATATCGTGGTCGAGTTTTTAAAATTATACTACCTTAAATAGTTGTTTTTGGAGCACAGATTGTTGAAAACAATTTTGGTTTTGATACTCGTTCAGGGAATAGAGAAGTTCAAAAAGGCTGCTCAGGAGATCAATGGAACGGTTTTAAGTGGGCAGGTAATTGGTTCATATTTGTTGAGGTTTTTCTTATTTCAGGTTTGTGCTGCTTTTTTTAAATATCAGTGACTTTAAGATAGAAATGTTCTGATAATTCATTTTTATCTAGAGTGATAAACGCCACATTCCACACAATGTTTTCATACCGGTCCGGATTACCGTTTCGGTCCGGTATGACCGGTATGGCCGGTATGAATTTTTTCCCGGGCCAACTGGGTACAGGTAAAAATACCAGTGCCGCCCGGTTTTCATCGTACGGGCCGGTATGAAAACATTGATTTCACACACAATAATATTATACTTATGCTCGCTCATACCCTTATGCTCGCTCGGTCTCCTCAAGTTAATCTAAATGCAGGATGCATTTGATTTATGGGACACTTATGGATTCCCCTTGGATCTAACTCAGGTCATTTCACACAACATTTTGTTCTAGAAAAAAAGTTATTTCTACCTTATTTTCACTGAAGATCTATGATTAACAGCTAATGGCAGAAGAAAGAGGGTTGTCTGTTGACGTTACTGGATTCAATTCTGCAATGGATAAAGCAAGGGAAAGATCAAGGAATGCACAAAATAAGGTGATATGATTTTTGGTTATTGAAATGCCAGTCAGCAATGCTTATTATCACGTTCACTGAATTATTGGATCGGGTTCAGTAGTCTCGATGTTTATTCTCAAAGACTTAACCTTTTTAGAAACTTTCACTTGAATTATGATGCAATCACCTTTGAGACTTTGCTTATTTCTGTATCCTTTGTTGCATTTGTAATTTCCAGATGTCAGGTGGTACTATTATAATGGATGCTGATGCTACAGCTTCATTGCGTAAAAAAGGCATTGCTTCTACAGATGACTCGTACAAATTTATTTGGGCTCAGGTGTGATAATGGATTTTTATTCATGCTCAAAAATTAAAATTGCTTAGATTATCTATCTGTTCATCATAAGGTAGTTCAAATTCTGGATAATCTCCATGGTGTATATGCTGTTTGTATCATTCATCATACCATTTGATCTGCCTTACAGGATAACATATTTAGGGCTCATCGTCCCGGCTCAATATATTTTCATTTTTGTTTGAAACTTACTTCCTTTCAGGCCACTGCCACAAGTTTTAATTACACTATCTCATTGTCTATCTCTGTGTTGTGTAGGATCACAAAAGTGTGATCAAAGCTGTATACACTGGAAACGAGTTTCTTGAAAGCGTTAGTCGTGGTGAAGAAGTTGGTATAATTCTTGAAAGTTCTAGTTTTTACGCGGAGCAAGGTGGTCAGGTGAAAACATCTTATTGGCTATTCATTTCATTTCATTTCATCTCATTTAATTTGTGTTTGCTCAACTGAACATGTTGTACTTTTAAAATTAGTTTATGTTGTGTTCTACACAAATTATGAAAACGAATTATACATTATAGAATGCATAATCTGTTCTTGAAATATAACAGTGTACATTTTAAATTCTGATTATTAATTTTGATTCATAATACATTTTGATTTTTCAATTATTAATTCTGACTTGATTATGAAAATGCGTTACGCATTCTATTTCTTATTTTTCACATATATACATTTTTTCCAAATCAAGTTTTCATAATTGTAAGATTTTGTTTTCTATAATTTAGCATTTCATTCTCACTTGCTGAGTTTCTTTTTCAACGATATCGTTTCAACATCTTATACTTGCTAAATATTTTGATGCGGTTGTTTGCTAAATACAACCAGATATACGACACTGGTTCAATCGAAGGCCCCGATGGAGTTTTCGAAGTTGCTAATGTTCAGGTCTTTGGTGGATTTATTCTTCATATTGGATCCTTTAGCGGGAAAACCGGAAGATTGTACATTGGTGATGAAGTCATTTGCAAGGTTGTATTCGCATTGTCAATATCATTCTACTTTTTCAATAAATCATTGACAATATCTCATATGGATCGTTACAGGTTAATTACGATCGACGGACACAGATTGCTCCAAATCACACTTGCACTCATATGCTAAACTTCGCACTAAGAGTAAGCCTCATGACGTCTCAAAACACAATTAATTAAACTAGTTTAAATTTAACCTGAACTGCATTCTTATATGAGTGCAGGAGGTACTTGGCAATCACGTGGATCAGAAAGGCTCCATTGTTCTTCCTGAAAAATTGAGATACGACTTTTCTCACGGTAATTTTTCTTTTTATTTTTGTGGTTTTATGATCATAACCGTAGTTCTAATATTTCTCTCAATCCTCGAACAGGAAAGCCTGTGAAACCGGAGGAGCTGAGAAAGATTGAGTCGATTGTTAATGAACAAATAAAGGCTCAACTTGAAGTATTCTCAAAAGAGACCAAGCTTGCCGATGCAAAACGTATTAATGGTCTAAGAGCTGTTTTTGGGGAGGTATGCAGATATCGATCGTTTCTTAATTGTCAAGTACTGCCCTCCGAATTTTTGTTTTCCTTGAGTTTACATAGGTGTACCCCGATCCTGTCCGGGTGGTATCAATTGGTCGTAGAGTTGAGGATCTTCTCACAAACCCTGAAAACGAGGAATGGCTTTCAATCTCTGCTGAGCTATGCGGAGGTAATTATTTTGGAGTTCTTTTGTTTCGTATAGAAGTAAGCTCAGTGTGTCTAATGCAGGTACTCATATATCAAATACAAAGGATGCTAAAGCGTTTGCACTTTTATCGGAGGAGGGTATTGCTAAGGGAATACGTAGAGTTACTGCAGTGACAATGGATTATGCTTTCAAAGCCTTGGAACTTGCTTCCTCTCTTGAACAAGAACTTGATCAAGCATCAAATTATGAAGGAAGCACCCTGGAACAGGTTCTTATTCTCTTAGATTATTGATCTCCAATTGAATATCATTCGTAAATGTTTTTATGGGCTGGATGGCATTTAAGGTCCTTCAAGTTTATATGATTTGGTAAATTTGGTCCTCAATGTTTCTTAATTTTGACAAGTATAGTTCCCAAAATTTTTAAATGGCAAAACTAGTACTCATACTGAGTTTTTTGCAAAATTAGTCCCCATATTTTTGTAAAATTTGGCAAATCCCGTCCTCAAAGTTGTATGTGGTAAAATTGGTCTTTAAATTTGGGACTAGTTTTGCCAATGTGAGGACTATTTTTGCCAAAACATTCCAAGTATAGGGCTAAGGATGCCAAATTAAAGTTTGGGGATCAAATTTACCAAAGGTATGTTGTCTCGTTTCTATGTTCATGCATAAAATGAAGCTTCCTAATGTGAATAGTTTTTGGTTCAGATCTTTTTGCTGATACCCTTTCTCAAATGCTTATTTATTACTTAAGATGATCCTTACAGCTTATTAATCTAAATATTCATTTTCACTTGTTTCAGAAAGTAAATTCCCTTAATAGTCGAGTTGAAGGTTCCTCGATCCCTTCTGCAAAGAAATCGGATCTCAAGGCAAAGCTTTCTGTTCTTCAGGTATTCCTTCAATTTCCGATACCTTCCGTGTTTGCTGGCACGTAAGAATTGCGGGATAGGTTATGTACATTTACCTAAAGTTGCTTTTTATGTTGAGAAATGAGAAGTTTTCTTCATTTCCAGAGCCAAGTCATAAAGGCCAAAAAGAAGATAGCTGAAGAAAACATGCTAAAAGCTGTCGAGTTTGCTTCGAAAGAAGCTGAAATCGCATCATCCATCGGAAAATGCTTCTGCGTCATACTCGTCGATGTCGGATCTGACACAACTGCTATCCGGGAGGCTGTCGTAAAAGTCATGGAAAACAAGGTTTTGAACAACTAGTTATTATCTTTGTTTTGTTAGAAAAGCTGCTGTATTAACTCTCTGTTCAAAAACAACAGAAAATGGCAATCATGGTCTTCAGTAAAGATGATAATCTGGAGAAAGCCTTCGTATGCGCCGGTATACCCGACAATGAAACCAAGTTCAGCAAGCTACGTGTAACTGAATGGCTCAAAGAAGTTCTTGATTTGATCAATGGAAAAGGTGGTGGTGGTAAAGGTGGTCTTGCTCAAGGCCAGGTACATAGAATCAAGCTCAAGCTCAAGCTCATTTTCATTCTATTTGTTCATCTTCTCTTACAGTTAATTCTCTTGTTGTTTCAGGGGAATAATATTTATAATGTTGATTCTGCTATACGTGCTGCAGAATCCTTTGCTGCAAACAAGCTGAATTTATGATACTTACTCTCTTGCAAAGTTCCTTGATTTATTATACAATACATGTCTTCTAGAATCTAGTAGAAATACGAGCTTGAAGAGGATACTTCATGACAGTAGTGAACTCTTGTTTCTCTGTGAGATCAACTTCATCTTCTAAAGCTTCCCATTTGAAAAACCATATCAAATTTGCTACAAAGTATTCAAGATGAAGAAGAGCTAATCCCAAACCTGGACATATTCTTCTCCCACAACCAAAAGGCATCATCTTTATCTCTCTGCTACAACTTATGTCAAATGTATCTTCTCCTGTAAATCTCTCTGGTTTGAACTCCATCGGATCCTCCCATACACTCGGATCCCAACCCATATCCGCTACCATGAAGTTTATCAGAGCATTTTTGGGGATTGTGTATCCTTCTAATTCAACTTGTTCATTTACCTTGTGTGGTAGAACGAAATGCCCTGGTGGATGTCGTCTCAGTGCTTCTAATACAACTGCTTTCAGATATGGAAGCTTTTCGAGGTCATCTTCATCGACGGATTTCTCTAGTTGAGTTTTAATTGGTGGTGCTGGACCAAGAACTTTGAATATTTCTTGGTAAAGCTTCTCTTGGATATCTGGATATTTGACGAGATTTGCTATTGTCCATTGTAGAGCTGTTGAGGTTGTGTCTGTTCCTGCGGTGAGAAACTCGCTGCACAGAGTCACCATTTCGGTTTCTTCCAACTTACGATTCTGCTCCGGGAGGTGTAGATCTATAAGTGTGTCGATGTAGGCTAAGATCCGATCATCTTTTTTAGATATTCGAGCTCTGATTAGAGGAATCAATACTCTGTCTTGATCTTCTCGTAATTGAATCAGCTCTTTCCATGTCTTCCTGAAGAGGATTCGGCCAAGTCGCGGCCAGAACATTAACCGGTTGAAGCGGCGAAATGCTAGAACTTGACGTCGTTGGACGTCTTCGATTTCTTTGATTTGTGAATCGGAGAGACGATCGCCGAAGCACATGAAAACCAGCAAGCTAAACATAGCGAATTGAAAGTGATCAATTAGCCGTACCGTGGATTCGTTTTCGAGGCGACTGATTAACAAGGAGAGAATCCAGTTACGTGATTCTGAGTAGGCTTTCACACGTAATGGATGAAGGATATCCTGAGTCAAGTTCCGGCGGAGGAGACGCCACGTCGGACCATATGGTGCAGAGCTTATCCTTAATTGAGATCTGTTAAGAAAAAAAGTAGACGACGGTGGCGGTCCAGGACGGTCTGAGAATACGGCACCGTTTTGAACAAGGGCTTTGTACGCTAAAGAGTGACTGCCAATGAATATGAAGGGCCGGCTACCGATTCTCATGGTTATAATCGGACCATGGCGTTTACTGAGTTCACGGAGGATCAACTCCAGTTTGGAGAGGGGTTTTAGTAGCCATACTAGGTTTCCGATGAGAGGGAAACTTGGAGGCCCTGGAGGAAGATTGCTTTCACGGCGAAATAGGCGTAGCGCGGCGTTTACCACGGCGGCGATGCAGATTGTTGAAATCGCAATAAACCAGAGCTTCATCTTCTCTTCTCTTCTCTGTAACCACCACCACGAGATGCATATCTTCCAGTACTTCATCAAACTTTAATACAATGAAGTGACGTCGTTTCTCACGGACGCATCTTTATTATTAATTAATATTTTATAATTATTTGGACGTCACCACGACAACATCAGACGCATAATACCGAACCCACGTACTTCATTATTCAAAATCAGAGTACATTAAATTTAGAAAGATATAGTTATTTTATTTGCCCTTTAAAATGGCTAATATTTCAAAAAAATTATATAAATATTAATTCACCATGTCATAAATATCTATATTAATGGTATTCAGAACTTAATTTTTTTAGAGGATAAATATTGTTATCAACAAATTTTTTTAGTATAAATATTAAAGATACTTTGGGTTAAGAATAATTAAAAGTATAAATTATAACAAATTTGTAATTTTAATATTTTTTTAGAAATTTAGTTAATTAGATTTTTGTATATAAATTTAAGTAAAATATGTTTTCCTGTTTAATTCAATTCCCATGGCTCAATTTACCTAGGTTGCACGATTCGCTTGTATTCATGCAATCTAGCACATCCGATACGTACCGAGTGCGGGGTGCGCAGGTTGCATACCGGGTGGATAAAAATTACAAAAAAATCGAAAAAAATATATTTTAATTAATTTGTATGAAATTTTATACAATTTATCATATTACTAATCGAAATTATTTGAAATATTATTGTATTATTGAGTAAATTGTAAAAAAAATAATATATTTATATTATTTTAATCAACGAATTTTTAACGGACCTTAATCAAATTCGTGAAAAATTAACGAATCTCACACCTTCGTATCCCGAATCTCACACCCCGAACCCTTGTTGGTGCAACATAACAGTTTACAGTGCCAATCATTGGATAAAATCTCACATGTAAATCGAGGGACCAAAATTAAATGAAACCTAATTTTTTTCTTATATGTGAAGTTACGTGCTTTATTGGAAACTATTGTTTCTATTAATTGGACATTTAGATTGGGCCTGGGCCTGGGCCTGGGCCTGGGCCAGGGAAAGGGCCAGAGTCCATTTATTTTGTCTTGGGGTAAATGACAATAATTCCAATCAGTCATTTTATCCTACCCAAAAGACTAAATTGCGTTCCAGATCTTCCCACGTGGCATACGGATAATGATGAAGCTTCCCGAAAACGCATTGGCTCCACACTATCCATTTCGCTATTTGAGGTTTCCCATATTACCCTCTTCAAGTTACCGTCTACAGAAGTCCCAATATTTGAATAAAATATTAGAACATTTAAATATTTTTTATAATAATTAATATGAGAAAGATTGATACTTATATGATCTGTTTTCTAGATCCAATTAATTAGAAGTGCTCTATTTATTGTTTTTGTACCTATTTTCACACATACCTTATCAATTTATTGATATTTATGATTAATTATTATAAAATTAAGATCTTTTAAAATTTTCTACTATTATATATAACCAGGCATGTTATGAAATATTTCAAATACAAAGCACATGATGTTATTTTAAAAATAAATAAAATAAACGTCTTCGATATCTATAAGTTTTATATTTATATTAGATTTTAAATAATATGGAATAAAAATCCATAAATAAAATAAATTATTGACTTTTAAAGGTGAAGGAGCTTGTTGACATTTCATATGGGAGGGGCAAAAATTGGTGAAGGGTACTGAAATCGGACACGTGGGATCGGCGTCGTAGAAAAGCAAAATACGTTACGTTCTGTTGATCTGTCTTCGGTATTTCGTTGCTCAGTTTTTTCTTTTCTTTTTTGTGAGTATAGGGAAGGAAAAGTAGAAAGAATACTTTTGCTCCTTTCAGTTGTTCTTGAGGATTTGATCCGGGGAATCTGAAAGCTTGTAAAGTCAAAGATTTCGTTTTTGATGGTATACGTTGTGATGGGAAGCGAATCTGGATATCGAAGCGAGAAGAATTTGACGGTCAAGATGGAGATTGAGGATTCTCTGCAAGAAGAACATGGACCGCTCAATAAGCGGCGCAGGGTACTTGCCTATTTCTCTTCTGGATTTTATTGTTGTTCTTTGAAAGTTTGTCTTTTGGGTGATTTAGATTGTGGGTTTGTTGATTTCGTGGCTGGGAATTTTTGGATTAATATAATCGACAATTTTCCTTGGTGGGGATGGAAAATTTAAGAGTCTTGCGTTGCTGTTGTTTCTTAGTGCAAAATTGGATTTAACTTTTGTATTTGAGTATGTTTAGATTGTGACTTGTGCTGAAAGTTTAATTCTGTGGGTTATCTACTTTATTTGACTCTTAGTTTATAAAGTACACTCTTAATTTCAGATGGCAATAAGTTATACATGGTTTTGATTGGACAAAGCAACTAAACTTTGCGACAGTCTTGTGCTGAATTCATTAGTGTCTGTTTGTCAATAAGCCAGAATATATTGCAAATTTTTACTTGTGATGATGGTATTTGCGTATGCCTTTCTAGTTTCATTTCACAAGTTTTGATGTTTTTTATGTTGCCACAGCCAAGTGTGGCAATGAGTGGTTTCCCAGTTACTCATTCGGAATATAACCCACTCGATGAGCCGAGTCCTTTGGGTTTACGTCTTAGGAAAAGCCCTTCACTTCTAGAACTTATTCAAATGAAACTCTCTGAAGCAAATGCAGCTAAAGTCGGAAACCAAAGCCATAGTAAGAAAGAGTTAAAAGCTAATACTGCTTCTGGTGATAAATTGAAGGCCTCAAATTTTCCCGCTTCAGTTCTTAGAATTGGAAGCTGGGAGGTAATCATCTTCAACTCAATAAAACCTGACAATGTAATTTATTCTAATCGTTGTTCTAATTTGCAGTATAAATCGAGATACGAGGGAGACTTAGTGGCAAAGTGTTACTTCGCAAAGCATAAGTTAGTTTGGGAAGTTCTTGATGGTGGTCTGAAGAATAAAATAGAAATTCAGTGGTCTGATATTATGTCTTTGAAAGCAAATTACTCCGATGATCACCCCGGGACCCTTGATGTTGTGGTAAATGATGCTTACAGATGCTTGTTCTTTATTTTATAGCTACAAAAACTCACTTGCTCGTTCGTCTTGCAGCTTGCACGACAGCCACTTTTCTTTAGAGAAACAAATCCACAACCGAGGAAGCATACCCTTTGGCAGGCAACTTCCGATTTCACCGGTGGAGAAGCTAGTTTACACAGGTTACAATTCATTTTATGCCTTTAAAATCTTTTCGAAATTTCTTAATACGCAATTCATATAGTTTCAAATCCTCAGCATTCAATATTTTTGTTATGATTGTTCTGTATGAAAATGCATATGAAGTTTATGTTGGACATTTCGGCATCTCATTGTTGATATTTTCACTTATGATTTATTTTCTTCGAAATATTTGCACTTGTAAAATTGTGGTATATTGTAAGTTTTCGTTATGATTGATTGACGGATTTGCAGGCGACACTATTTAGAGTGCCCACAAGGTTTATTGGGTAAACATTTTGAGAAACTGGTGCAGTGTGATCCAAGATTGAATTTTATTAGTCAACAAGGGGAGATAACATTAGATTCACTATATTTTGAACCTAAAGTTCAAGTGTTTGATGATCAAATTTGTTCGAAAGACGATCTCGATTTGAATAGAGAGGGTAGTCCTTCCCTTTTCAGTTTACTGGATGGCACCTCGCCGTTTGCTCAGTCGTCTTCCTCGCGGAATGATGTCGAGAATCTTGTCGGGAATACAGAATTGTTCACTCATGAAATAACTTCTCCAAGTTCAGGTATCATTTCCTATTGAATAATGTTTTTTCTTCAGAAAATCGCGTCTTTAGTCTCTAAACTTTCATAGTTTTGGTAAATTTGATCACCATGATAATTTAGTCTCCAAACTTTAAGGATAGAAAAATTTGATCATTTAAGTTTGCAACATTTGGCAAATCAGATCCTCAAAGTGTCAACATCGATTCTCACAAACTGGGAGGATCTCAATTACCAAAATTGAAAATTTTGAGGATCAATTATGCCATAAGACTAAACCGTGAGGATTAGTTTTGCCGAAACTTTGGGATCATAATTGACACAATCATAAAACTCTGGGGATCAAAATCATCAAATCATGAAATTACGGATATCAAATTTACGTGTCACCCTTTTTATTAAATGGACAATGCCCTTTGAATCTAATATTATGATAGTGTACTTGCAGTCGTGCTTGCGAGTTACTAGTTTGTACATAAAATACCGAAATTTTACACTATTGTTTCGTAAAGCACATTGATCCCATGTATTTAGTTTCAGGTCTGCACATACCAACAGTAGATGACATAAAAAGCTGTGGATTTGAGCATCTAAAAGAAGTCAGTAGCTGGGATCAGATCATTGTTCCGGGACTCCGTCCTTCGATGTCGATGAGCGACTTAGTGAGTCATCTTGAGCATCGAATATCAGAGCAAGGGACTTCTTCTAATCCAAACCTTTCAAGTGAGGACTGGGAGAGCCTACAAATATTGGATGACATCAACCGCTGTTTGTTCAGTGACTTCAATAACATGCCCGACTCCGATGACAAGTCCCTAATGACGAGGGTCAATTCTCTATGTTGCCTCCTTCAGAAAGATACAGCTTCCGCCTCGAATCCACCAGATTATGGCACTTCACACAGGACTCTTGATAAGAAAGATCAGGAGGCTACTCAAACTATTAATATTGATACCACTGCCATGCCACGGACAGACTCGGTCGGGGATCTACTGCTAAATCTCCCAAGAATAGCTTCTCTACCACAGTTTTTGTTCAATGTTTCGGATACTTTTGAAAGCCAAACTCGATAAGTTGGGTGCGAGTTTCATCAAAGATGTGTATTTGTGAGTGGTAGGATTGGCTATGAATCTTGTAATGTCATTTGCTTTACTTTCCCATGTCATAACTTGGACTCTGGATATAGATTTGGTTCTGAAGAATTCACAGGATTATGCATGTGCAAACAATATGAGGAAGCATAATTTTGTGTCCTTGCCTTCCTGTTGATCATTTAACATAGCTTGGTCTTGTTCTTCTGCAAATGTATTATCTTTGTCATTCTACAGCCAGAATACATCTGCCTGCTGAGGTACAGTATGGCTTTGCACTTTTAAACCCCAACACTTCTCCTTTACCTTTAAACTACAGCAAAAAATAGTTTGAGTAAAGCTTAATAAAGCTAGGAGAGATCAAATCATCTAAATAACCCCATCACAGACAGATATATGCATATACACTTCTTACTTGTACTAAAAAATCAATCCAATTAAGAACCAATAGATTTAGAAAATTAAAGAAATTGATTCATAAAGTGGTTTTTTCCCAATCGAACCCCAACAGGTCATTTCGAATCTGTGGGGCACAACTTGTTGTGAAAAAGTTGGTCGAGGAAACTTGCATTTTGGAATAACTTGATTGGGACTCATAAGGTGTTTTATTCTCTTCTTTCTTCTAGTTGATGGAGTAGCAGACAGACAGATAGATGCCAGCAAAACCACTTACTTTCTTAATCTTTCCCCAACTCTTTTCCTCTTATTTCAAACCGATCATCTCACCAATCCAAACAAGTTGACTAACACTCCTCTAACATTGTTGATGAGAAAAATGGACTACATCATATTTTTCACCATGCTTGTTGCAGGGGGCTTCATTTCAGGTCTGGCTCTCCAAGCTCCAGTAGAGCTTCAAGAAAGCGACGAGGGGAAAGTGTTCCACTCCGGCAGTCAGAATCCAGAGAATTTTTCCATGATAGTGAACTCCAAGATCGGTAGAGCTGCTGCTCGAGGCACAGGTGGAGGCGCAAACATTGCCGGGTCAGTCCCTGGTAGAAAAAGCTCAGCAGTGTCATGTAACCCTGAATTCCTTGCTTCAGCCATAGCAGTGGCTATCTGCTTTCTCCAAATCAGTTTACTCTGATATTTCCTCTCCTCTTGGAAGGTGACCAAAGTTGTGATTTTCCTGAGTGCTTTTACGAGCTTGTCATTTCCTCAATACAAAAGTTTACCAGATTATATATAAAATAAGCAATACTTACCATCCAAAAGCAATTTTCTCTGCACTTTTTCTAGGCCTTCGCATTGATCTTGTATCTAGTTTGAGGTAATGAGAAGATTAGCTACACAGTGAAGGAGTTAGTAATCAAGAAAAAAATGACCAGGGTGGGTTTTTAGGCCTCCATAAACCGAGATCAGTAGTATTTCATTTTATGTCAATCCAAGCACAGAGGAAAAGATAATAATAACGGTTCTCTTTGTGACAAACTAGAAGATAGATTCTTGATCATCATCATTTAGTTCTTGAAGATCCTGATGAAAGTCTCTCGTTTCGAGCTCGGTCTGCTTTCTCCATATAATCTTGATGCGATAGATGCTTTGTTCCTTCAACAAAAATGGTTTATTCTTATCAGTTTTGCACAGATTTAAGCAGTTAAATCTCTTTTCATTCCAATAATTCCAATTCGAAATAACAAATGGGATGGATCCAAGTTATCTTACCATGACAATGTGTTACCAGAACATAACAATAAGCAGCATCAAGAACTTAATCAATCTCAATAATAAAATCAACATCTCGAATATTTTTTATTAGTGACACGAATAGGCACAAATAAGCCCATTTTTTCCAGAAAGAGGAATAAAGGAAACCAGTTAATCGAATTTCCATACCAAAATCACACTCTAAAAGCACTCACCAACAAATAGCATGCTTTCACACCAAATAGAAAAGCGAGAAAGAAAAAAACCTCTATTCATGAAGTACCAAGGCACAGCAATAGCGGCTCCGATTATGGCTATACCGGTGGCAACGTGCTTCTTATCGCCGCTGTAGAGATAGTATTCCAATTTAGCCAGAAATCCTCCGTTTACAGAGGTCGTTCCTGCGCCGGGTCCATTGACGGTCTTCTTCGTTTTGCTGCTCATCTTACCCCACTTCCCATATCTTGAGGTTCCTTTGAATTTGAAGTTAATCTGGCCAAGTTGTTTACAAAAGCCCATAATACACGTCCTAATAATGGTATAAAATACAATATTATATATTTTGTTTTTAATATTGATTTTCCAATATGTTAAATTTAATATTTAAAATGAAAATAATCTTGATGTCATATATATTTAAATTGTAATGTTTAAATTATTATATGCTTTAAAGAATATTAAAAATATGTACATAATTTGATTTAATAAAATTAATAAACTAATTATGAAAAATAAATTATTTTTAATAGTTTAATAGATATATAATGATTAAAATAAATATATTATGTAAAACTATATTAAGTATCATTTATTGTTATGAAATCACGATTTCACACTAATGCTAAAACCTTTTATGAGTGATTTGCGAAAGTACTAACATATTCTTACTACTAATAATTATATCATTATTCTTTTCTAAAAGTATATTAATATTAAGATAACACAATTATAGAATGAGATAAATACAATAAATAGAGTGATGATATTGAAATATAATTGTAGAAACTAGATTTTAATAATGTATATTTTATTATTTTTTTGAATTATTTAAATAAAAAGAAAGCCCCCTGCCCAACTTTAAAGTTGTGGTTTATCATGTGAGGCTCCCTTAAAGTTTAAAAGTATTCCTTGGGAAATTACAAGGTGTAAAGCAAACCCCCTTTACTTTTATTAAATGAATATTTCTATAGTGAAGAGAGGATTTTGATATTGATTTCTCTCTCAATTGTGTCACACAAAATCTTAAAATTATAATTAAACGTTTTTTATATTTTATTGGACTTGATCTAATTTAATGTTTAATTAGGATATTTAATATAAATTTTATTATTGAATAAATATATTCTTATCCCACAAAGTGTATTTTCTTTATTTCTCATTGTTGGATTTACTGCTGACGGATCAAGTTTATTAGGCCATCCTTAACCATGTCCGTCCGGAAACTTCATTCTCTCATCTACATCAGCTTTCTCTCTGTACACACCATCATTCTTTAATTTTATAAATAACTTTCATCTCATTCATACAACAATGTCCGGACACTTGTAATTTTTAAATATTATTTTTTTACACATCGGATACCTTAGAATCATAATATTATCGATAAAATTATTATATAAAATTATTATAATTTTTATATTTTATAGTTCTTTTAAATTTATTTTTTAAAAATAAAATTGGAGGGAGAGAATGTCCCGGACCGGACACTCTCTCCTCGGACAGACAAATTTTGCTACGTTGGCCGTCCAGTCTGACTAAACAGCCAACGTTGAGGAAGGTCTTAGGTTAAGCCCAATTGTATATACTTAAATATGCAGTTTTGGATGTAATTGTGTAACTAGGTTATTTTGCTCATATCAAAGAATTTTTTCGACAATTCTTTGTTCTAAGTTCCTTTTTCAGATTTGGTTCAGAGGTGTGGTCTCATAGCTACGAGACCACCACCGCAATCGTTTATATATATTTACTTTTATGATATTAGAGCCGTAGATCGAATCTCAGTTTTTATCATTTATATTTTGTTTTCAATATTTTCGAATTTATCATGTAAATCGAGATTTATAGTTCGGAAGCTACAAATTTACTTTGACTCATTAATAATTTATTTATTAGATATATAAATTATACGTCGGTTGAATTATTTCTCTTATCTAGTAATTTATTATTGTTTGAATGTGAAAAGACCTTGGATCGACATAAAAGTATTTTTTTTTGTTTTATTATATCTTTAAAAAGAGATGCTTGGAATGAATCATTTACCTTAAATTTGAATTTTTGTAAGGGTTGATTAGATTTAGCACTTAGCAGGAGCTAACGATGGTCCCAAACCGATGGATGGATAATGGGAACTGGAAGGAGTTTAATGCTCAGTTTCCGCCTCGCATCGGAATATGTGTGCCGCCGGCGTTTCACTAACATCATTCGTCCATAGATCGCGCATTTTGTCATTTGTTAATGTGTTTTATGAATCTCACATAAGAAGCTTTAGTTGTGCTTCTTGCAGCGCGCATTTTGAAGTCCAACTGGTTTAAGGCGTTTAGGGAAAGCCTCAAAGTACTCTGCTAGAATGTCTGAACAGCACACGGTAAAATTGATGAATTCGACGGAGCCTGAGGATGGGAAGGCACTCATACCAGCTGGAAATAAGACCAGATCTGTGGATTTGAGGAAGCCAATGGGGAAGTTGAAAATCGAAAAGGCGAAGGAGATTTCAGTTGCTGATGATAGCAAGGGAAAGAAGTCTCCATCTGTGCAAATGTCGGCTGGAAGAGTTCCCTCGCCATTGGGTTTTAGCCAAAATAAGAGGAGTGCATCTGCTTTTCTGAGGTGTCGGCAGCATAACTTGTCGTTAAATGCTTCTTGTTCTTCAGATGCTTCGACGGATTCTTCACACAGTCGATCTTCAACGGGGAAGATTGGACGGCGGAGTTCAGCTCCTGCTCATTATTTAGAACGGAGGATTGGGAAGATAATGGGAAATGTCATAAGTGATGAGGCGCAAGATGATGAAAATTTGGGTAGTTCTTTGTCTAAGAAAAGGTGTGCTTGGGTGACTTCAAACACAGGTGAATTTTCTCGCGTTCTTCTTAAAAAAAGTTCTTTTTGCATGAATCTTATTCATTTTTTAAATTCAAATATTTGATTTGATGTCATGAATATGCAGATTGATGAGTATTGATAGAAATTTTTGGCTTGTAGAAGTTGTTGGGTGCTCTTGTGCTGAGGGGTGATTATATAGATTACACCTGCACATCCAGTTATTGCAGCACAGTTTACGATCTAGCATTTTTACTTTATTCTTGCAACATTGACTGGTTGTTTCTATATAGTATTAGGATATCAATTGTAAATCAATGCAGTCTTATTCCGGATCTATGTTGAAGCTATATGCCTGCATTGATTTAAACCTATGTATGGATACCATCGCTGTCCGACCCCCACATGATGTTCAGATGATATAAATGATCGCTGATGTCCATTTCAAAAGCAAAAATTCAACTATTTTTGTTTGTTTGTGTTGTGCCTTGTGCTCAAAGTTGGTTGCACGCCCTTGAAGAGCTAGTTTGCCCTCTTATTCATTATCCTCCCTGAGTTTATTTTGGCAATGGGAGTCATTGTTTAAAAGAATTGTGTATTTTTATCTCAATTCATATTTGCGGGCTTCTTTCATTGTACTTACTGACTGACATTCTTTTTTGAAGATCCAACTTATGCTGCCTTCCATGATGAAGAGTGGGGACTTCCTGTTCACAACGACAAGTGAGTATTTAACTACGTTTATTGGCAAGGAAACAGTCAATACTTTCAGCATTGTCAAATTGATTAACTTGTCTTTGCAGGAAGCTCTTTGAACTATTTAGCTATTCAACTGCATTGGCAGAACTATCTTGGCCTGCCATTCTTGGAAAGAGGAATATATTCAGGTTGTTTAGTAGTTGACACATTTTTCAACATAAATGATTGTGAAACTAAAATTTAGGTTATGTATTCACAGAGATGTCTTCAGCGACTTTGATCCAATTTCTGTGTCAAAAATGCAAGACAAGAAAGTTTCAGCACCCGGAAACCCTGCCAATTCACTTTTATCCGAACTTAGACTCCGATCAATCATTGAAAATGCACGTCAAATTTGCAAGGTATGTTATGCTTTCGTTTTATTTCAAATTCATAGACAGTAATCGTAATAGTTTGTGGTCATGCAGATAATAGATGAGTACGGATCTTTCGACCATTACATTTGGAGTTTCGTTAGCAACAAACCTATTGTTGGAAATTTTCGATATGCTCGACAAGTTCCAATTAAAACATCCAAAGCAGAGACAATAAGTAAGGATCTTGTGAAAAGAGGATTTCGAGGTGCTGGACCTACAGTTGTTTACTCGTTCATGCAGGCAGCTGGAATTACAAATGACCATCTAATCAGTTGTTTCAGGTATCGCAACTGTATAATTGCCGAAGATGTCGTGGACTCGCAATTAGCTAATGGTATTGATGATCTAAATTTGCACAGGTAGTAGTAACACTTGACACTTGTAGTGTTAATAATTATTCTAAAAACTGTGAACTAGAAATAGAATGAATTTTCTTCATTGAGCTCAGTTAAATTGGTTAGTAAAAGACATGTTTGTTGGTGAATCTAATATGCAATTCAGACTTTGTGATTCTTTTTGGCATTAGCAGTAAACGTGTGCTTTTTTATATGAGCTGCGATCTGAGTTCCGGTATCAAGCGATGCCCGGGAATGTATTCGGATTTGTTTTTGGTGTTCCCGTATTGTTCTCTCTTTTGGTTTGGTAATTTGCTCCTGCAGATTACATTAAGAAGTCGTGTGAGATTCTTGTTTTCATCTTTTAGCGTTTTGAGTTCCTCTATTGCTAAACCACCTGGTCAAATAACTTATATTTGTTGTAAATGGGGTCCTCGTAGTTATTTCTAACGGATAAACCTTTGTATGTACAAAGCATACTAAATTAACGTGGATGTGATTGATGCATAATTTTCTATAGAAGACGGATATTTGTTGTTGGTTCGATTAGGTAAGAAATTTACCTTCATTTTTACAAAGAAAAATTAATGTCCTTAGTTGATTGGTTCTGAGTTACTACATCGTTAGTATTTAACGATAAATTATCAAAATATTAAACATTATTTAATATGTATGATCTATTTGAAATGTCAAAATATATCTAATCAAAATAATTGGGATTTGTAACTAATTGAGATTTTTTAGGTAATTTCCCAATATTAAAATATTGGATCGGTATACGATCCACCATAGTAGTATGAAAATATTGATTGTAACTCACATCTGCTCCTATTACAAAATAACTTATGAAGTTGTCAAATGACTCAAATCTACTCCCAAAAAATAAAAAACTAATGGAAAAATATATGAAAAATTGCTCATTATATACCATATAATTATTTTTAAACGGTTTTGAAAATTTAGTTAATAAGTACACCATTTCTAAAATTGATTTCTTTTACATTGTTTAAAATTTTGATATTATTTTAATAATGTTTCCTATTGTTATCCATGTTTTATTCCGAGTACATTTCTCATTCGATTAAATTTCAGGAAAATTGTAGAAATTTTGGAAAAATTTCGATTACACAATTTAAAACACAAATTTATAAGTTAAGTTGATAACATAATTATAATTTTCATTATTATTTTCTTGATAAGTGAAATATAAATAATCTAAAATATAGAATTTTAAATAAAATTAATATTTATTATAAAATCAAGAAATAAACATTTGAGTTAAATATCCAAAATATTTTTATTTACAATTTTGTAATATATTAATAAAATTATAAATTGATAAAAATCCAATTATATCGTCCAATTAACTTTATTTGATACAACCGAAATTCAGGAGAAATTCAACAGTAATTGTGATAGACTAATATTTTGGACATGATTTTTGTAATTTGAAATTAAAAATAAAAATAAAAATAAATATGAATCCGACATCAACACTTTGGTGGTGGCATAAAAACATGATGTGAAGCGGCATAAATACCTACTGTCAATCAAAATTTATTTTCTGTCTCTTTATAAAAAATGGAATCTAATTCGGATAATCACATATTTATCTCTTAATGCTAATCTCATGCCACTTTGCACTCCACTCCCCAGATATTTTCTTAAATATTTTATTGATTATTATTATTAGGGATATGTAATTGCAATTTTAGGAAACACGAAAATTTAGTCATATTAGTTTGATGGTTTTGATAATTTTGCAATGTTTTCACATTGATCCGAAATTCCAATCAGTCCGGGTCGATATGAGCGGTACGATCAATATATCGGACGATAACAATTTTTTTTAAACAAAATTTTAATTAGTTATGTAGGGTCGGATCCGAAAAGAACCAAACCGGTCCTAATATCTGGTACCGACGGTACCAAAAACGATATCGATCATGCTCGGTATTTGATATACCGGACGATATAACGGTGGTAAACATTGTAATTTTGATGTCAAAATTTTATAATTGTGGCAAAGATCCTCAAAATATAAAAGTGGCAAAACCAGTCTACATACTTTATAAGTTTTGTGAAAAAAGTCCCCAAATTTTAATTGATGATGCCAAATTATTAAAATCAACATTAGTCGCAACGAATATGACGATGTGATTTGTGTGGCACCTTGTAGCAAGTTTTATTGAGCATATGGAATTAAGAATATTGAATTTGGCATCTTGGACACGGCATTGTATTTACTTTTATCGTATATTATTAGAATTATGAAGTCTCATCGAAATTATGATAGAAAAATGTATAGATAAAGCATATAAAGGGGGAGAACACATCGTAAAATACTTAAACAAATCATTTACTTTATTTTCATTTTCTCTTGTAAACCAAACCAAATTTAATCTCAAATTAAACGTGAGACAATTATATTTCCAACATATACTCTCAAGTCCAAATATCTGACAAATTTGAACTTGTGAAGAAATGAACCGGATTTTCCATTATTGGTAATTTGGATTTTGATCGAATCAATTCTGATACCTTATTGGAATTATAGAGTCTGATCGAATGTATGATCAGAGTGTACATCAATACAACGTATAAAGGAATGAAATAGCACCGTAAAAGTTTTGAATAAATCATGAATAAAAGTATGATACAATATCACTCTATATATCAATTCAATTTTCAACTCAAATTTAATTTGACAATTATAATTTCAACATATATTTTTCTCTCATTATTTAGCTTTCTCAAGTATAAATTCATTTATTTCATTACTATTGTTTTATATTTATTTCCTATGAAACAAACAATAACAAATTGTGATGTTGAAAAAATATAGTAATTTTGAAATTATTCAAATCTTAAAAACAAACAATAACAAATTATTTTTTCATTAAAATCATTCTTTGTCACAGCTACTCTGGATTATATTGCTTGCTTCATCTGCTAGCCTTCTGATCCAATCTCTTACTGCAAATCTTGGAGTAGTAACATTCTCATTCTCATTCTCATTCTCGTTCTCGTTCTCGTTCTCGTTCTCGTTCTCGTTCTCGTTCTCGTTCTCGTTCTCGTTCTCGTTCTCTTTCTCGTTCTCGTTCTCATTCTCATTCTCATTCTCATTCTCATTCTCATTCTCATTCTCATTCTCATTCTCATTCTAGTGATTAGATTCTTATTATACAGGAAAGCATTTAGCTGAACATTGCAGAAAAGAGTACCCAACAATCCCAAATTTCATTTTATGGCTTCTTGCTGCAGTAGCTGTAGTCGCATGCGACATTCCAGAAGGTGTTTTTACATTCTCTTTTAGTTTTAGAACATGAAGCTCATCTGTTGCAATACGATAGTAATCGGAACAGCATTTGCTCTCAACATGCTCTTCGGGATACCGTTATGGTGCGGTGTACTAATAATGGGTCTCAGTACATTACTTCTACTTTTACAGCAATTCGGGGTACGTAGATCATAAAATACGATGTTTCCTAATTGTAAATGACTTTACCTTATCGAGATCTTACTATTCAATAGGTAAGAATGCTTGAGATACTCATTGCTCTGCTTGTTCTCACAATTGCTGCTTGCTTTTTGGTGGAGTTAAAATACACAAAACCGAATGCTTCCGAAGTTTTACATGGATTGTTCATACGAACTGGTGCAACTAAACTAGCTATATCATTACTCAGTGCCATGGTTATGCCGTAAGTTCGTTTTCGGTACATGTTTAGGTGTTAACTCAAGCAGAAAAATTTGTTGCTGTAGTAAAATGATCTCATTTTGTCCTCATTCAGGAAGCAACAAGGTTTTATTTGATAGAAAGTGGCCTTGCTCTAATGATAGCTTTTCTTATCAATGTCTCGGTTATCTCCGTAAGTGGAGCTGTGTGCAATTCGTCTCAACTGAGCTTCGACGAGATCAAGAGCTGTCGAAACCTCGACTTGAATGAAGCTTCTTTTTTACTCAAGGTAACTGCTCATTTAGAACAACAAATGTTAGTAGTGTTAACTGATACTGCTCATCTTACCACAGAATGTTCTTGGAAAATGGAGTTCGAAGATATTCACAATTGCTTTGCTTGCGTCCGGGCAAAGCTCTACAATAACCGGAACATACGCAGGCCAATACATCATGCAGGTCCTCCTCGACAGAGGATCAATGTTTTGACTAACTCTTCGTATAACTTACAGGGGTTTCTCGATTTACGACTCAAGCCATGGATCAGGAACACGGTAACACGATGCATTGCTATTGTCCCAAGTCTTATTGTTGCAATAAGTAGTGGTTCATCTGGTGCTGGAAGCTTGATCATTATTGCCTCGGTANTCTCATTCTCATTCTCATTCTCATTCTCATTCTCATTCTCATTCTCATTCTCATTCTCATTCTCATTCTCATTCTCATTCTCATTCTGCTTTCTAGTGATTAGATTCTTATTATACAGGAAAGCATTTAGCTGAACATTGCAGAAAAGAGTACCCAACAATCCCAAATTTCATTTTATGGCTTCTTGCTGCAGTAGCTGTAGTCGCATGCGACATTCCAGAAGGTGTTTTTACATTCTCTTTTAGTTTTAGAACATGAAGCTCATCTGTTGCAATACGATAGTAATCGAAACAGCATTTGCTCTCAACATGCTCTTCGGGATACCGTTATGGTGCGGTGTACTAATAACGGGTCTCAGTACATTACTTCTTCTACTTTTACAGCAATTCGGGGTACGTAGATCGTAGAATACGATGTTTCCTAATCGTAAATGACTTTACCTTATCGAGATCTTACTATTCAATAGGTAAGAATGCTTGAGATACTCATTGCTCTGCTTGTTCTCACAATTGCTGCTTGCTTTTTGGGGGAGTTAACATACGCAAAACCGAATGCTTCCGAAGTTTTACATGGATTGTTCGTACCTCAACTCAAGGGAACTGGTGCAACTAAACTAGCTATATCATTACTCGGTGCCATGGTTATGCCGTAAGTTCGTTTTCGGTACACGTTTAGGTGCTAAACTCGAACTTGAATATATATTTCAGCCACAGTCTTTTCCTTCATTCGGCCCTCATGCTATCGAGAAAGATCCCTCGGTCTGTAAACAGTGTAAAAGTATGACCTCTGTCCAAATCACAAGCAGAAAAATTTGTTGCTGTAGTAAAATGATCTCATTTTGTCCTCATTCAGGAAGCAACAAGGTTTTATTTGATAGAAAGTGGCTTTGCTCTAATGATAGCTTTTCTTATCAATGTCTCGGTTATCTCCGTAAGCGGAGCTGTGTGCAATTCGTCTCAACTGAGCTTCGACGAGATCAAGAGCTGTCGAAACCTCGACTTGAACGAAGCTTCTTTTTTACTCAAGGTAACTGCTCATTTAGAACAACAAATGTTAGTAGTGTTAACTGATACTGCTCATCTTACCACAGAATGTTCTTGGAAAATGGAGTTCGAAGATATTCACAATTGCTTTGCTTGCGTCCGGGCAAAGCTCTACAATAACCGGAACATACGCAGGCCAATACATCATGCAGGTCCTCCTCGACAGAGGATCAATGTTTTGACTAACTCTTCGTATAACTTACAGGGGTTTCTCGATTTAAGACTCAAGCCATGGATCAGGAACAGCGTAACACGATGCATTGCTATTGTCCCAAGTCTTATTGTTGCAATAAGTAGTGGTTCATCTGGTGCTGGAAGCTTGATCATTATTGCCTCGGTACCATATTTTCGTGCACAAGAACAGCTTGAAACAATTGAATTATCACTGAGTCTCTTCATTTTTACACAGATGATCTTATCCTTTGAGCTTCCATTTGCTCTAATTCCACTTCTCAAGTTCACAAGCTGCAAAACAAAGATGGGATCATATGCAACTCAATAGCAGTAAGGCCTGCAACTTTTTTCTACCATAACCTTCAACTGATGTAAATTTTGCTGGTTATACAGATTTCAGCCACAACTTGGATAATTGGATGTCTTATAATGGGAATAAACATATACTATCTTGCAGAAACTTTAGTATCATCACTTCGTAATAGCGGTATCAAGACACTTGGCATCGTATTCTATGGGGTTTTGGGGTTCGTGGCGATGCTTGCATATTTAGCCAGCTTTGGCTATTTAGTTTTCAGGAAGAACAAGGAGGAAACTCACCTGATAGCACTCACTAAATCTGAAACTGAAGATAAGAAGAATTTACCACGAGAAGATTTGGTTAACATGCAGTTGCCTGCTCATTGATGTGCAACCTTCTTGTTATCATTGTTATGGAGATTGAATCTCAAATTTGAACAAAACAAGCACTTAACAAAACAAACCAGTCTTGCGCTGTTCAGAGGAATACTTTTGGATGCAGATTCCTGAGTTCAAAAGGAGTCAAGACTACGATTTACAGTGTACAATCACATAACGAACTAGCAAAGCGGGCACCTAATAATTGATGCGCATGAATAGATTAACTAGATTCCAATTAAAACTACTAACCCTGCTGGCAAGGATCATGACTTCACACAAACTCTGGTTCACACACAGTTGGGCAATCATGCTTTCAATCTGACATTATAAAGTTAAATCAGTCGATTAGAACAATGGTCGAACGAATTGAAATTTGTCTTGAGATGGTGTCACATAAGAAAAACAGTGGACCTTTTGGATGATCTGGTAACCCCTTGGTTGCTTGAAGGAGTTCTCTTTCTTTTCATCTTTCTACTTTGAGACCTAAAGAAAATTCACAAATTGGCATTTTTATACAATACACCCAAATGAAAATATAGTGACAGATCTCAGATCAGCATGATAAGGAGTTAACTTACTCATCGTGCACATCGATAGTAGGAAGCGGGGTGTCAGCTTCGGGTATCTGCAAGAATGGCCTGATTAATTTGCAGCAAAGTTCAGACCAAAGAACCTAAAAGGCATTGGAATTAACAAGCTAAATGACAAATTGGTATAAGAATCTGACTGGTCTAGAACGCCCTTCATTGAAAACCTCCCATCGTTCACTTTTTAGGTCCAAGTGTTCTTCCTCATCATCATCATATATAATCTGCAAGAAGCCAAGTAATAATCCAGAAAAGCTAATGCCTAAAAAAAGAATTAAAGATGGAAAACACTGGTAATTTTTTATCATCAATCGATTTGCTTCCAGATATTAGAAAAAAGATGTGTTTTGCATTGCTTTGGTTTATAGAGGACACAAATTTAGAAAAAATAAATAAAGCTACGTTAAATAATACCAAAAAATGAGATTATTTTAATAAACCAAACTCAAAAGATAAAAGAAATCCTATTACCTTGTGCGTCTTTGTTTCAGGATCAAAAGATTCAACAGTGCCAGTGTAGAACCTGTAAATGGAAACATGAACATTAGAACCTGCATGCCCATTCGCATTGCTCAAAATCCAGAGTAACTTAAGTCCATATGATTCATATATCTTCATGAAACTCGGAAAATATAGATCATATAGCATGAAATTGAGCAGCACTTACGTTTTATCCATTGGCCACCAGACCATTATTCTTGTTTTAACCAAATTTTCACCGATATCATCATTTGAGCTCTTGACCTTCTGGCATGAAGCAACATTGCATGAAACTATTCAGTACACAAATCTAAATAAGATTTAAAATTCAAGATAGTATGTTAAGATGGAACTTAACCTTCTTTACTGGAACTGAATCTAAGGGGGAGTCAGCTTCCATTGGCTCAGAAATAGGAGGTTTCAACTTCATTTGAGCTGAATTTTTGGAGAGGGCTTCTCTAGCATTCAATTCTGGCTTCACAGGAACCAATATCTCAGACAACTCTTCTCGTATGAGCTTAGAACTAGGAGATTCTGCCTTTTCTATCTTTTTGGAGAAAACCCTTCCGCTGATGCTCCCTTCATTAATAGAATGAAATATTCGATATAATAAGCATGCAAGCATCTATATGTTATAAAAGAAATTTTCCTGGTTTAGTACCATCAAGGTATGTTCTTTTAGAGCGTACACGTCCAACTTCCCAAGGTTGCTCATAACCTTCTTCTGGTCTAATCAATGAATTTGGTTTTCTGCCCCTTCTCCTTTGCCGTGAGAAACTATCTAAATCTGATTGGGGATTTTCTGCACCATTTCCAGCTTTAGCATCAGGATCAGTGATCATGTTCGTTTCTGAATTTATGTTTTTTGTACTATTTGCTGCCTTAACAGTTGATGCAGATTTACGGCTTTTGAGGTCAACAATATTGCGAGCGCAATTGAATGCCTTCAATGAAGTCTCATGCTGAACATTTAATTCAGGAGAAATCTTGTCTTTCTTGGCCTTGGAGTTTGGATTAGCACAGGACACTGCAACACCAGATGGAGCATCCGCTTTTCCATTTTCGCCCACCACCTGACAAGAAAAGGAATGAGTGAATAATTTGAGTTTTAATGTAAATAAAAAAGGAATAAGTGAATAATGTGTTAACTATATATAGCTTTTAAGTACATTGATCAACTTAGTTTATTCATTCAACAAATTTATAGTATGTTGCATGACAAAAGGTAATGGGAAATGCATCAAATTTCTGATTTCCTGTAACGATNTAGCGCCCGAACCCTGACCGGAGAAGGGAAGCATATAGTCTCGTCGAGCCAGCTAACAGCTAACGGTTGGTTTGGGCGAGACATGTCGTCGGGCATGTAAAAACCGACCACAGTAGAAAACGAAAAAGAGTAGGGAGAAAGAATATAGAAAGGAGAGGAAAAGATAAGTGAATAAGTAAAATAAAAGAAGGTTCACAATTAGGAGTTTAATGAACACTAAACCGAATAGAAAGGAGCGTGAATTAAAAACAGAAATCTCGGGGCGAGGTGAGAACACCAAACCCGACATCGTGTGCATGAGCACGGTCAGCCACAGGTAGGACATGTCAGAGGAAGGAATACTTGAGTTCCCCGGAACAGAATTGTGCGCATTACAGAGCCGAACGGAACCTGGTAGGACGGGGTAGCACCCGAACCCTGACCGGAGAAGGGAAGCATATAGTCTCGTCGAGCCAGCTAACAGCTAACGGTTGGTTTGGGCGAGACATGTCGTCGGGCATGTAAAAACCGACCACAGTAGAAAACGAAAAAGAGTAGGGAGAAAGAATATAGAAAGGAGAGGAAAAGATAAGTGAATAAGTAAGATAAAAGAAGGAAAGGGAAATGGATAAAATCTTGCGAATTTAAATACATTATACAGAAGTTTCCTTTAATAGACTATGATCGTTTTACAGATTTTGTAGGGGGAGGACCGGAGACTTAGGTGACATTGGAACTAAGGTCGTCGATCGTCCGCTGTACGAGTCACCCTTTTGATTTCGTTTTGGTTGTTATTATCTAGTTGTATTTTAAAAAAAATGATGGTATTCCCGGTTTCGAATTATGTTTTAATTAAAATGCTCATTTTCATTTCGCTTGCGCATAGAAATTGTTAGGGCTGGTTTACGAGCGTTACAGTATGAGCCAATTACATTTGAAACTTAATAACGTATATTTAAGTTATATTTTTATCTTTGTTATCCTTTAAATATTAATATCTCAACCCGCGCCTCTTCACATTCGATAGTTCAAGAGGCATGATGAGTGCGCTCCGTACTGTCGCTGTCTTTGGCAGTATTACGTGGCGGCACACCATTGGCTGGGAGATTAATATTTAAATCGGGATTCTGGGCACTGTTTCTCCTCACCGTCATTATCGCGAAGGAGAAATTGCAACAAGCTCTCTGTGCCCTCAATCGATTTTACGTCCAACCCTCTTTCAATCCGTTTTTCCTAAGGTATACACCCATGGCTCCTCACAAAATGCGCTACCCTTCTATGTCTGAGTTGGACATTGAGGAGTTTAGGTCTAGGTTTTCAATTCCGGCACATTACCCTATCTGGAAGGGATGGGAAGATATTCCCTGTTTGCTTCCGGCGGAAACCCGGTCAGTTACGCCTCTCTAAAGTGTGGGCTTCGTTTTCCGCTACATCCCTTTGTAGCGGCCGTGCTTAAGGAGATTCACTGCCCTACTTTTGCGTTGTTCCCGGACAATTATGTGTATAGAATAGCGTTCATTTTTTATTATTACCAACAGAATCGGGCCCCGACCCTAGAACACTTCTTTAACCTGTTCTTGGTAGGATCCCGAATGGGGAAGGGTCAGTTAGGTTGCCGCAAGTTATATTATATAGCGGTGCTCACCAAAGAGTGCGCCATTGTAGATAAGGAAGAATCTCTCCATGCGTGGGAGGCCTGCTATGTGTGGATAACAGTCCCCAAAGAGGATCTGTTGAAAGTATGGCCGCGCATCACCCACCCACGCATAGGTCAGTTGGACCGAAGTAGGTTCAACCCCTCCCGCACGGACACCGCAAATACGCTTGCGATGTTCCCCCCTCCCGAAGCACGCCTTAGGCGAATAGATCTGCTTCGGGAGAAAAGATTGATAGAAATAGGTGTTGCAGGTAGGACCGGAGCCCCAGCCCCGAAGGGGGTTTTTTCTAGTTCAGATCCATCAGAAGGATCGGGTATGATGTAATGTTTATATTTTAATTTTTCATGATCCTTATGTATTTGTTTTGCAGATTCGACTGAGACAATGCCAAGCTCCCGCTTCAAACGCATGGCAGCTGCTTCGGTCCGTCATTCTGAAGGACAACATGAAGCATCGGGCAGCGCTGAGGGGAGCGAATCAGCAACGGGGGGTACGCTGGTCCCTTTGGGGTCCAGGAACCCCCCGATCCAAACAACCGGCGCTGGCACGCTGACCCTTCACTGCATAGGGCAGCCTTCATCTGGGGACGGGCCTGCGTTTCGGGTATTTGGAGTGGTAGAGGAGGTGATAAAGACTCGGATTGGTTCTTTGAGCTTATCCAGCCTCTATCAGATCGGTAACGCCTCCTTCATTAGTACTAAAACTATTACTTTATTGCTGCAGGGAGCCGTTCCCGTGGAGAAGGTTCTCCCCGGTCCTCAGCTCAAGGTGAACGTCTCCCTGCCGCCGGTCCCCTTAGGAAAAGGGAAAAGGGCGACCGAAGCGGAAGCCCCGCAGGAGATGAAAAGGCTGAAAAAGGGGAACGGCGCTCCAGTCTCCACTAAGAGGATCGTTTTGAAGGAGCCTGGATCGGGCCCGAAGACTAACTCCGACTGGGGAGTTGCTCTGGGCCTGCTGGACAGGTTCAGTAAGGGGAGGAAGCTATCCTCATGGAGGACTGCTTTACTAAAGGACTTCCGCCTTTACGGAGAGCAGAACCCAGAGAACGTCCAGGCGGACGTGACTAGGGAAGAAATCATGGAATGCTTCCTCGACCTCACCACTAAGGTAATTTTCACTTGACATAAAGGCCCGAACTTTTACTTATGAATATGTTATCTTATGCAGATGTTGAGGAAAGCTTTCACAACTGCTATCACCGTGGAGAAGAACTAGGGTGGTAGCGTTGTATCACAACAAGTCCAAGATCAATTTGACATTGCAAAAAGGCAAGTTGAAATAAAGCATACTGAGTTGGTCACGGTACGGGAGGATCGTGACCGACTTGACAATGAGTTGCTAAGAGCCGGGACGAAAATCTCACTCTTAGCTGATAAAGTCTCTGAGTTGGAGAAGACGGGACAAACAACTCAGGGACGTATTGCCGACCTAGAGGCCAAGCTGCGGGCCAAAGAAGAAGAAATCAACGAAGTCCAAGGTCGGGCAAAGGAGAAGAGGAACAAGCTGAACGAGCTTCTCCTTCGGGCCCAAGAAGAGAAGACGGCCTTGGAAGAGGAGTTGACAAGGGCCCGCACTTCGACCGAAGGTTCGGTCCGGGAAGCGATTTTGGGGTTCGCTCAGTCCCCTTTGTTATTCGCTTTAGCGGATAACATACACTGGGTTTATACTGCAAAGTATTTGGATAACATTCGAGAGCAAGTTATTCAGCAGTTCGGGCTTTCCCCTTCGGACGAGCGATGGAAGATGATCGAGCCACTTGAAAGAGATGACAAGTTTCAGGTTATTCCGACCTTGGAAGAGCCTGTTCTGGAAGAAGACCCTTTCTTCTATCTCTTTGAAGAGATGGAGAGAACGGTCAACCAGAAGGTGGCCGATCAAGAAGAAGAATTGAAGCGGCTCGCGGCCCGGACCGAACCCCAGGAGCCCGAAGCGGAAGATAAAGAGGAAGGACAGATTAGTTAGATCTAGTCATTACATTGTATCTGTCTTACTCTTTATTCAATATAAAGCTTTTTTCTTCAGCTCTGATTATTTTAATTACCAGAACTAAGTGACATAACTAACTTCTAAGTAAACTAATAAGTTTTACTTTAACGAAGTTGTTTTAATCACTAAGTATAAGATCGGGGACTCTTATAAGGTGTTAACCATCTGTCCCAGACGTTATGTTTAGTTTATTCATATTAACTCTGATTGGATCAGTCGTTTGACATGGTGTATGGGTCACTCTTATTCCGTCCTTGGAGTCATTACTCGATTGGATAGGCGTAATCTGCGTTAACTATGAGTTTTTGTGAGCTTCGGCCGAACCTTGGTTCTAATAGAGTCCCTTAGGTTTTGCTGGCTAAGCTTGACTCATAATACATCTTATGTTAGGACCGATCTTATGTTTCGATATGCTGACTATCATCCCTTTGTAGTAGATTTCATAGGTACAAAAAGCCATCCCTAAAGACTGAATGCCGTTGAAAGGAATGTCTTAGTTCATAACGAGTTCAGGGAGAATCACAACTCATCCATGGGACTAGGCAAGTGCAGGAGCATCTGACTCGTCAGAGCGGTCACTACAACTTGGGAGCCTTGCGGACAAGAAGCTTCGTTCACCAGTCCAGATTCGTCCTAAGTCAATCAACTCCAAGATCGGTCCATCATTCTATTAGAAATAGTTTATTTTGTACTTATTTGTTTTCTACTTACGTTTAATGGAATTTTTTATTGAGTCAAACACATTAATCGAAAATTCATAAGAAATATCGCCTTAAATTCATGATATTCCAGCAGAAAATAAGAAACTGATATATTATTTGAAAACAGTGAATCCAAGTGATAAAAATCACGTTACATTTTTGGGAAATTTATAAAGAGCATAGCTTTGAAGGAAGAGGTTCACAAGGTGATGCTACAAATGTGGATCTTCCCATGATTTTCTAACAACCATTTTACCAGTCTCTTGAAGTTTATCCATCTTACATGTCGGGTTTACATCCGAGCTAAATTGTCCAATGTTCGATCCGGGTCGACCAAGGTGGCTCCTTGTAGTGTAATGTTCGGAATCAAACTTCTTATAACTCCCACCATCCTTATCACTCCTTGATTCCGGTACACACTTGACATCATTATCGTTGCTTGAATATACTGTCGCAACAATTCCAAGTTCGGGGGACCTCTATACCATCCAATGTTTCAAGTTTATACGCACCTGACTCCAATTTCTTCGATATTCGATACGGTCCCTCCCAATTTCTGTCCAGCTTTCCAACGTTCCTCTGCACCTTAATGCTTCTGAGAACGAGATCGCCTTCAAAGAATTTCCTTGGGAGGACTCGTTTGTTATGGGCCCGTTCCATAGTTCGCTGATAAGCACGCATCCGTGCATAGATTGCATCTCTCTTTTCTTCGATCATCTCGAGGTCCAATAACCTCCTCTCACCATTCATATGCTCATCGTATTGAGAGATCCGAGGTGATCGGATGGCAACCTCCACCGGGCTAAGAGCTTCGGTCCCATACACCAATGAGAAAGGTGATTCCTGGGTTGTTGAGCGAGGTGTGGTTCGGTATGCCCACAGGACCTCATAGATGTGTTCGGGCCATTTACCCCCAAAGTTTTCTAACTTGGTTTTCAATCCCTTCATGATAACCTTGTTAGATACTTCCGTAAGTCTATTGGTCTGAGGATGGGCTACTGATGAGAAATGTTGAACGATGCCCAACTTGGTGCATAAATCTCGTATGCTTTTTCCACGGAACTGAGTCCCATTATCAGATACAACCGCTCGGGGAACCCCGAAGCGGCTCACAATATTTCGCCATATAAAGTGTCTGACCACTTTTTCTGAGATAATGGCTACGGCTTCTGCTTCGATCCACTTCGAATAATATTCCACCGCTACGATACAGAATTTTCTTTGCCCTATTGACCGAGGAAAAGGCAGGAGGATATCGATCCCCCATCTGTCAAATGGACAAGGCAATGGGGTGACCGATAAGGGAGCCCCAGGCAATTGCGGGAGTGGAGCATGGTATTGGCATATGGCGCAACGCTTTGTGTATTGCTTGGCATCAGCGAGCAATGTTGGCCAAAAATACCCGGCTCTAATAATGCGGTGGTACAAAGACCGAGCCCCTGAATGAATGCCGCATATCCCTTCATGAACATAAATCATGACGGCTTCAGCCTCAACAGGAGATAAACATCGCAGAAGCGGACCCTCAAAACTCTTTTTAAATAAGCGTCCGTCGACTAAGGTGAATCTCTTAGCCAGGACCTCTATTTTCCTGGCTTCAGACTTATCTTCATGGAGATATCCGTTTGAGAGGTATTTAATAAAGGAGTCCATCCAATTGGGTTCTCCCGGAGATTGAGTAGCATTAATGTTCAAGCCCTGGAGTTCATGGCATAGAGCCCCGATCACTTCGATAGACTGTTCGGTCACTGAAATCTCGACCGAAGGTCTGTCCTGAATATGGACCGAAATAGTGCTTGGCTCTATGTCGGGTATGCCCGAAGCCAATCTGGCGAGTGCATCGGCAACCTTGTTTTGTTCTCATGGCACATGGTCAAGAGAGAACTCATTGAACTTCTTGGATAACTCCAGAACTTTAGCGCAATACAACTTCATCATCGAATCATGTGTTTCGAATCTCCCTATGAACTGTTCTACTACTAACTTCGAGTCTGAGTATATTCGTACTCTGCTAACTCCTATTTTTCGAGCCAAGACCATTCCTGACAATACTGCCTCATATTCTACCACATTATTTGTTCCAGCAAAGGAAAATTTGACTGCGGAATGAATAAGGTCACCTTACACCGTTGTTAAGGTAATGCCCGCTCCTCTTCCCCCGAAGGTACCCATCTACATGGATCGTCCATCGATCATCTTCTTGGTTAAGATAAATGGTCGATCAGGTCATTTCAACCACGAAATCGGCTAGATCCTGAACTTTGATCGCCCTTCGGAGCAGGAATTCCAGATACATAGCACTGAGTTTGATAGCTCATTTTTCCAGTCTCTCGTTCAAACCCTTCTGTTTAAGGAGCACTTTCAGAGGTTGATCCGTATAGACATAGACCGTTCGGCCTTCGAAATAATGCTTCAACTTGGATACAGCTTTCTTCAAAGCTAGCATGAATTTCTACAAGGTGGAATACCTGGTTTCAGTAGATACTAGAGAATGACTGACATAATAAACATGTCTATGAATGTCATCTTGTATGGTCACCAGAGCTGCGCTGACGGTAACTTCGGATACCGCAAGATATAACCCCAAAGGTTCATCACAAGTTGGACTTACCATCACCGGGGGAGTGCTTAAATAAGTCTTTAGTTCGGAGAAGGCCCGATCGCATTCTTCGGTCCAATCGATATGGCTTGCTTTTCTTAGCACTCTGAAAAAAGGTAAGGCCTGGTATGTGGATTTCGAAATAAACCTGCTCAGTGCAGCTAGCCGGCCAGTAAGCCTTTGAAACTCTCTTTTGTTTCTCGGAGGTTGCATATCAATGATAGCTTGCACCTTTTCAGGGTTGACCTCTATGCCTTTCTCTGAAATATAATATCCTAAAAATTTTCCACTTCGGATCCCGAAGCAGCACTTGTTTGGATTTAGTTTGAGCTTATATTTTCAGCATACTTCGAAACAACGAGACAAATAAGAAATGTGGTCTTCATCATTCATAGATTTTACAATCATATCGTCAACATACACTTCCATCATATGACCAATCAACTCTCTAAAGATTTTGTTGACCAACTTTTGGTATGTTGCTCCGGTATTTTAGAGACCGAATGACCCACATAACAGAAAACCCCATCTTCGGTCATGAATAATGATTTCTTCTGATCTTCCTCAGCCAAGAAGATCTGGTGATATCCAGAATAAGATCCATGGTACTCATCATGGTGCTACCAGAAACATCATCTACCAGTCGGTCGATGTGCGGCCATGGGAAAGGGTCTGACTCACAGCTTTTGTTAACATCGGTAAAATCGATGCACATTCGCCATTTCCCATCCGGTTTGGAAACCACCACTGGGTTGGCAACTCATTCAGTATAGTGGATTTCTCTGATAAATCCCGACCGTAGCAGCTTATTCACTTCGGCCCGGATAATCTCGATTTTCTCAGGAGAATAGCGTCTCCTTTTCTGTCTAACGGGCTTCGTTCCTGGCTCAGTGTTGATCCGATGTTCACTATCAGATCGGTCAATCCCCGGAACATCATCCAGGGTCCAAGCAAATATATCCACATGGCTTCTCAGCAAGTGGATCCGTTCTTTCTCAAAGTCAGGGGCTAAATGAGCCCCGATGCGAGTTGTCTTGGTTGAGTCATCCTCAACCAGGTTAATCAATTTGAACCCTACGGGTTCCATTGCTTGCCTCGGGTGCGGCAGCTCTTCCAGCAAATCCACCCGGGCCCTTTTGATCGGTGCCAACGTTCGGCACGAGCTCATGTAGCATTGCCTGGCTACCTTCTGATCCCCCTTAACATAAATAACTCCATGAATGGAGGGGAATTTGAGCATCATGTGATAAGTAGATGGGACCCCCTCGAACTTACTCAAGCCGGTCCGTCCGATAATAGCGTTGTAAGCCAAGTCGACTTCAACGATAATGAATTCCAGGTCTTCAGAGCGGTCCTTGGATGGCTCTCTAAGGGTAACGGGGAATAACATCTTCCTGCACGGAATAACGCTCCTTTGGTCGAACGACCAAAGAGTTATGTTGGCGATCGGGAGATCGTGAGCAGCATCTCCCAACATTTTAGCGACCTCGTGCTTCATCAGATTGCACGAGGCCCAAGTGTCCACTAAGATTCTGTGGAAACGGTGATTCCCGATGATCCCAGTGATGGTAAGGGGATCGTCACATGGGTCGATGATCCCTTCCCGATCAGCCGGGGTGAAAGTGATTTCCTCTCCGAAGAAGAAGTACCGTTCCACAGGATCATATTTCACCAGCGCTACAGACTCGGAGCTCTCAGCAGTGTCTCCGCGCGCAGTTTCCTTTCGGTCCCGGACCGATTCATTTATTCTCAATCCACCGGAGATAACATAAATATCTCCGATCACTTCTCTCGGTGCCACCTCATTTTGAGGAGGTTGGGCACCAGTTACCGCAGGTGGTGGAGCGGCCTGCTCCTGTCTCCCACCCTCATTCTGTGGGGCTCTGCGGCCTCGGTCCCGCCATCTTATTCTTCGGCCCTGAGCACGGTTCTCACGACCGTGTTGGCATCTTTCTTGTTCTGGCGGAGGAGACCTTCGGTCCTCCGTTCGATCGTTGTAGTTTCGGGGTTGTCCCCAATTATCTCTTCCCCGCGGCCTGTGACGATCGTCACCTTGGTGGCCCCTTCGGAAGGATTCTGCTCGCTTGCCCTTCTGACCATTCCGGTCGGGCTTTTCTTTACTCATTGCCTCTACTGTCTCTTTCAACAGCTGGCACTTCAAGGTCGGGTGATCGCGATTACGATGGAGCTCGCAGTACACCCGATTGTCCTCCTGCTTCGAGGGGACGTCTTTTTCGATTACAGCCGCTACTTCTCGCGACTGCTTCTTAGGGTAGGAAACACTATGATCACCTGCGGGTTCAGAAATCCCGCTAGGTTTCCAATAACCCAGCCCCAGCGCTTCATCCACCTTAATATACTTGTTGATTTTCTGAAGAAGTTTTCCCAAGGTGGATGGTGGGCTCTTTACCAAACTGGTCGAAAGGCCGCACGGTCCTAGGACCTGCTGTAGAATATCGATTTTATCCCGGAGCTCGAGCTTGATACCCCGGGCGGTCCTGTTGAATTTCTCCATGAAGGAACGAAGGCTCATTTTTGCCGGGATATATTTCAGCTTATATAGTTCCTGCCTGCTTCTGGGCAGTCCTACATTTGGTGCAAATTGCTCAGAGAAGGCCAAAATAAATCCGACATACGACTGTATGGATCGGGCCGGCAAATTCTTGAACCACGTTAGGGCATCGCCTTGTAATCCTGCCGCGTAGATGCAGCACCTTAATGAATCCGAGGCCCGAACCGTTCCCATGCGCAATTCGAAATCGGCAACGTGATCGATTGGATCACCATCACCACGAAATGTCGGCAACCCCTCAGGGTTGCGACACTGCCGATCTGGGACTGCTGCCCATATCTCTTCAGAAAAGGGGAGCATCAAATCTCCCAAGGCGGCTGATACGCCTTCAGATTGATGAGACGATACTTGGACCGCATGCAAATTATGCCACCAGTCATCATCTTTATTTCTCCTGATAGGGGCCTCCATGGCCCTGTTAAATAAACCAGGATTGCGTCCCATATTAGGTTCGCAATCCCTCAGCGCACACATGCTCTCCAACTCCCTGGTGAGCTCATCAATTCGTTGCTGCATCTGCTCCTGATCATTTCCAGGAGCGGGAGTTAGAGCTCTGGCTGGGGGAGGAGGTGTAGACCGATATCTAGGCCTCCTCATTGTCACTCCATGCTTGATGATTTCTTCTTCATCAGTACTGCGCTCGTCAGGATCACTCTCGTATCCTCTGCTTTTGGGAACAGGGCTTGATACAGCCNAAGACTTTGTTAGGGTCCAATGATCAACTGAGGGCGCGGTTTGGGAAGCCCTATTGGGTTTTGCCCGATCGCCCCTGATGTTAGCCTTAGCGGCAAACGTTTACGGATCGAACGTCTCCCAATACATGAATAATATGAAGGACCAAATAGTCAGCAAGTTTGGTATGGATCCCGAAGATGAACGTTGGGAGACGCTTGACCCTTTAACCAAGGACGGAAACTTCCGTGAGATCCCCGAACTAGACGAGCCCCCGTTGGAGAATGATCCCAACTATCCACACTTTGACCTGATGGAGAAATCGGTCAACGAAATAGTTGAGGAAATAGGGAAGAAGGTGGAGGATCTCAAGGCATGGATTGCAGAGAAGTCCGGCGCTGCAGATAAGGAGGAAGGACAAATAGATTAGGATTCAAGTTTCCCAGTCCTTTCTTTTCTGCGTTTGTAAACTCCATACTGAATAAAATTTCGTCCTATTGCATAACTTGCATTAGTTAACTCCAAGTATAAGGTCGGGGCTTAAGCCAATTATGGACCGAACGGTCTTCACCAATTAACTTTGAATCATGCTAAGTTTAGTAAGTTAGGGAATCCCAATTATACCAGGAGATCACAATTGAATCCGTCCAATAAAATATCATGACTTTGGCGGCGTTGCCATGGTTCTCCATGAGTCCCATGACATATTTTTAACCGAAGCCCCGGTTCTTAAAATAGTCCCATGGTGGGCTTTGGCTTGTCATTTGACAGGTTAACTCTGTCCTGGTTTCTTGCTTATGGACTAAGCGTACTGGAGCAAGGGCTACCTCTAGGTGATGAGTGCCGTCTGAAGGGGAAATTGAGTTCGTAGTGAGTTCTGGGAGTATGCGATTCATCTAAGTACTCAGCAAGCGTTGAAGCAACTGACTTGTCAGAGCGGTCACACTACTTGGGAGCCTTATGGATGATGGCTACAGTCACCAGTCCAAACTCGTTCAGAAAATCCAACTCCAAGATCGGTCACTCACTTAGCTAGAAACACTTTGTATTGCATCCATTGTAACTTATTCGTGCATAAGAAACGTTTTAAAGTTCAAAGTTACCAAATATGTCAAATGCTTTATATAAAATAACGCCTTAAGTTCATAACATTCCAAGTTCGGGGGATCTCACTTCCATCCAGATTCTCTAGCTTATAACCCCAGCACCCAGGTTCTTCATGACCCGATAGGGCCCTTCTCAATTTCTGTCCAGCTTCCTAACATTTCTCTGAACTCTTACATTCCTGAGAACGAGGTCGCCTTCTGAGAATTCCATGGGCACAACTCGTTTGTTATGAGCTCGCTCCATTGTTCTTTGATAAGCACACACGCGCGCATAGATGACGTTTCTTTTCTCTTCAATCATTTCCAAGTCCAAGGATCTTCACTCATCATTCAAATGTTCGTCATACTGGGTTATCCGATGTGATCTTATGGCTACCTCCACTGGACTGACCGCTTCGGACCCATATACCAAAGAGAATGGAGATTCCTGGGTCGTTGAACGGGGAGTGGTGCGGTAAGCCCATAACACCTCGTAGATGTGATCGGGCCACTTTCCTCCCAAATCTTCCAACTTAGTTTTTAATCCATTCAGGATAACTTTGTTGGAGACCTCCGTTAATCCGTTGGTTTGGGGATAAGCTACTGATGAGAAGTGTTGAGCGATACCCAATTTGACGCAAAGATCCCGAACGGATTTTCCGCGGAATTGAAGTCCATTATCAGATACAAAAGCTCAAGGTACTCCAAAACGGCTTATGATGTTCCTCCATAGGAAGTGATTCACCACCTTTTCGGAAATAATAGCCACCGTTCAACCTCGATCCACTTTGTATAATATTTAACCGCCACTATGCAAAACTTCCGATGTTGGACCGATCGAGGAAACGGTCCCAAGATATCAATCCCCCATCTATCAAATGAACAAGGAAGTGGGGTCATCGATAAAGATGCCCCTGGCAATTGGGGAACTGGAGAATGGTGTTGACAAGCAGCGCATCGTCTTGTGTACTTCTTTGCATCCTCAAGGAGCGTTGGCCAGAAATAACCGGCTCTAACCACACGATGATATAGCGATCGGGCCCCATAATGTATCCCGCACATCCCCTCATGAACATAAATCATGATGGCCTCAGCCTCTAAAGGGGATAAGCATCGTAGGAGCGGTCCCTCAAAGCTTTTCTTGAATAGGTGCCCGTCTTTAAGCACATATCGCGTCGCCCGGGTTTCATTTTTCCTGGCCTCTGATGCGTTTTCCTGTAGATGGTCATTGGTCAAATACCTGACAAAAGGGGCCATCCACGTGGTGTCTTCTGGGGAGTCAACGACGTTAATCTTTAGATCTTGGAGTTCATGACATAAAGCTCCCACCTACTCAAACGACTGTTCGGTCACAGAAATTTCGACCGAAGGTCGATCCTGAATATGGACCGATACTATGCCTGGTCCAACGTCTGGTAAGCGTGCAACCAACCTGGCTAACGCATTGGCCACCTTATTTTGTTCTCTAGCCACGTGGTCAAGTGAGAACTCACGGAACTTCTTTGCCATCTCCAAGACCTTCACATGATATAACTTCATTGTTGGCTCATGTGTGTCGAATCATCCTGCAAATTGCTCCACCACCAACTTGGAGTCCGAGAACATTCGCAGTTTAGCAACTCCCATCTTTTGAGCTAAGGTCATCCCCGACAAAACGGCCTCGTATTCCACCACGTTATTTGTTCCATGAAACAAGAACTTGACCACGGAATGGATAACCTCGCCTTGAAGTGTATTAAGGGTGATGCCCGCTCCCTTTCCCCCGAAGGTTGATCCATCAACATAAATGACCCACCGGTCGTCCTCTTGGTTCAGAAATATGAGTGATCGGGTCATCTCGACCACGAAATCCGCGAGGACTTGAGCTTTGATCGCCTTTCTGGGAACGAATTCCAGATACATGGAGCTGATCTTGATCTTCCACTTGGCCAACCTCTCATTAGAATCCGCCTGACTCAAAACAACCTTCAAAGGTTGATCAGTATACACATAAACCTTGCGGCCTTCGAAATAGTGCTTAAACTTTGATATAGCTTTCTGCAAGGCCAACATGAATTTCTCCAAGGTTGTGTATCTGGTTTCGGTTGGTACCAGGGAATGACTAACATAGTAAACGGGTCGATGAATATCATCCCCAATGGTCACCAGGGCTGCGCTGACTGCGGCTTCTGACACGGCCAAATATAACCCCAAGGGTTCGTGGCACGTTGGGCTCACCATGACAGGATGAGTGCTTAAATAAGTTTTCAAGTCGGAAAATGTCCGATCGCACTCCTCGGTCCAACCAAGATGGTTAGCTTTTCTCAATGTCCTTAAAAAAGGTAGAGCCCGGTCAGTGGATCTAGAAAAAAACCTGCTCAATGCTGCCAATCGGCCAGTTAGCCTTTGGAATTCTCGCTTGTTTCTTGGAGGCTGCATATCAATAATAGCATGGACTTTCTCCAGATTAACCTCGATGCCTTTCTCAGAAACGTAATATCCAAGGAATTTGCCACTTCGAATCCCGAAGCAACACTTGTTTGGATTTAGTTTGAGTTTATATTTACGGCATACTTCGAAACAGCAAGACAAGTAAGGAATGTGATCTTCATCATTCATGGACTTGACAATCATATCATCAACATACACTTCCATAATATGGTCTATCAACTCCCTAAAGATCTTGTTGACCAGCCTTTGGTATGTTGCTCCGGCTTTCTTTAAGCCAAAAGGCATAACTTCATAGCAGTAAACGCCGTCTTCTGTCATGAATGATGACTTCTTTTGATCTTCCTTAGCAAGGAAGATCTGATGGTACCCGGAGTAAGTGTCCATGGTACTCATCATGGTACTGCTCGCCACAACGTCCACCAATCGATCAATATGCGGCAGTGGGAAAGGGTCCGACTCACAGCTCTTGTTGACTTCGGTAAAATCCATGCACATCCTCCATTTCTCATTTGCCTTGGAGACTACCACTGGGTTCGCCACCCACTAAGTGTAGTGAATCTTCCTGATGAAGTTCGACCGTAGCAATTTGTTCACCTCTACCCGGATGATCTCAATCTTCTCAGGATAATAGTGTCTTCTCTTTTGCCTTATAGGCTTGGTTCCAGGTTCGCTGTTGATCCGATGCTCATTTTCGGATCGGTCAATTCCCGGAACATCGTCCGGGGTCCAAGCGAAGATGTCCACATTGCTTCTCAGCAAGCGGACCAGCTCTTGTTCGAAGGTCGGGGCTAGATGTGCCGCGATGCGAGTAGTCTTGGTTGAGTCATCCTCAACCAAGTTGATAAGCTTGAACCCAACGGGTTCCATAGCTTGCCTCGGGTGCGGGGGCTATTCGAGCATATCCACCCGAGCTCTCTTGATGGGTGCCAAGGTTCGGCACGAGCTCATGTAGCACTGTCTTGCTACTTTCTGGTTCCCCTTAACAGAAACCACTCCATGAATGGAGGGGAACTTGAGCATCATATGGTACGTGGAAGGGACCGCCTCAAACTTACTGAGGCCGGTCCGTCCAATGATAGCGTTGTAAGCCAGATCGACTTCAACGACTATGAACTCCAGGGTCTCCGATCGGTNGTGGGATCCCGTAGGGGAAGAAGGTTGTTAGGAGGTCGCAAGCTATATTATATAGCTACCCGAACGAAGGAGTGTATTATCCTAGACAAGGAAGATTCCCTACATGAATGGGAATCTTGCTATGTCTGGATAGACATCCCGAGGGAGGACTTGCTGACAGTTACCTTCCTAACAATACACCAAGACATCGGGAAGTTGGACCAAGCAGGTTCAACCCATCCCACCCTGTTATTCCCAACACATTGGCAATGCTTCCTCCTCCCGAACGGCGTCTGAAAAGAATTGACATCCTTCGGGAGAAGAAGCTATTAGAGATCGGGGTAGCAGGAAGAAAGGGAGCCCCTGCCCCGAAGGGTATCTTCTCAAGTTCTGACTCCTCTGAGTCAGAAGGGTCGGGTACGACTTTGCTTGCTTTAATTCATATTTCATGATCTTCATTATTTTCCTTTTGCAGATTCCACTGGAACAATGTCTGGGAACCGACTTGCTGCAGTGGATGCTGCTTCAAAAGCCAAGAAGGAGGCCCAGCTGCAATCATCAAAACCGAAGCCCAGCACAGCAGCTGGGCCTTCACGATCATCGGGGAGTTCCAGCAGCCACAGGCCAGAACCCCGATCAATGGACGAGGTGGATGAGGTTATCTCTAAGAAGATACGCTTATTAGGCCTTCCTGCCATGTACATAATCGGGAATAATTCCCCTCTGGATCTTAACGTCGTGCGGTTATTGCTGCAGGGGTCAATGCGGGTGGAAGACGTTCGCCCCTCGTCCAGTTTAGGAGATAGGGCGCAGAGACCTTCAGTCTCAGCGTCAACAAGCAAACGGGGCCCCGAAGAGGAAGCCCCAAAGCAATATAAGAGGCTGCGGTCAACTGTGAGCAGGCCCGCAGTCCCGATCCCGACGAAAGGGGTCACCATCGGGGAAAAGGCAGCCCCGTCCTCAGGGTTATCCAGGAGATGGTAGTCTTCGTTTTCAAGGCCCGGGGACCGAAAAGACTCCCCCCTTCATGGAAGGACGCCACCCTCGAAGAATACCAGCTCTTGGAGAAGAAAAACCTGCCCGGTACTGATGGCGCGCTGCCCGGCTTGGTGTCAGCATATATGGAGTCCCAAGCTGTGGTAAGTCATTTTCAACCAATGCTGCCCCGATCGGGCACATGTTCTTAATCCAATTTGGCTCTTGCAGGCACATAGAAGGGCCTTAGACCTTGCTTCCGCCGTCCAGCTCAGCCGAAGCATCTCCTCGGCATCTGAAGAGCTGGAAAGTCAACTTGTCTTAGCTCAGCGGCAAGTTGAAATCAAACAGAAGGAGCTAGAAGTGGTCAGAGCCGATCGGGACCGTTTGAATGGAGAGCTGCTTGGAGCGGGTACTGAGCTGTCCCTAACCGCTTCTAAGGCAGGAGAGGCCCAAGCAGCAGCAAACTCCGCCACGGCCCTAGTTTTGGAGTTGGAGCGTCAGATACAGGAGATATCTGACGAAAGCAACAGGCTTCTCCTACAATCCCAGGATGAAAAGAATGTCTTGAAGGAAGAGCGGGAAGCGCTCAAAGAAGACCAATCGGTCAATATGCGGCAGTGGGAAAGGGTCCGACTCATAGCTCTTGTTGACGTCGGTAAAATCCACGCACATCCTCCATTTCCCATCTGTCTTGGAGACTACCACTGGGTTCGCGACCCACTCAGTGTAGTGAATCTCCCTGATGAAACCCGACCGCAACAATCTGTTCACCTCTACCCGGATGATCTCAATCTTCTCAGGAGAATAACGCCTCCTCTTTGCCTTATCGGCTTGGTTCTAGGTTCGGTGTTGATCTGATGCTCACTTTCGGATCGGTCAATTCCCGGAACATCGTCCGGGGTCCAAGCGAAGATGTCTACATTGCTTCTCAACAAGCGGACCAGCTCTTCTTCGAAGGTCGGGGCTAGATGTGCCTCGATGCGAGTAGTCTTGGTTGAGTCATCCTCAACCAAGTTGATAAGCTTGAAACCAACGGGTTCCATAGCTTGCCTCAAGTGCGGGGGCTCTTCGAGCAAATCCACCCGAGCTCTTTTGATGGGTGCCAAGGTTCAGCACGAGCTCATGTAGCACTGTCTTGCTACTTTCTGGTTCCCCTTAACAGAAACCACTCCATGAGTGGAGGGGAACTTGAGCATCATATGGTACGTGGAAGGGACCGCCTCAAACTTACTGAGGCCGGTCCGTCCGATGATAGCGTTGTAAGCCAGGTCGACTTCAACGACTATGAACTCCAGGGTCTCCGATCTGTCCCTGCCCGGTTCTCCTAGTGTGACTGGGAAAAGAATTTTCCCGCACGGGATAACACTTCTCTAGTCGAACGACCAGAGGGTTATATTTGCAATCGGGAGATCATGGGCCGCGGCTCCGAACATCTCCGCCACATCACACTTTATCAGGTTGCATGAAGCCCCGGTGTCCACGAGAATCCTATGGACCCGTCGATCGGCAATGATTCCAGTGATGATAAGAGGATCATCACATGGATCGGTGACCCCTTCACGATCGGCCGCGGTAAAGATGATTTCTCCCTCAAAGGTTGAGAACCGCTCAGCCGATTCGTACTTGACCAGCGCCACAGATTCGAAGCTCTCGGGAAACTCCTCACGCGCTGCTCTTTTTCGGTCCCTGACCGACCCATTAATCCTTACTCCGCCTGAGATAACAAAAATATCTCCGGCGACCTCTCTCTCCCTGGGCACCTCCTCATTTGAGGGAGGTTGGGCACCCACTTCGGTAGGTGGGGGAGCTGGTTGCTCCCTCATGTCTCCTTCATTTCGCGGGGCCCTGCCGCCACGGCCCCGCCATCTCCTCCTGCGGCCCTGACCACGGTTCTCTTGACCGTGCTGGCCTCTATCTTGTTCGGGTTGGGGAGATCTTCGATCTCCCGCCCGGTCGTTGTAATGTCGGGGCTGACCCCGATTGTCTCTTCTCCTTGGTCTGTGACGATTGTCACCTTGATGGCCCGCTCGGGGAGAATCATCCCGCTTGCCCCTCCGATCGTCATGATCGGTGTTTTCCTTGTTCATCGCCGCTACTGTCTCTCGCAGTAGCGGGCATTTCAGCGTCGGGTGATCGCGGTTGTGATGCAACTCGCAATAAACCCGATTGTCCTCCTTCTTCGGAGGAGCGATCTTTTCAGCCACAGCCGCAACTTCTCGCGACTGTCTCTTAGGGTAAGATACCCTATGGTCACCTGCGGGATCAGAATTCCCGCCAGGCTTTCGATATCCCGCTCCCAGCGCTTCATCCACCTTGATGTACTTGTTGATTTTCTGAAGAAGCTTCCCCAAGGTGGATGGTGGGCTCTTCACAAGGCTGGCCGAAAGGCCACAAGGTCCTAAGACCTGCTGAAAAATATCGATTTTGTCTCGGAGCTCCAACTTGATACCCCGGGCAGTTCGATTGAACTTCTCCATAAAGGAACGGAGACTCATCTTCGCCGGGACATACTTCATGTCATATAGTTCCTGCCTGCTACGAGGCGGTCCTACATTTGGAGCGAACTGCTCTGAGAAAGCCAGGATGAATCCGCCATACGACTGTATGGATCGGGCTGGCAAGTTCTTGAACCAGGTCCGGGCATCGCCCTGCAATCCTGCCGCGAAGATGCGGCACTTCAATGAGTCAGAGGCCCGAACGGTCCCCATCCTCAGCTCAAAATCCGTGACATGATCGATCGGATCACCGTCGCCTCAAAATACTAGTAACCCTTCGGGGTTACGATAGTATCGATCGGGGACTGCCTCCCAGATCTCTTTAAAAAATGGGAGCATCAAATCTCCCAGTGCGGCGGAGACGCCTCCAGATTGTTGGGATGACGCCTGGGCCACATGCAGATTGTGCCACCAGTCATCATCCTTGCTCCGCCTGACCGGGGAATCCATGGCCCGATCAAAGAGTCCAGGATTACGCTCCAGATCAGGACCGCAATCCCTCTGCGTTCGCAGGGTCTCCAACTCCCTGGTATGCTCGTCGATGCGTCTCTGCATCTGTTCCTGGTCCGTCCCAGGAACGAGAGTTGGAGTTCTAACTGGAGGAGGCGGAGTAGATTGGTATCTCGGCTTCCTCATTGTTATTCCGCGCCTGATAATCTCCTCTTCATTGGAGCTCGGCGCTTCTGGGTCGCTTTCGTACCATCTGTTGGCTGGAACAGGGCTTGTGATAGCCGGTAGTTCTGTTCCACTCCTCTCCGACGTAACTTCCAGTATAACTTTCCTAACAACAGCTTCCAGGTCCGGTAAAGAGAACGTTGAAGCTGGAATGCTACAGGGAAGCGTGTCACTATCGTTCGTCGAAGTTCCAGTCGCCATGCCTTTGATTATCCTATCCCAGGTAAAGACCTCAAATGGGGATTAAAAACTCGTCCCCACGGACGACGCCAAACTGTTGTGGTTCGAAAACCGGGGGTGTCAACAGTCGACCGGTTCGTTGCAAGACGAACTCGGTTATTATTTGTTTGATGTGTGGAGAACGATTATGAATCAAAGGTGAAAGACGCAAGGGTTTTAGAGTGGAAAATCTCGAAACCGAGGAAAAAACCACTTGACTAAGGGCTAAATTAAATGCCCTTAGTCGGTTCAATAAACACAGTAATGATCATACAAGTCATGTTTGCTTCTTAGAAAACCAAGAGAAGGAGAAGAAATCGAAAATAAATCGAGAGAAACTTCTCTATACGAAAGCTCCAGGGAGAAAAAGGAAGAAGATCCCTTTCTCACACTCTAAGTGTCATTTTTATACTCCCACTGTACTGTGTACAGTATGGTGTCGTTTTGTGCCTGTCCTTTACTGCTAGGTCGGCTAATGTCAGGCGGAGCAGCCGCCGGAAACGGTCTCACAGAGCTGCATGGCGCTAGACCTTTCGGCGCTACTAGCCGGCTACTCTCTGGCCACTGGCGGCTCGTACGCCTTCGCCGGACCACGCTTCTGACAGGGCTGTCATGGGTTGTCGTTGCATGGGTTGAGTGAGAATGGCCCGAAGTAACGCCTTTAATATGTGGACCTATCGGTCCGGCGCGTGCGAGATGCTGGGTCCTACACATCGGGACCGATCGCCATAGATGATCGATCGGGCCATAGGATCTGAATGAGCCATTCACTCACGTGGGCTGGCTTTGGACCTCGAAGTTCGGCTTACGTTGTTTGGGCTTCTCTGGCCAAACTTGGCCCTGACCCTGTCTTGGGTACCGGGTTCCGAGGATCTCATCAGTTACCATTAAGTCTTTTTGTTTATAAAGCTAGGAAAATTTGTTTCGTTCCTATACAAAACTTTGGGGACGCTTAATGGCGTTGAGAACTAAATTTGCCACGTTGTGGAAACTTTGAGGATCAAATTTGCGTAATATTACTTTGAGGATCAATCATATTTCACACACAAAACTTTTGGGATTAGTTTTGCCAAAAAAATGGTTTGGGATTGATTTTGCCATTTTAAAATTTTGGGGATTGGTTTTGCCAAAATGAATAAAGTTTGGGAATCAAATTTGCATTTAACCCATTTTTTTTTCTTATTTATTTGAAATAAAAATAATATAAATTGAAAATAAGTTAAAATATAATATATTTTCTATTGATTAATAATTTAATTTATTATTAATATACAAATTAGGTATACCCATATATATCGGTATACCAAAATTTTTAAAACTTTGATGTTATCTTGTGTGTGGCTAGTGAAGGGATGGATAAGGCATTTGGTGGCATACTAATAAATCCTACATTCTTCTACAAGTGCCCTCTACATGTACGATGCTATTTCATGGCGCAGTGCCCTCTACATGTTCGATCTTATACCCCAATGGAAACAAAACCCAATCTTCAACACCAAAATCTTCGAGCTTTCTCTGCTTATCCACCGGCGATCGGATTGCTACAGCGGTTGTCGCAGCAACGGCCTTTGCCACTTTAGTATTATCAGCTAGCGCGATTGAAGTAGCAGCGCCGCCGCTGCCGGAGGAGACCTTGTTGAACGTCCCACAGACATTGTCAAGCGACTGCACTTCGGAACAAAAGGATTGCAAAAAAAGGTACAAAATCCAAAAGCCCAGATCAAGGAAAGCTGAAAGTTGTACAAGTAAATGTGTCGGCACTTGCATTCAGGGTGGCTTTGGTTCTCCCGGTGAAGGTCCTTTTAATATTAGACGGTGAAATTACATTGCCTTTTTGTGCTATTCCCTTGATTAGTCAATTTTTATACTGATTATTGATCTGATTTGCACATACAGACCTCTTGTTGTTTTTAAGGAGGGGTTTCGTAGTCGAAAATACTGGCAAGTTCTTGTTCTTTGCATCTTATTCATTGAAACTTACTAATTCCATTGACAGATTTCAAAATGTGATGTACTTTTGTAGTTTGTCCGAATGTTCTGATATCTGTAACTTGATTGGAGATGGTGATGATGGTCCATGAATATCTACAATTTACTTGTAAGTTTTTTCATTTGTGGTTCGATAGTTTTTCATATTATACTCTTCTATGAATTTCTATACTTCTTAATGGGATTAATTTCGCATTTTTGCCTTTATTGATCTCTGATTTATGATAAACGTGTTTTAATGTTGGCTAGCTACTATAATATGTAGAAAAATGATGTGTTTGGTTCCAAAGTTTTGTGATTTTGACTATCTATAAACATTAATTTGATATGTGTAGTTCTCATACTTTGATAGTTTTAGTAAAATCATTCTCCAAAGTTTATCAAATTCGGCATATTCGATACATGTGTGGCAAAAATAGTCCCCAAAATTTGAAGATCAATTTTGCCGTACATTAAGCTTTTAGAACTAGATTTGTCAAAATTTACTAAATATGAGAACTAATTTTGCAAAAAAATCAAATTTTAGAGACTAGTTTTACCTTCGAAAAACTTTGATAACTAATTTTGACAAAAAATTGATTAAAATTAAGAAACGTTGGAGATCAAATTTGTCTATTCATACGAGTTTTAGAAATCTTATATGTCATCCGCCCATTTAAAGGTTGGTTCGCTACTCATATATGTTGTCTTAAGCAAAACTCTCCTATGAATTTCTCTAATTTCATATGGGGTTATTGTCAAATTTTTGCTTTTACATATATGAGATTTCTATATCCAAAACCAACAGGTTTACATTATAAATAAACAAAAATGGAAACTAATCATCAAACATTTCTTCGTCCTACGGAAATTCGGTGTTGGGATGAGCCAAGCCGTGACAGAGTGATATTTAAGCGAGCATGGATTGCAATAGCAAAAGGAATGGCTTCCGAGATGAATAACTCCGATGCCTCGATGAAGGAGTTGAAGTTGCGTAATGGTGGGAAGTAGACGATGAGCGGTGCCGCAGAGAATGCGGCTACAAGGAGAAGATGTAACATAGAGCTCAAGGCAAAGATAACAACTTAGAAATGTTTAACAATGAAGCATTTTAATGAGGCTGGAAGTTGTGGTCAAATTGTAATAAATCTGTTGAATGATTGTCTAGTTTACCCTTGTTGAGTTCATAGATTGCGCGAGAAAATGAGGGTAGAATGGGAAGTTGTGGAACAGAAATGTCCTCGAATTTGCTTGCCTGTACCCGTGGGTTTAGTCGGGTCTTCGAAGCTTCTACAAAGCTGGAAACTTTTCCTAGTAGTTCTGATGACGTGGAACAATGGTTAGCGTCCACGTCAATAAATGCAAGCCGCCAATGTATTCGCTATGGCGTCAACGGTCAAATATGAACCAAAGTTTCCCGAATTACGACTTACGACTTACTTTGTTGAAATTATGGAATTTATTGATAAAAAATACCATAAATTAATTAGATCGGATGGTATAATCCAATTTATAAAAAATAGAAAAAATATTTATAAAATCACAAAAAATAACAAATTTACTCTTAGTTTTAGGCATACACAAATTTAATCTTCATGATTTTATGATTTTTTATTTATAAAGTTATATGATTATTACACAGATCCCAAAGTATTAAATTGACAAAATTAATCCACATATTTTGTATGTTTTGGCAAATATGTCACCAAAATTTAGTATCTATGTTATAATTGATATCTCAATTTTTTTAGATCTTCGACCAAAATTTTTTGAGGTCTTCGATTTTATGACTTTGAGAATTTGATTTGACATTATTATAATCTTGGAGACAAAATTTGCGAAAACATTAATATTTAGAGACTAATTATATTTATCAAAACTATGAAAGTTTTGTGACTGAATATTCATTTTCTTAGAACGAAACATCTACAATTAATTCCAAGTAAAATAAATTAAAACCAATTTGTAATCAATTTTAAAATCCCAGTTTTTTGGATATCCAAACCGATTTTTTGGGTATGAAATAATAAAATACCTTCTTCCACTTTTATACATTTAAAGAATCAACACACACGACTATGTTGTTAACATATTTAAATATTAATATTATATGATATCATTTTACATTTAATTTAGACTGACAATAACAAATGTAAAATAAAGGGCAGAACAATCAAAGCTCCATCTCTCGTGATGGGAAAAGAAATGAATGAAAAAAGTAACAGAGAATTCAAGCGTTTTAATGGTTGATGAACATTAGTGAACAAAAAGGAATTATTGTAATAAGTTAAACCCTTTCAAATGTGGTAGCCGGAATCCGGTAATAGAGTAAGATTTAGGCCTCTAGTTCGGCACGGAGCTCCGCCTTTCATGGACGATAAATCGAGAACAAACCTACAAAATTGACTTGGAGATGAGTTAGCAAGTTTGATGAAAGCTGATAGTAATAGTTTGAGTAATGAATACATGTTATTATTTCCGGGATCATCGCATTTTATCAAGATCTTCTGATGTTCGTCTTTCGAAACCGAATGCTTTGAAGGGATATAAAAAGACGAAGCTTGTGCTGTGTTTAAGAAAGAAAATTAGAAAAAATTTAGATGTAAATTGAATGATCAAATCAAGCTAACCTGAAACTTTTGTAGTGTTGATATTGTTCTTAAGGTTCAAGATACTCTGCAAGAAGAAAACAAGCTTTGCTAAGTGCAAAGACGCAAATCGAGATCGAAAATCACCTTAAGTTCATCATAGCATTTTTCAAGGTCATCATTGACTAAAATATGATCAAAAAGACCAGGGGAGTTTGCTTGATCAAGCTCTGCTTTGGCGTTCTGAAGTCTCTTTTCGATCTGCTGCTCCGTCTCGGTTGCCCTGCTTACCGAAAATATTCACTTATTACGAGGATTGAAGAATCAAATAATTCATAATTTGAGTGTCGACTCGACCTTGAGCGAAGGCGTTTCTCGAGTTCCTCAAATGTAGGAGGACATATAAAGATAAAAATGGCTTCAAGAGAACTAGATCTCACTGATCTTGCTCCTTGAACATCAATATCAAGAATGCATCTCTACAATAAATCCCAAAAATAAAAACGAACATTTCTTGATCACACTACGCACAAAAATCTCCGAAAAAACATTAAAAACAAGCATTTTCATATCAAAAGGAATGCTTATTATACCTTTTGTTGGTCAGTGACAGCCTCGACTGCTTCTACGCTCGTTCCATACAAATTACCGTGAACAGAAGCAAACTCTAGAAATTTTCCATCTCTTATATCGTTCTCCATAACAACCCGATCGGTGAAATAATAATGAACACCATTTTGTTCATTTATCCTTGGTGCTCGGGTTGTGTGACTAACCGAAAATCCAAATGTTGATGGAAATTCTTCCATTAGCTTTGAAATCAAAGTTCCTTTACCTACACCAGAAGGTCCTGTGATTATAACAGGTGTTTCAGCTTCGCCAATTGCTCCTTTACTCCAAGCAACTACTTCGGTTTCGAGTCTCTTTTTATGCTCTCTTACGAACGGAGTATCGATCTGATTAACGGAAGATCAAATAAGTATGCAAATAAAACAAGATAAAAAATACTAAAACTATGTTCTTGAAACACTTATAAACAAGATAAGAAACTAACCTCAAGAAACCAAAAGGAATCATCGCATTTCGATTCCGATTTAATAACCAAGATTCGTTTATTATCGTTAACAGCAATAGCCGAATGACCATTTGATAACTGAGGTTTTAATTCCAAAACAGTAGGGATCACCCTACAAAATGGTAAGAATAAGTCTCACAAACACAACTTGAAAATTAGAGAATTTGGAGGAAGATTCATTACCATTCATTTGTAGTTCTCTTGAAAATACGAATCCCAACTGCAGAAACACAATCGCTCTCCTTAGAGCAAATTACATACTGAATCAAGGAACATAATTCATTCATCAGAAATAATTTAAAGCAGGGAAACAAAATTTAGCTTGTGGGGATCATACTGTTGTATCAGAGTCAATATTCACTACAGTTTCGCATTCCCTTGACTTTGAATTAACACCATTTTGAGTATATCCATGGAGGTGATCCACAACGAAAGCAGAAGCTTCCCCCTGTGAAAAAAAGCCTATAAAAAGTCAAAAGCAGCCATGGATCCAACACCCAACAGGAGGTTTCTATAAAATACCCTCTTTAAAGTATTAAAATGCTATGATCGGATATATGAACGAACCATAGATACAGGTGATGCTTGTTTCAATAATAACTCTGCGTACAAAGCAAAATGATAAGAGCATGAGATCAGAATATATGCTTCAAACTGAAACTATAATATACCTTCAAAGAATAATCAAAAGGAATCTAATACACCCCTAATTCAAAAACAAAGATCCATCGTTCATGACAACAAACCCAAACTCATATAGTCCGTAGATTTACATCAAGAAAAAAACTAGAGAACCGCATTCACATTTAATCACCCAAACCCTTGTACAAAAGACTTCATGCAAGAAAAGGGTAAAAATCTGGTATTGGAGAAACAAATCAAGACTATACGTTAACAAATCTTGAAAATACCCCAAGATCAGAAGTTGAATGAGTCAAAAAAGTCAGAACATTCACGAAATTCGTCTTACTTTTCAGAGCCCTATAAAGAAAGCAAATTATCCTCGTCGTCGCAGTGAAATCAAATTAATTCAAACGAATCAAAATCTTTCCGATTCCCGAAAATGACGCACAAATATTTCTATGAAATTCCTGGGAGCCACGCCGCTCTTATAATAAATCTATTTCCGTGTTTCTACTGTGGTGTTCGTTGGGAAAGCAGACAAAAGCTAATTTTTTCATAATTTATTTATTAGTAATTTAATTATGACTACAACGAACATATAAAAAAAATTCTCATCTTTTATCATATAATTATTTAATCCTAAACTAATATATTTCAAAATTATAATAAATCGTTTTGAGAAAATTGCATAATTAGACTTCAATTTACGAGGTGTGTAAAGAATATGTTTTCAATTTACGAAATTACAAAAATGACATCTAAAGTTATCAATACCATTTATTTTTTACTTATGACATTCTAGTACATGGTTTTCCGTAAGCTAAAAACTCTTCTTAAAATACGCAAATAAGACACGTTTGAAAAACTATACAAAATTGATCATTGATGTTCGAGAATTGTACATAAAATATTAAATATTAACGAGTTCATTAAAATGTCAATGATAAACAATATTGGAAATTTGATGTATCTTATATGCATTTAATTGAAGTTGGAGGGCTTCAAATGCATATTTTTGCTAAAAAACTATATCATATTTGCAATTTCATAACTTGGAGAACATTTCATTTACACAACAACAAGTAAATTAGGGGTCACACGCAAACGTCAATCTTTCTATATTCGAGTCAAATAAATCAAACTCGATTTATAGTTCCAATTTGATTTGATTTGATTTGTAATAAAATATTATTGGGTTTCACAGTCTACAATAAATGGACGAAATTTATAAATTATTTAATTTATATCTAATAAAAAACGTATGTATTCTTTGTAATAAAAAAATTATGTTTACAATTTAGAAATATTAAAGCGAGGTAGGAAATTAAAATGTAGAATAATATAATATCAGTTTTGCACTATTGAAAAGGATAGGGTCAAATTATTATAAACTAATGTATATAAATAATAAATCTATTGTTACGATAAGAGTTGACTCAATACAAGAAATGAGATTAATAATGATGTAATTATCTTTTTTAAAACAATATATATTTAAACATTAAAATAAGGAATGTATTATTTTTTTAAAAATATAAATCAATCAATTTTACAATAATTTTGATGGGAAGAGAAATTTTGTCATAGAGCCGTTTAAAATAAGATGGCTATTTTCAAATGTTGGGACTTTATTATAGGGTTTTTTTGGTTTAGTTTTTTAAAATTACGGTGTGGTAAGGTGTGACGAGGTGTGGTGAGATATGATGATCGTGAATTTTTAAGTATGTTTGGTAAAATTGCGATATTATGATCGTGATTTATGTAAAAATACTAATATACAATTATATATATAATAATAATAAATATAATTATATTATAATTAATAGAAATAAGGGTAAATGAGTTTTTTCCAAAATAATGAGGAAACCACAGTTGGTTTTAACAGCTGTGATGATATCGTAATTTTTTAACGAATATCACATCGCAATTAAACTTGTTTTTTGCGTGCATTAAAAAAATCACTATTGGACCATCTCACCACACCTCACCACACTTTTAATCGTAGTACCAAACAAACTCTTAGTGGCCAACCGTATCTTAGATTCATAAACCCTTAGTGGCCGTTTCTATTAAATTTATGTAATAAGAATATCTTTGAGATTGTATAAATTAAATACTCGAAATAATACACGTAATTTGGAACTATGATATACTATTTAATTGAAGAATACATTATTACAGAAATAAAGGAGATTATAATATTTAAGAAGTAATATATGTTCTCAACTAACTATACAAAAAATGGTATGATAAATGTGGTTAGAACTCAACGGAACACACCCACTTAGTCATTCTCAACTTGCACAATGTGGTTATATAAATATTACGTATTTCCATGAATTGTGCAACATTATCTATAGTTTGCAAGAACTCATGATTAGGGTTGTTATTCAATTTGAACGAGTCGATTTTCGTTTGTCATGTTTGTTCATATTATATTTCGAATGGAAAAATTTGTTCTAGCATTGTTTATATTTCTAAATTTTTATTCATGTCCTTTCGTGTTCGTGTCATTCTTTGAGTGTGTTTATTTTGTATTCGAACTTGTATCTAGATCAGTTTGTTAGCTTTGTATCATTTGGAAATAATAAAAAAAATACTTAAATTTGAATATTCACGAACATACTCATATTTCATTCGAATTTTTATTTGAGTTATTTTTATTTTTAGAATATTGTTTATATTTTAATTTAAACAAACAATAGGAAAAAAATGAGTCAAACAATAGATGTTAACATAATGTCACAATTCTTAATATATAACTTAAAGAAGCTGACTGAAGTGCAATGAATCTTGCTAACAGATCGAACTAATTTTTTGTACATTTTGGGTAGCATCTAGGGGCTACTTTTGTAGATTGACTTTTCTAAGTTCTTACTAAACGTTTATTTTAAAAACAAATAAAAAGTAATAATAGTTAAATTAGTTGTTAAAAAAACGCTTTAAATGAAGTTACATGAAATAACAAAAGAACTCATCGGGGTGGTTTTGTATAACAATAACTGTATAAATTGTTGGACTTCGAAAGTATAAAATCGATGTATCGACGATACAAAGATGACATAATAATCAACACATAAATTTAATATAGTTAACACAAAATATGACTAGTCAACAGGTTTAACTCGAGAAACTTACACTATTAATAATATCACATTTACAAAGAGAATTAACATATATATATATATATATATCTAGAGTAGAAAATGTTCATTATATACGGTAAAACAATTTTTTTTTCTTTTCTATTATTGTTGTGGATCCCACAATATTGAGGGACCATCTATCAATTCTCACTCTCCCAATACATAGAAGAATCTATCAATTTAGCTGCAACTCAAAGTAATCAAAGCTTTGATCTATTAAGAAGCTTTGTCATCATATTTGACCTATTGTCCTCAGTATTTATCTTCTCAAACCGTGACAATTTCTTCTCCATCAATCTAATGACTTTTCGCACCAATATGTTTGGATATTGAGTGAAATGAAACATTTTTCGTTAGATGAATTGTTCTTTAACTATCACAAAATAACTGTTAATTATGTTGATCGATATCGAGTTGTTTTAAGCACTTCTTCAACCAGAGTAACTTTTTGTAAGATTCAGTTACTGCAATATATTTGATTTCTGTTGCCAAAAGACAAACACAGTTAATGAGTTTAGGTAATTAGGTATGCAAATGTAAACTTACTCAAGTAAACATCTCATTTCATGTCAACATATGTATATCCAACCAATATTGGATCACCGACGCAACGGTCAATTTCACTATTAGAAGAATAATACAACTCAAGTTCTCACAAAACTCATAGAGGTCAAGAGATCAGAAAATGAACTATAAAGTACCTTGGAGTTAAGGACATATTTTGAATACAATATATTAAGTATTAAGAATGTACATATATGTAAGATATCATGTCAATTTACTTAACAAAAGAAAGACTTTATTTTATTCATGAATGTACTGTTAAGTTGTTTATTGGAGGATTGTAGTCTAGTCTAAGAGAGATTCACATGTGGTAGTCTTTTAAACTTATCCTTATACTTAAAACTTAGTCAGAAAACATAAAGCATGGCCAAACAACAACAAGAAACACGAAAAACACTATCAACAACCTAGCAACAGATTTTGTTGAGTGAGGTTGATAATCTATTTTAAGTTGGTTTTATGTTGATTATTAAGTTTTACAACAAGTATAACTCAGTTCTAGAGGTGTTAGACTAGAGAATCCAAGAAGAAACTGAAGGTGAGCGATATGATTGAGAGCAACGTATATAATAGTCATCATGTGCATTCATGTTATTGTTTTATGTTAAGAATTTTGTTGTTATTTGTATGAATGCCGTATGATTATTATTTTTACATGTATGAAACCCTATGTGTGTCTAGAGAAAAATGTTATCTTTTATGAAATGGAAAGCGGAACATCATGTTATTTTATGATTTACAGAAATAGTACAAAAATTTTCCTACAGATAAGACATAACTTTGTTGATATGTTTTCTCATGTTTAGATTGTTCTAATGAAAATGATCATGTTTATCCGTTTTCTTAAATTGAATAAGCTTTCAAGTGAGTAATTTTATGTACATTTTAGGAGATCATTTGAGTTCCCAAGCATCGACCACTGTTGTACAATTTATTAAATTGTTTTCAACATATATATGCGTTTATGTGAAAATTCGATAGCTTGTGGGCATGACCACGTCATGTCAAATTAGGTTAAGAAATGTGGTTTGACTGAAAGTTGGAAATTTCGATTGATTGTTCGTGTGTTTATGCCCATTTATGATACTATGTCACTTATGACTTGTGTTCCTTGATTTATGGTAATGTGTAAGTCGGGGATTAAGGCAGTAGGTATGACTGTTATGATGATAAATTTAACATGACAAGACAACAATCTGCATGATATGTGTTTATATTTTAAGTGTTTTGTTTATTCTCATCACTCTCATTATTACTCCATGAAAACTGATTAAGTATGCTTGCTTCTGTTGTGTACCTCACGAATTGCACAAGCGAAACAATGCGCATCTGTTTGTCTCATCAGAAGCTCGTGATTAACAACAGAGGCACATACACAACAAAATTGAGAGAACGCGAATCAAAGCGATTTGATCCATAGAACCAAATAGCGAGATTATTTACATAACATCAAGAAAAAGAAGCAAAACATCACATATTCTTGTCTTGAGATTCGTGTCAAAAATTTAAAACTCATTGATGACTTTACATTATGTATTTATAGGCTGTGTGACTCAATCTCTCACTTTCCCAAAATATGAACTTACATTGAAAACTCGAATTACAAAATTCTTGTAAGACATGCCTAGGAGTCTTGACGATGGATCTCCTTAAAAATAAGCTCGCTTATATCACGTAAATAAATGGATTGCACTGTTAATATAATTGTAGAATCAAACAAAATCATCCAAGCTAAATCATTTTTTACAGCCATTTCTCCCCTATAAGTTCAATTTAAATAACCTTATAAAAAATTCAATCTTTAATGATTAATTAAACGAATACAATAATTACGCAAATCCATTCAACCAATGACACGATTAAATGAAATAATTAACGTATTTCACTTGTTCTTACAAAAATCAACTAGCTAACGTGCATCCTTTTGAATAAAAACTTCCACGTAACGTCATTAGTCAATTTTAATAACCTAATCCATAATTAGCATTTATAATTTATTATTCTTTAAGAAAATAGTTATTTATATCATTCAAATCACATTTATTTTTGTCAAGACATTATTAACATACTAATTAGAGTTTATTAATGGCTAAACAAATTATATCTGCAACTATTTAGAAAACATGGGATTTTTGGATATTTAGAAACTGGTTAAAGCAGGAAAAAATCTTATATGTTAATGAATATTTTATTTCACCCATATTTTGATCATTTCAATTTAATTTAGGAGTAATCAAAATGATGCATTAGTATCTTGATATTCCCTTAAAAATATGAAAAATATCGAAATAATCCCTTAAATTTGGTTTCTTCCCATCAAGGATTCGGGTGCCCGTTTTTACATTGTCCTCAAATCTCAATAGTACAACATTCCTAAATAGATGTTCATGCTTGTTTGTATTTTGTAACAAGAATTCATGTTCGAATATTGTTTAAATATTTATGTGAATATTCATGTTCGTTCGAATAATTTGTTCGAACATGTCCGAGATATCTATTCAAATTTGTTTGAATTTAATATTGAAATTCAATATATTATTTTTATATTAAAACTTGAAAAATTTAAAAATAATATAACTTCATATTTAGAAAAAAGTTACATAAAACAATTGTAATATCTATAATTAAGTAAACAATATGAAAAAATTGAGATAATGTGAATTATCATGTATTGGAGTTTTTTTAAGGCTAATATCTAATAATATATTTAGAGTAAATATAAAGAAATTAATATATTGTTCATGAGCATTCATCGTTCAAGAAAAATTCTATATTCATTCATATTATTAACAACACATGAAATACTCTAACAACATTCATATTTCTACTCAAACGAACGAATACGATTATATACAAGTCGAACATATTTCGAACACGAACCATTGAGGTCGCATAATAGCCGTATATGCAACTCTCAAGTAAAAGTAGTAATTAATGTTTATTAAATAAAATTTTCCTAAAATAATTTATTATTTTAAATTGAGTCTTGACTCTTGATACATGAAATCAATATTTTCCAAAATTTCGTTCGCTTATATGTACAAGTCATGCATATTAGTTTTAAAAAGTTATGAATTTTCTAAAATTTAATAATTTCGAATTGTGACTCAATAAAATCTAGAGTTCGACTCGATAATATTGTATCAATCGGTAAATGATAAAAAATTAATTTTCAAATAAATAAGGATACTCGCCATATAGTTTTCGATATGTTGCATGAAACCCCAATTCCCTAATTAATAATTACATATTTGTTTATGATGTAATTATCTTCTTAACACGTCCTCCTATTGGTCACATAACTTAGTTTAACACGTTTCATCACATAGTGTGGCAATTTCCGATTGGTTAATTTTTAAATATTAACTTTCTACTTTAAAATGATTTTTTCATTTCTCATGATTCATCTAATAAAAAACACCCGTATCAATTAAGGTTCCTCTTCCTTATACACCAAAATGGCAATTAAGGTTTTCAAACCTCGTGATTAATGTTTCGGTAATCGTTTCTTTAAAGTTATAAAGAACGAAGAAAGATAACTAATTACATTACATTAGTAACATCACTAAGTATGTAGCAAACATCATCAACAGTTAAAACAGTTATCACAAGTTCATCATTCATTCCAAGCCCACAAAACTTAGACGTAGAGAACAAGTTTACCATTTCCCTCACATTCTTCTATATATATAACTTCATTATCCTCTTAAACGTAAACAAAAATGAAGTCTTTTAATCTAACTTTATCGATCGTGATCGCTCTTGTAGTTTCTTTCGTTACATTTCAAAGACTTGCAGCGCTTAGGACAGTTAATGTGCTCGATTTCAATGCAGTAGGCAATCAAGTTAACGACGACACTAAGGTTTGTGTCATTGTATGTGTTACGTTTGTTCATAATTTGGAATTTGATGATCTCGGAAATGTAGGCTTTCGATGATGCTTGGAGAGAAGCTTGTTCGTTGTCGCAAGATGTGCAGTTCGTTGTACCGAAAAGCAAGACGTATCTTGTGAGAAGATTGCGGTTTTCGGGGCCATGCAAGGGTAGAATAACAATGGAGGTATCATATAAAACCCTACACTGACTTGACATATCCGCCAAAGCTTTAAACTTCGGTAACTAAATATACCACAAATTATGATGATAAAAATTGTCAAAAGTGTAAAACTTTATGGATCAAAATTGTTAAAACCATGAAATTATATGAACTAATTTGCGTTTCGTCCATTATATATTGTATTTCTTAAGGTTATTTTTAGGGTTTGGGATAATTTAACATATCATTTTCTTTATTTCAACATTTTCTCTTCCATTGTGCAGATTCGAGGAGTCGTGTTAGCCTCTGATGATATGTCAAACTATGCTGATGATCGAAGCCATTGGATTCTCGTCGATCGGGTTGATAATCTCATAGTCCAAGGAGGAGGAACCATTCATGGTAATGGAGATATTTGGTGGAGAAATTCTTGTAAAAGAGACAAATCCAAGGTAAATTAACATTATAAAATAAATAAATATATTACCTTAAGTTTGTAAAATGTATGAAATTATAACGGCTACTTTCTTTGCTTTGCAGCCGTGCACGAAAGCTCCAACGGTGATCACTCCCTCCAAATTTTAACTTGATTATACTTTAATTTCTTTTAAACACTTCGGGTTACATATCTATTTTTTGTGTTAGACACAAATTTGCTCTAATAATTTAATGGTTTTGATAATTTTGAACTCTATTTATATAGAATAGTAAAGGGACGCTTTCTATTTAATAATTGTGATCCCTAATGATTAAAAATGACAAAATTAGTCGTGATTTTTGGTAAAACTAATTCCCAAAGTTTAATTGTATGATATAATTAGCTATTAAAGTTTTTCAATTTTGACAATTGAGTCTCTTAGCCAAAATCAAATTTCAATGACGAATCTTATTACTTTAAAAAATCTAATTTGTCAAATATTTCAAATATGTAAAATTAAATTTGTCAAAATCTTGAAGATTTAAAACTAAAATATGTGGATCCACAAATGTTTAGAACAGAATTCACATTTTTCTCGTATCTTTTCAAAATTGCAAATTTAATATCAGCAGGAATACATAAATCCATATAAATGGGATTAGCTTATAATTTTTTGTTTATGAATAGTAAGTAAATAGAACTTTCGAGCATCCGGTTGGACCCCGTATATTTTGTCATTAAGAATTTTATACTAAATTCATGATTATAATTGAATGGAATTTTACGCAGGCAATGACTTTCCACAAATGCAAGAACTTGCACGTGAGGAATTTGAAATTCAAAAACTCCCAGCAAATCCACGTGTCATTCAACAAATGTTCCACCGTGGATGTATCAAGTATCTCTATTGATGCGCCGGAAAGAAGTCCAAACACGGACGGAATCCACGTCACCGGCACTCAAAATATTAGAATCTCCGGCTGCAAAGTAGCCACGGGTAACATTTTGCTTGTTAATCACTTCTTTCTCTAGTTTAGGACAAAATATAAAGAGAAAATATTCAGGTGATGACTGCATTTCGATTGTTAATGGCTCGGAGAATGTCCGTATATTCGACTTTACCTGTACCCAAGGACACGGTATCAGGTATAATCTAAAAAATTATATATATATTTATATCAAACTAATTATTCTCTACATCACTTATCAAAATTACAGTATCGGAAGCTTGGGAGCACGAAACTCGGAAAACTACGTCTCCGATGTTAAAGTGAATAGAGCAAAACTTTCCGGAACTACAAACGGTGTAAGAATCAAGACATGGCAGGTAATTTAAACAATCAACAAACTAACTAACTATTGAAATATTGTCCTACATCATTTGTTTAACTAAAATAATTTTAGTTTATATAAGAAGTGATATAACGAGTAATTGGTTTGTATTATCATTTTCAATGTGATTCACTTCTCTTATAGATTGAGATATACATATACTCTTCCAACTTATTAAATCATGATTTTCTATACTAATTAACTAATATGCTTTTGAAATTGTAAACCCGATATTGATTTTTCGGGTGGGTTCGAATCGATAGGGTGGATCGGGAGCTGCAAGTGAAATAAAGTTCAAGAACATAGAGATGCATGATGTGAAGAATCCTATAATAATAGATCAAAACTATTGCGATCAAAACGAACCTTGTGAAGAACAGGTAACTCGTACCGTTTTCATTGTCTCGGTTTTTCTGTCGTCTAATAATCGATTTATTGTGATCGATTACAGAGTTCATCTGTGCAAGTTAGAAATATAGTTTACGAGAACATAAGTGGAACAAGTAAAACAAAGGCAGGCATTATTTTTCGATGCAGTAAAAGTCATCCCTGTCAAGAGATTCAGCTTCGTAATGTACAGTTAAAAGTGAACAATGGTGGACAATCTGAAGCTTCATGCATCAATGTAAAACCTCGTTATTTCGGGCAGGTTTTACCTCGTTGTTCATAGTAGGAAAAAAACAGATAATTATTTACGATGTATAGTTTCGGTATTCAGAAATATCACTAGAATGATGTTAAATAAAGATGTATGATATGTAATGTTCACCAATGTTTTTGTAAACAAATATAGTATGATATGATACACATATATCCCGTAATTATCAAAGAAACAGGACGATAATTTCGGGTTTTCAATTATAAAATGTGTAAGTCTAATGTGTAAATACGCGAATGGTATACCACCGGTATTGAGTTCGAAGACGCAACTCAAGAAGTTTAATACAATTTCATATCTAAACGGAGATCGAAATATAATCGAGCAACAAGAACTATAACCTTAATAAATTACAAATGATCTTCAGTATAGCTCCACTAAATCCATTATAACTTAAATCAAGCTTGTTCTGTTAACAAAAAACTTAAATCAAGCTTTTTAAGATGAAGGTATTTGAAGCTAAATTGACAAAAGGTAGATTAAAGTATTCAAATTATAGAGTGTGTTCAAAATTATTACGGGAATGTGCACGGATGAATATAAGAAGAGTAAGAGATCATACCGTAAAAAACTTGAACAATTTATTTAATATTGTACCTCTTCCCGCTTATAATTCATTCCAAATTTTATCTTAAATATAATGTGAGATAATTTGATATTTCAACACATCATTCAAATCCAAATATTTAACAAATTTGGACTTGCGAGTTGAAATGCAACAGAATTTTCGGTATTGATAAGCATGATATTGATCGAACAAACTCCACTACTATGTTGGAATTATAAGTATAGCCAAAATTATAATTAGAGTCCACAAAGATGATGTAATAAGAAGAGAAAATAACACTGTAGAAACTATAATTAATCATTTACTATAATATCTCATAATCCATTCCAAATTTATGGCACAATCTGATTGTGAGGCTACAAACATGTGTAAGAAACAAAGTTTTAAGCTTCTCCATGGCAAAAATGCTTTGAGGAATTGATCCCTTTAGCTGATTCGAGTGAAGATTAAGCAGTTCAAGTTCAGAAAACCCAACCTTTTTGGGATAATACCAATTTTTATTAGCTGTAAAATATGAAAGAAGTTTTGTAGCTTCCGATCTAAAAACTTTGATTTGAGATATATCCGAAAATGTTGAAGAACAAAACAAAGTGAAATAAAATTTCAATAGCAAACAGAAAAACACATATGCGAGTTATCCGGTGGTCTCGTAGCCATTATAAAGCTACGAGACCACCTTTAACCATAAACGAAGATAAAGAAACACAACATATTGTTGTAATTTTTTGATATCAAAAGAAAACCTAATGCAATATTCCACAACATAACAACATTTAAATACTGAACAATATGGGTTAAGGCTCAATACTAAATCTTTAACCGGAGCCTCAACATCAAATCTAACAAAATATGCAGATTGGTTAAATTACTTATCCACATAGTGAAACACTTGAAAATCAAGAAAATTATGTAAACCTCCAATTTCATAAGGTATCATTCCGACAATAAAGTTACTAGATAGATTCAGAGCTATGAGATTTCTAAGCAGATAAATCTAGACCCTTCAAATTTATTGAATGATAAATGTAGGAACTTAAGCGCACCAGCAAAATGGACAATTGGAGAATGATGAGACCAGCAAAATGGACAATCAGAGACTTGATTGGTTATACTTGGAGCGATGGAATTGGAAGGTTAATTGATGATGGATTGAAGTGGGCCATCAAGATGTTTTAATTTTATTAAGTTTTGTTTAATTAATGCCCAATTTATATAAGGTCTAAAGTTGGACCGTCAATAAGATCCATTAGGTCAAATTAGTTTCTTTTATTAGGTTTTGTTATAAATAAGCCTCTAAGACTTTAATTAGAGGACTTTTGATTGATTATGTGTGAGGGTTCCTCCTTAGGTTCTTTGATGAACTATTCCGAACTTATCAAGATTTATCTTGTGGCGTTCATCTGGTTTATCACTCCCAATTCCTTCTATGTTCTGTGAGTGTGGCACATTTATCCTTCTTTTTATTTGAGTACAATTTTATGTTTCTTACTTTTATTCCATATATTTTGTGGGTTACGGGTTATATAACTTTGAGGGTCACATCAAGGTGTGGGTTACGGGTTGATTAATTTCGGGGTCACATCAAGATAGATCTCCAAAAGCAGGATCAATATGCCCATTAAAGTTATTGAAAGAAAGATGAATCCATTTGAGTGATTTAAAGTGATAAATTTAAGTAAGATTACCTTGCAATCTTAGTTTAAAAAGATCAAGCTTGTGAACGAATAATTTTTGGGATCACAAGTAATGTTGCTTGATCATTCAAAAACTGAGAAATTGTGAATCGAAACATAGAGAACAACCCAATAAGCAAACTCAAATGCTGCATTTTCTTTAGTTGCTTCACTTTAAGGAGGATTATGAGTTAAAGAATCCTTAGATTGTTGAAATAGATGCTACAATATTTAATATGTATTGCGCCTTTGGATGTTTAACGGGCTTAGCCCAAAATACACGTTATGGCTCATGTTTTATGTTCAATCTTCAATGTAGTTCTTTCATAAAATTACATCATTAGTTTAAAAGTTACTAACTGTGTAAATGATATGTTCCCAACTTACGAAATTGTATAAATGATACATAAAATTATCAATATTGTTTGTTTTTTACGCTTGACATTCTAGCACTCGGTTTTCAGTAAATTGAAAACCGTTTGAAAATTGTTGAAATTATAGAGTTTCACCGAAATGAAGATGAGAGCGTGAACGAATGAGATTAAGAAGATGAATCTACATATTTAAAAGACTTGAACAAATCATTATGTGATGTAATTACCACCCTTATAAACCTAATCAATCATACTTATTTTAGCAATGTGAGACAAATTCAACAAAAATCTCTCACAAAGTACGCAAATAAGATATGTTTGAAAAATTTTACAAAATTGACATTTGATTTTCTAGAATTGTGCATAAAATATTAAATATTAACGAGTTCATTAAAGTGTCAATGATAAACAATATTGAAAACTTGAGGCGTCTTATGTGTATTTAATTGAAGTTTGAGAGCTACAAATACATATTTTTGCTCAAAAAGTGTATCATATTTGCAATTTCGTAACTTGGAGAGCATGTCTTTTACATAGCCCATAAGTTGGGGGGCCGCAGACAAACGTCACTCATAAGTTGGGGGGCCGCAGTTAATTTGTAAAACTTTATTAGTTGTTTTCTTTGAAGAGAAATTTATAGAAATTTGAGATTTATGACTCGATAAATTGTCCGTGTAACTTGATCCATAAGAGAAGTGAATCATATTAAAAAAATAGGTTAAATCATTTTGTTAGGATATCACTTCTCTTATAAAGTAGACATGAATGTTATGACAAACTTAATATCCGGTTCTGTTGCTTTCTGATATATAAATTCCAGAAAGCAACCGACTTTAGAAACGTTGAATAAAATTGATAAACAAAACTACACACAAAAAGTAAAAATGTGCATTGCATCGTACATAAATTAAAATTTACATTAGGAAAGTTTTAAAAGCTAATAAAGTCCATAACAAATAAAAAAATTTGGATAAATACAACGCAAATTAATGTGTAAAATTAGGATCCCTAAAGTTTCTTACAAATTAACTAAAGGTGTGTGGAGAATTAACGATGCATGCAACTAACTCGTAGATCAAAGATTAATTTAACGTTCAAATAATCAAAAGTGTTATATTCTTAAATATTGATGACAAATATATGTGAAAAATATTGGTAACTAAAAATGCAAATGAGTACAAGATTTACTAAAAGTGATTTTTCCATAAAAATTAATTATTTCTCCCAATTGTGACATCTCAAAATCTTGGAGCAATTTTCCATATTTTGTATTTCTACTTGATATGCACCACTTCCCATGATTAGGATATCAATGGACATAAAGTGATATAATTATTTTGACAAATATCCATTACACAACATATAGGGTTGCCTCGTTTTACTCATCCTAAAACCCTATTATTTGAAATAATTGTTTATTTGTTATATACTTGGATTCTTTGGTTTTATGGTGAAATTTTATTTTCAATTACCAAAGAATCTAGGCGATTATGGTGATCGTATTAAGATTTTTGATGGTCATATAGTCATGTCTTGATACGTATGACCAAACCTTGTGGTTAGATAAATTTCAAAATTGCTATTTAAAGTTAATTTAATTCTTTTAAAATCAAATTATAATCAATTTTATTCTCATTTCACAAATATTACGTCAATTTTCCAAGTTGTTGTGGATCTGTGTGTTTTAGTTTCTTCTTAAAGTTAGAGAATTCGTGAAACACTCGTAAAGTTGATGTCGACCATGTTGGGACGTTACCGCCCCTCATAATTGGTGAAAAAATTTAATATATTTTAATTTAAATTACTATTTATTTATAAATTATTTTACTACAACATAATTTATATTTCGGTACTTCAATGTAAAATAAATTATTAAAAATTAGATATATATATTAGTTTATTGTATATGTAATGAACATTTTAGCATTTATTTAAGTTATATTTATGTATAACAAATATATTAATATAAAGATTAAAATATAAATTTTATTATAATGAGATTAAGATTACCTTAGTTTTTGCATAATTATAACGGTCATCNTTTTATGCCATGAGATTTAGAGAATTTTACAAAATTATGTGAATTATACTCATCTCCTCGATCTGTCCTCAATATTTGAATTAGACAACATGTTTCAGTTTTAACTCTTACTTTGAAGTTTTTAAAGGCAGCAAAGGCTTCAGATTTTCTCCATTTGATGATGGAGAAATCGGCCCACAATGATCAGAATGAACAATTTCTAGCAACTGCGTTGCTATCTGAATTTTTACTTTAGGAAATGAATGTCTATGTTGTTTACCAACGATGCACTGCTCACATGCAGCCGTGGGAGCTGAAAATACCGGCAGGCCATCAACCATGTTCTTTTGTTGCAAAGTCTTCAACCCAGCGAAATTTAGATGACCATAACAAAAGTGCTATAACCACACGTCATCTTTCAATCTTGTTGAGAAACAAACTTGTAGAATGTTATGCAAATAGATAGGAAACATCCTATCTGCCGTCATTTTTTCATTAGCAATAATCCCCATCTTTGAGTCATAAACTCGATATGAATTCTCCTTGATAGTAATTTCATAGCCTTTCTCTAGCAACTGTCGAATACTCAATAGACTGGTTTTAAGTCTGGAAGAGAGAGCACATCAGAAATGATATGTATCTCATCCTTTTTTGTCTGAACACATACTTGTCCTTTGCCCAATACTGAAACTCTAGAATTGTTTCCAAATCTTACAGTATTAGAGTATGTTTCATTCAATGTACTGAAGATCTCTCTATTACTAGTCATGTTGTTACTACAACCAGTGTCGAGGTACCAAAGACTCTGGTTAGTTGCCTCTTTGGTATTGCAAACCATCAGCAATGAAATTTCTTCATCAATCTCTACAAAATTTGATTTTCCCCTTGGACCTTAGGCATGATACTTCTACATTCACTTCAGCAATGTCCATATTTATGACAGTTGTAGGACTCCACTTTTGAATTATCCACCGATTTACGACCGCCACCATGACAGCCACTCCCTCTTCCTCTACCATGGCTAGGAGGTTCATCATGAGATGATTCGACTTTAGGAATAGATTCTGATTTAAAAGATTTTCCATAATGATTTACTATCACTAACAACTGCGCATAATTCCTTGGAAAAGAGGAAGTTCTCAATCAACACGAAATTGCTGTCGGATGCCATTGCTTACAAGAGGTTTCTAGCTCCGATACCACTGTTAACAAATAGATTCTGTTGAATCTTAAATTAAAAGAAGAGAAATCAAATAATAATAAAAAAACATATCTCATTTATTAAGAGAACAAAATCTTATATAGACAAGTTACAGGAGTGGAAAATCTACCCACTAACTCACTAACAATCCAACGTAACGACTAATCCACTAGTCATAATCATGTGCCACAACCCATGATATCCGGTAGGAGCATGACTTATTCAACAAGATGAAGCTGTGAACGAATAAATTGTTGGGATAACAAGAAATTATTGGCCAAGAGCAATAATCTCCCGAATCGCTAGCAATGTTGCTTGATCATTCAAAACCTGGGAAATTGAGAATTGAAACATAGAGAACAACCCAATGAGCAAACTCAAATGCTGCATTTTCTTTAGTTGCTTCACTTTAAGGAGGATTATGGGTTAAAGAATCTTTAGATTGTTGAAACTTGAAATAGATGCTACAAGATATATTATGTACTGCGCTTTAGGTTGTTTACGGGCTTAGCCCAAAATACACGTTAGGGGTCATGTTTTATGTTCAATCTTCAATGTAGTTTTTTTAACAGAATTAATATTTAATGTAGTTGTTTTTTTCAAAGAGAAATTTAAGATTTAATAGACTGTGAGAATGTTTGTGTAACTTAATCCATAAAAAGTAAATCACATAGAAAAAATTTAATTAAATCATTTACTTATAATATCAATTCTCTTATAAACTATAAATGAAACTTATGACAAACTTAATATGTGGTTTTGTTGCTTTCGGATATATAAATTCCAGAAAGCAAACAACTTTATAAACGTGAATAAAATTGATAAACAAAAGTACAAACAAAAAATTAAAATAGGCTATTGCATCGTTAATTAATTCTAATTTACATTAGGAAAATTTTAAAAGCTAATCTACAGTCAATAAAAAATAAAGAAATTTAAATAAATACATCATAATAAGAATAAATACAACGCAAATTAGTGTGTAAAATTTGGATCCCTAAAGAAAATTTATTGATTATTTTGCAAATTATCTAAAGGTGTGTGGAGAATTAAAGATGCATGCAACTAACTCGTGGATCATTGATCAATTTAACGTTCAAATAATAAACAATGTAACGTTCTTAAATATTGATGACAAAAACAAGTGATAAAAATATTGGTAACTAAATATGTAAATGAGTAGAAGATTAATTACTAAATGTGATTTTCCCATAAAAATTAATTATTTCTCCCAATTGTGACATTTGAAATAAATATGAACCACTTCCCATGATTCGGATATCATGGACATAAAGTGATATACTTATTTTGGCAAATCTCCATTACACAACATATAGGGTTGTCTCGTTTTACTCATCCTAAAACCCTGTTATTTGAAATAATTGTTTATTTTGTATGCACTAACTAGGGTTGTTTGGTTTTGTAGTGCATTCACGCTATTTAATTTCAACAACTAAACAATTTAAACGATTATGGTAATCGAACTGCGATTTTTGGCGATCATATGATCATGTCTTGATACGTATGGTCAATCCACCGTGGTTTGATAAATTTTAAAATTGTCATTCAAAGTTAATTTAATTCATTTAAAACCAAACTCTAACTAATTTTATTCTCATTTCACAAATATTAAGCCAATTTTCCAAGTTACTATGGATCTGCGTTTTTTTTAATTATTTCTTGAAGTTAGAGAATTCATGAAACACTCGTAAAGTTGATGTCGACCCATCCGTGACGTTGCCGTCCCTTATAATTGTTGAATAATTTTAATATATTTTAATTGAAATCACTATTTATTTATAAATTGTTTTACTATAATCATAATTTATATTTTGATACTTCATTGTAAAATAAGTTATTAAAAATTAGATATAAATGTTAGTTTATTGTATATGTAATGAACATTTTAGTATTTATTTGAGTTATATTTATCTAAATCAAATATATTAATATATAAGTTAAAATATATCTTTTATTATAATCATAGTAAGATTATATCAGTTTTTAAAAATCATATCATAAATATCATGGTCATGCCAACGTACGGAATGATTATTACACATCACTTCAATTTTGAAAAACTAAACCAAACAACTCTACTATCTCATAACTTGTAAATTAGAATGATGATGATATCATTAGAATCAATTTTACATCTAAATACAATATTTTCAACGGTGAATGATGATGTCATTAGAATCAATTTTATCGTGTCAATCTTGATATAGGGTAAAGGTTTCCATGAAGTCCACTCATTATTTTTGCGACTAACCAATTACGAGTAGTCTAGCTCCTTTTACTATCTTGGTTTCTAAACTTGAGTTAATTGTTGAAATATGAATAAAATCGTCGAAAATAAAAGTGGGATAGATTGGTTTATAAGAGAGAATGTTGATCATAGTAAATGATTTGTTCAAGTCTTTTACGGTGTGGTCTCATTTCCCTTGTATGTTATATCCGAGCACACTACCCACATAAATTGATCCGACTCTAGAAATTTAACATAGTATCAAAGCGGATTCAGAAAAATTCTGAGTGACATTACCGGGGGTTATCCCGATTTAATGAAATTGCCGGTTGGTAATCTACCGGTTTGACTTGAGATGGGTGTATTGAAATATGAGTAAAATTATCCCACATTGGAAAATAAAAGTGAGATTGATTGATTTATAAGAAAGAATGTGAACCATAGTAAATGACTTGTTCAAGTCTTTTACGGTGTGTTCTCCTTCCTCTTATACGTTATATCCGAGCACATTCCTTATGTAAATTGATCCGACTTTAGAAATTTAACATTCATATCGTATTTTTGTATCATATGTAATTGGTCATCCATTCTTACTTCCACCCCGAATGATCCAATGCTGGAGTTTACATACAATTCATTTAACACAAAACAATTTTGATCTAAGTGGGCAAGTTTTCCTTAGCCACTTACGGGTCTTTCTTCGTTTTACTTACTTTCTATGTCGATTTCGATAAATTGTGATTATGAATATGAATATGTAATACATATAGTGTAAATGTGATATATCAAAAGTTAAAAACTTTGTCTTTAATCTCAAATTTTCAAAATTGTTTAAGAATAATATTCGAGTGAATATTGTCTTCCATATATTTTCGTTAGCGATTTTGACAATTATTTGTATTATTTTTGAACTTAAAATTTAGAGGTATATTCATTAAATTCTATTAAAGTGAATATATAAGTATAAATTAACGATATGTTTAAAACATTAATGAGCGTAAGACCAAACCTGAATTGTTTTAGATCTTTTTGGTCAAATATGCAAATATAAAAATTTAGAAGGTATAATATTTATATTTTGTTAAAATTTAGGTATCAATATAAATTATTATAACAAATTGTGGTACTATTTCACAATTTTTCAAACTTTTTATGTATGATCTTTGCATATTAAAATGATTGTCGCTACTTTCCCGTTAATCAACTCGATTAACGATTGGAATTTCTTTGCCAAGTTGTGCAGATATATGAACTTATGATTCAATTGATGATTTTTTGGGTATTCATCGATGAAAGTAACAGCTTCAAAATAATCTTATCTTTTAGTGATATGATTTTTATCATAAATATAATTATTGGTATCATAAATATCACGTGTAAAATTGTACTTTTGGGAGGAAGTGAGTGGGTTGGCCGGGCCGGGCCGGGCCGGGCCACCAAATATAATAATGGATATCCAATACCCTCATTCTATAAGGGTATCTTGTCCCTTCAATCACCAAACTCACTCTTTTCTCAGTTTTTTGCTTTGAGAATCGGTGTGGGTGAGGACGATTATCGAACCCATTGAAGAAAATCAGGAGGTTTTTTAGCGTCAAGCAAGCGGTTACTATGTCGGAAAGTTACTGTACTGACTGCAAGAGGAACACGGAGGTTGTTTTCGATCACGCGGCGGGGGACACCGTTTGCTCTGAGTGTGGGCTCGTTTTGGAGGCGCGGACAATTGATGAGACGTCGGAGTGGAGAACTTTTGCGGATGATGCCGGTGACCATGATCCAAATCGTGTTGGAGGCCCAGTGAATCCGCTTTTGGCCGATGCAGCCCTTTCTACGGTTATCTCTCGATCTACTGGGTCCAATGGTGACGCGTCTCTTGCCCGGTTGCAGAACCGTGGTGGGGATCCTGACCGTGCGATCGTCCTGGCCTTCAAGACGATCTCTAATATGGCTGATAGGTCCGTTATTTTGGTTATTTGACAATTTTCATAAAGACAACATGATGATGCTGAATCACTCTGCTTCTGCTGTAGTTTACTCTATGGTTTCTATAGCAATTTAGCTGCAAATTTGATGGTTATATCTGATATTAATTGCCTCTTCTTTCATACTCTTCCAGGTTGAGCCTGGTGACAACCATTAAGGTATGCAATATGTAAATCTTCTCGTTTTAGCTTCTGATCAAAGTATTCAGTGTTTTTTTGCTTATACTCGACTCTGTTTTAGTGTTAAACTTAGAGTATCAATAAAACAGCCATTTTCTAACAACTGAAGCATTGATATATTTGAAGGATAGAGCCAGTGAAATATACAAAAGGTTGGAGGATCAAAAGTGTACAAGGGGAAGAAACTTAGAGGCTTTAGTTGCTGGCTGTATATATATTGCTTGTAGGCAAGAGGGCAAGCCTCGAACCGTAAAAGGTGCAATCTTGATCACTTGATCAAGTGGATAAATATAATTTTCTTTAAGATGTGTATCAACTCCTCTGAACCTTATAAGTCTCAACTTAGAAATTTGCTCGGTTGTCGCTGGTGCCACTAAGAAAGAAATCGGCCGAGCAAAAGAGTTTATTGTGAAACAATTGAAGGTTGAGATGGGTGAGTCAATGGAGATGGGTACAATTCATGCAGGGGACTATTTGGTGAGTCCTCAAAAGTCGAGTGAATTTCAAGTTCTTTTTAACTTTACATCATTTTTCATCGTCTTTCGAACAGAGACGTTTCTGTTCTAATCTTGGCATGAGCAATGATGAAGTTAAAGCAGTCCAAGAAACTGTGCAGAAAGCGGGAGACTTCGATATAAGGTTCATTCCATGTTTCCCTTAAATTTCTACCTTCTGTCTATTATTAAATTTGCTTTACTTTCTGTGTGTTATTTAGGAGGAGCCCTATATCCATAGCTGCTGCAATAATCTTTGTGATAACTCAGCTCTCGGGTTCGAAGAAGCCCCTACGAGGTAAAATCCTTAAGTATATATATATATAGGATTGTGATCTCAAATGGGAGTGAAAAGCCTGCACTATATATTATCATAGTTTTATGTACTCGATCATCGTTTCATCATATTCGAAGTTTTTTGCTTACAGATATATCGATTGCTACGACAGTAGCGGAAGGAACTATAAAGAATGCATATAGGGATCTGTATCCTCATGCGGCAAAGATCATACCTGAATGGTATGCGAAAGAAAGAGACCTCAAGAATCTTTCGAGCCCCAAAGCGTAGATCAAAGAAAGCATTGGCTCAAGCGATTCGATACTCGAGAGTAACGAACTTTTCACGCATTGTCGATGTTTCCTTGCTTGCCCAGTTTATGGTTTTTGTTTCAGCAACTTTTTATTGTGCTTCTCATTTCCTTGTGCTCTTGTAGAGTGAACTTGTGGGGGTGCACTTTGGTATTATAAGAATTGTGGTGCGATTCCCACTTTGCCCCCAATGCATTTTTTCTTGAATTGTAGCCCTTTGGGTATTTAAGACATTCTACACAGCTTCAATTTGTATAATATACTGATTTTATTTAGTTTAATTTTTTAAAATTGAAGTACTTTCAAATATAATCATCCGAAATTTTTAAATATATTTGATAAAATTATTGTTTTATTATCATGCTTTATGTATAAATACTCAAATAACTTTATATATAAAAATAATAAAATTATTATATTATAATTAATAGAAGTAAGGTTTATTATATTTTTCAGCATCACGATAAAATCAAAGCTTATTTTAATAACTATGATGAAATCATTATTTTTTAACGATTATCATATTATAATTAAAGGTGTGTTCTGTACCACTTTTGTTTATGTTTTTCATTATAGGAAATAGAAATTATGTAAGTTGCAGAACATATCATATTTTTCATTCTACTTTTGAATAATTAAAATTTATACTTCTCAATTTTATAACTACATTACCGTCAAATACCGGGTATTAGTCGATTTTCGATTTTTTTGGGGTTCGATCCTAAAAAACTAAATGAGAATTATTTTGTAAAAAAATAAAATCTGATACCCGCCGGTATACATGAGGTATATCGATCGTATAGCTCCAGACCGGTACGGAATTCCGGCCAGTATAAAAACATTGATAAATCCAACATTTGCATCATATATCCAACACTGCATTTTTATATAAGTGGAAACAATCATGACGCAGTTGTTTATAGAAACATAATGGTTTAGACGAAAATAGAAAATATTTTTATTTCAATGTATGTTTATTGAGAAATTAAGGTTTAGACGATACGGAGTTGTTTCATTATCTTGATGATAATTTTGTTAAATATCATATTTTGTGGCAATCAAGTAAAGTTTCGATTAATTTATTATTTACTAAATCTAAATTTAAAAAAATAATTTGATTAATACATAAATTATTATTCTTTATATGCAAGATAACATTCATTTATTTTTATTTATTATTTGTACATTTTAAAAATATTATAAAATATTTCATAATTTATATTTGTATATATTTTTATTTCTGTTTCTATGTAAATTGTTTTCCATTATTTATGTATTTTAAGTTTATGTTTGATGTAATATCAAAATCGACCACACCTCAAACACTCCAATTGTCGAGTTATGACGGATTCAGTCCACGTGTGTGGAATTGATTTAAACATTTAAAAACGGATTCTTAATTACAAAATAAAAAAATGCAAGGCTTTATTGATTAGTTGTGGCCCAAATGAGAAATCCAGGCCCAACTCTGGTCCAATACGTACAAATTCTGATTTCCCCATGTGAAGAAACCCTAACGTTGTCAAGTGCTCCGGGCTGCTGATTGATTGATCTCCTTCGAAGAATCATGGTACTTGCATACTCCTTTACCGTGGTCGTAATTTTCATCAAAATTTCGTTTCTGACTGCTGTAATGGCTTCAATTTCAAATGATTTAGGCGGATGTTGACACAGACGTGGCTGCCGGTCAGCCGAAGAAGAGAACGTTCAAGAAGTTCAGTTTCAGAGGAGTCGACCTCGATGCTCTTCTTGATAATATGTCAACTGACGAGCTTGTCAATCTCTTTAACGCTCGTGCAAGGAGAAGGTAAATATTGTTATCTCTTTTTTTGTTTTGAATTGGAATCATTGCCCGTTGGCTTTTAGTTGTATTTAGTTATCAGTTTTCCCGCTTTAGGATTACAATGTATTGTGGTGTTGTATTTCCTTGCTAAGGATTAATGGTTACAATGTTATTTATTTAATGGGAATTTGCCAAACCTGAGCAGGTTTCAGAGAGGTTTGAAGAGGAAGCCAATGGCCTTGATAAAAAAACTTCGCAAGGCTGTAAGTTAAATCATTTGAAAAACTCCCTTTAAGTATTGTTTCTCCTTTCATATATAATCTTGCAAACATAATGCCATTTTATTATATCTTTACAACATGATCACAAGTTTATATCTTTTCAACTGAGTATAGTATATTCGATACAGAAACGTGAAGCTCCTCAAGGCGAGAAGCCTGCCTTAGTAAGAACGCATTTGAGGAACATGATAATTGTTCCCGAGATGATTGGAAGCATTCTTGGAGTGTACAATGGCAAGACTTTCAATCCTGTTGAAATAAAGCCAGAGATGATCGGTCACTATCTTGCCGAGTTCTCGATCTCGTATAAGCCTGTTAAGCATGGACGTCCCGGTATTGGGGCTACACACTCTTCCAGGTTCATTCCTCTTAAGTGAAAAATGTATGATGAGTTGATTGTTATTGATTTTATTGTCATTTTTAAGTTGCTTGCTACATGAATTTTGAATATGATTGTTGGTATTTGATGACTTTTTTCTTATTTAGATACTAATAACTATTGGTTCATGTCATGAATTTATCATTGATCTTTAACAAAATGGGCCCCATCATTATTGCATTAGGGTTGAATCGAACTGTGTTAGATTTATTTATTCGAACTTGCTTTGAAATATACAAGGCTTGGTTCTATTGAGTTTGGGTTCAACTTCATTTTGAATTTGGGTTCTAATTTATTAAATAATCTATTTTTTACATTTATAAATATTGTAATATTATAAGTTTGGAACATGATCAGTTTGTGGAGTAGCAAATTAGCACTCCACAAAATAAAGTAAAATAAAATATTTTTTATATATTTTTTTTGTATATATATATATTCAAAATAAAATATATTTTTTGTAAAATAAAATAAATTAATTAACAAAATATTTTTTTATCATTTTTTATTAAAAAGTAAAGGTAGAAACAATATCCATAAATTAATTAAGAAATTTTTTTTAAATAAATGTGTAAATCAAATTATCCAAATATATTTATATATTTTAATTTAAAATAAATTAAATACATTAACATATAATTTTATAATTTTGAGTATTTAATAAAAAATGAATTTCGATTTAAAACAAATTAAATTCGATACTATTATCGTATTTTAAAAAAATCGAATTAGATATAATAATATAGAATATAGGCAACAGATTGTACGATTGAAACAATATTGATGAGGATTCCGGGACCCAGTACTCCGAACCGATAGATACCCAAGATGGTTTGGGCCGACCCATGTGACAAGACACGAACTTATACGGTATAAGATCCATTACTTTGTGACGGCCCAGCTATTTAAGGGTGGCCAGACCCAAAGACCCGTATGATCAGCCAGGACCGAAGGTATACGAACAGCAGCCTTCAAATACTTCCACCCGTTTTGGGCATGTAGGTATACGGTTACATGCGAGCAGTGGGCAGTTGCCATGCGTTTTGTGAAAACGACGTGTTATAGCCGGTTACAAAGCGCATTCCACGCACGTTTTCTCATCGGCGAAGCGTATTCCACGCACGTTTCTCGTCTATAAGTATAGGGTGAGGTGGCTAACTAGAGAGGATCTTTTGGAGGTGACTGGCGTTATCCTGTTCGTGCTCCCCCTGCATCTTTGTATTTGCCTTAATCATTTTCTCAAGTTTTATATTGTTTGTAATATCTAATGTTTGATTAATATATTGACTAAGAGCATTTGAAGCTCTTAGTCCGATAGTTTTTTCCTTTTCTTCTATTGGTTCTCCGCGGTATATCGTTATCATCTTGTTTCCATTTTCGATTTATTGTCGTCCTCCAGTTCAAACACATCAAAAACGTGTTGAATCTATAAAACCTATCGACTGTTGTGTATATTTTATATCACAACAGATATAAAATAAAATAGATCGATGTTATTATTTCATTTATTGTTGAAAAATAAAAATATGTATAAAAAATAAGTTAATAGTGCAAAATTTTGTTAAAATAAATAAAATATACATAAAAATCATTTTTTTAAAGTTAAACACATTATATTATCTTGTTGTATGAATGATAACAACTTTAATAAATTAAATAATTAAAAATAAATAAATATTTATTTTTAATCCTCTAATATCGTTAATTATCTTGAACTTTAATTAGTTAAATAATTAAAAGTAAATAATTCTTTATCTTTAATTCTTTAATGTCCACAAATTATTTGGTGAAATTTAAGTATATAAAGAAGCAAAATAATCAAGTTATTCCACTATTTTTCTCAACCCCGATTCCAATATTTTGAAAAATCACAATATCCAACAATATGATAACTGTAAAAATTTATAGCGTCGACAATATCATAAACGATGGATCATATAATATTCTGTATGATAGAGATCCAATAAGATATATTCGCATGAAGAGGAATGTCGTTATATCTATGAAATCATATATATTTATCTATTACAATACTCTTTCATAATTATTGTACAATATTTTGAAAATGATACATGTACGGCTTATTATCTTCTTTCAACAAATGATATCACACTTCGTCTCTTGCTACATCTCAATAATGCCCCGGGGGTTCATGTGTTGACATGTTCGTTGTTGCATCATTTTAAGATTTTAATGCATCATCATCAAATACAAAAGTTATGAATTATCATTTTTATTGTAATTGTATACAATAACAATATATTATTCAAAACATTCATACCTTGTTAAGTAGATCATTCATTTTTTTTCATTTTGTGTATTTTTAGTAGAGAATTGATTTGAACACAAGTAAGTCTCAAATGTATGATAATTTATCGTCTCGTGTAATGGAGGACAACTTTAACAATTCTACAAATCATACGGATGAGAATTATGGAATGAATTACAATATTCATCATTGTGATGCGTCTAAGATAAGTATCTTTATTATTTATTCTACAATTTTATAATACAATAAACATTTAATCCAAATTATTTCATTTTTATGCAAAAACATATTATTTTAATAGTTATTCTTCTATTTTAATAATTTAGCAATATTGAATCGAGAAAAATGAGTAAATGTTATGATATATTATTATTTTATTTGAGAAATAAATAATAATCAATATTTTAGAATGATATTTTTAATTTTAATTATATTTTAAAAATTTAAAGTAATCTATATAATATGTGTCCATCAGAATATATGGACCATACTAAGCACTGCAAACTCATTGTGATTATGAGACAACACTTGTAACACATGAATTAGGATGTCATTTGGAGATGTGACAAGATATTTGAGTGGATTTAGATTATGATTGTAAGCCAATCACATATATTATTTGGAGTGAAGATGAATCTTTTCCAACAGACGAGAGCGAGATGAAGTCAAACGCTAAGTTTGAGCTTAATTCACAAACTCTAGTTAATGCATATGATATAACTCAAATTCAAATTGAATCTATTTTTGATAACTTACCAATATGGCAAGACTTAGAGAATGTTTTTGTAAATCATCTAGGTTACAATAACAAATACAATGCTCTTGGGTTTGAGTTTTACTTTTTGAAATAAGATTGAGTTAAAGGATGATTTACAAAGTACTCTGTCATGATAGTCAGAAGAGAATTTCGTGTGCTCAGAAGCATCAATTCAGTCTATAAACTCATTTGTCGTGAGACATGAAAAAAGGTCTATATATATGTGGCATATGCTTGCACGGTACCAAAAACGAACTCAATTATGGAAGATTTCAGCTTATCAAGAACTCCATACGTGTGATGTGAATAGTACACTAGTGACAAAACGCGTAAACCTTCGAAATGACTTTCTTGTCGTGATTTGATCCAGAAAATTGTTGATAAACCGAAAATCACAGCTTCACTAGTACAAAGGATAATATTTGTAACTTTCAAATTCAAAATATCTTATTGGAAAGTTTGGTCAAGTTTGATGCATGCATACGTGATACTTTACGGCACATGACAAATATCGACACGTGAATTACCTAAGTACCTATAGGAAATCCAAAGGCAAAATCCAGGAATTGTAGTTATTTGAAAAAATACACGTGCTAGTACATAGGGTCATCTTTTACTCTATATCTTTTGGATTTTAGATCCAAGTATCGAGGGATACATACATTGTCGACTGGTGATTTCGGTGGATGTAACACATCTTTACGGACACTATAATTAATTTACTTGTTGCACTTGCTAGAGACGCAGAATGTCGTGTTCTCCCATTAGTATATGTCATAGTTGATGGAGAGTCGTGTATTGCATAAACATGATTTTTGGAGAATTTGAACAACACATTGTACATGGAAGTCACCCCACTTGTTTAATAAGTGAGAAGTTTTGGATTAGTAGTCGCTTTGAATTCTGTTCAATCATTTCGGCAACCGTATAAATACCATCGTTTTTTCCTTCAACATGTAAGAGCGAATTGTAACATAATATGAGCAAGTATTTGCATGGGTTGGTTTGGGCCGCCGGTATTACGCATGTGTACTTGAGTTCGAACGAATTATGAACACAATCCAACATGTCAACCATGGGGCACATAAGTATCTAATTGACATTCCAAGAATCTATGGGCGTTATCACACGATGAATGTGTCCGATACATTTGATGTTTATTTGTGTAACACATGAGTCACATTAATCATTAACAATATGATTAATTAAGTGTCATATTATGTAGGTATAATATTATGACTTCGAACCATGTGGAGTCAATTAATGGGGTTCTGCGGGATGCTTGACGTCTTCCACTAACTGCAATTATTAAGGTTTGCAAAAAATAAAAGATTGTATTAATGTGCTATTATATTAAATAATATAACTTTTATGTACATTACACTTGATAAGAGAAAGTAGTATTTTGAGGAGCGTAAAACAAAGATAAAATATTTCATTTGTAATAAAAAAATATGGGCTGAGAAATGTGAAAAGTTATTTTAGTTATAATCCAAATATCTCTATAGTTGAAGAATACAATAGAGATACTATGATAGCTTTTGTGATAGAAATACGTCATCTACAGAACATAGTCCACATCGTCAACGTCTCCCTTATAACATCTACTTGCGATTTTTGGCAGAGTTTTAGAGTCTCGTGCTCTCACGTACAACATGTAACAAGATATGGTATTAATCTTTTTACATGTTTATCAAATACAATCACTAATCATCAATTTGTACATACATGTCATCATTTTAATATAAATACTAGAAATAGGATCGATACTTTTTATTTATTCAAAACTCTATATGTTACTTATTTCGGTAATTTTCACCATCTTCGAGATGAGAGTCAGTGGATGATACATTTTTCTTATTGTACCAAACCCTAGTAGACGATGTGAACGTTGTCGTGGTGGGATTGATAGGACAACTCGAATGCTTGGAAAAATAGATTGGAGTTTGAGATCATCAAGGAGTGGAATTAGATATGAAAATGACTCAGGTATTGTAGGATCAACAAGCATGGAAATTAAGAGTATGTCTAATCTAAGGGCACGACATTCCACTTACTATTCAAGAGATCATTCAATACAAACATATATGAGTGCATTTAGTTAAAGAAAACGTCAATCATTCCAATATACAATACTTATGCTCGAGTCTTCTTCACAATATACTGCACAAAATCTAGAACATCGTCGTCAATCTAAATCAACAATAGGAAATATATTAAAAAACATCATTTCAGATCGACATTCCAATATTTAGATGAAACTAATTTTCACAATGTTTAACTTTCATCTAATTGAATGCATGAAAAAATAGGCTTTTTCATCCAAATAATGCTACTTTTTTGGGCATTGTCCTTTTTTTTCAAATTTTGTAAATAACAATAATCGAACACATAAATTACAGCATTCTAGAGAGTAATGAATACCAACTCATTCATTATAATTATTTGTTTTAAATCAATGTATTATACATAATAACATTATTTTTACGATAATTGTTTTTGTTATTTATATAAAAATATAAATAAATATTATTTGAAATTGTCTTTTACAATTTTTATTTTTATTATGTTTATAATAAATATTTAAATATTTTTTTTGATTTTTTGTTTAAAAAACATAATTTGATTACGTGTGTAATATTATAAATATTTGCTATTTTTTTGTAACACATAATTCTAATAAATATCATTTCTCGGAGTATATCAAATTAATAAAAGATAATATGTGTTAATAATTATTAGAATTTGTTTAAAATGGTAAAAGATAATTTCAAATAATAATTATTTATATTTATATTTATATTTTAATTGCATCATAATATTTATAATATATAATTACATTTATTATTGTCAAAAAATATTTTAATGATAAGTTCAAATAATAAATATTTATATTTTTATATAAATAATAAAAACAATAATCGTAAAAATAATGTTATTATATATAATACATTGATTTTTTTTAAAAAATTAATAGATGAATTGATATTTATTACTTCTTAGAAGGTTGAAGTCAAAACGTCTGCCACGCTAAAATAATAAATGCCAAAAAAATAGTATTATTTGGACGAAAAAATCTGAAAAAGTATTTTCCAATAATTTAGGAAAAAATAAGTTATCTTAACTAATTATATGTAATTTTATATTTAATTGTTCATTAAATCTATTTTATTTTATGTTATTTAATTGATATAATTATTTATATGTATTTCAATTTATATTATTATATTTAATTAGTTGGGTTTAAATATAATTAAGTTAAATATTTTATAATATTTTTTTTTGAAATAATTTATGATATATAATGATTCCTTGTAATTTTAAACATTAAATTATCACGTCGATCTATTTTAGTTTCTATTGTTTAGTCGTACAATCCGTTGCTTGTATTATATATTATTATATCTAATTCGATTTTTTGAATACGATTTTAGTAACCGAATTTAATTTTTTTAAATCGAAATTCATTTTTTATTAAATACTCAAAATTATAAGATTATATGTTAATATATTTAATTTATTTTAAATTAAAAAATATAAAAATATTTTGATAATTTTATTTAAAAAATATTTTCTTTAATTAATTTATGGAAAAATGTTGTTTCTACCTTTACTTTTTAATAAAAAATGATAAAGAATATTTTTTAAATTAATTTATTTTATTTTACGAAAAATATATATATATATAATGTTTTCTCTCTCCTAATATAAGTTATTTAGTAAAAAAGAAAACAAAACAGACTATTCTACAAATAATTTATAGAATTAGGTTATTTTGCTAATGAAAAATATGTGGAGTGCTACTTTGCTAATTTTCCCCAATCAGTTTGTTAGGCATTCGATACTCAAATCAATTCGAGTGAATGTTTTCAAATTAGGTTGTTTGATGAATTGAAAATTTTATTTGTTTATCCAGTGCATCTATCAAATGTTATTAATTATTTTAAAAAGTAATTATAATTAAAAAAGAATTAAATATATAATTTTTATTTTTAAAACATTAATTATAATGTAATATAATTATTAATATTTTTTAAAACATAAACTATGTATGCCATAAGTCGCCCCCATTCAACGGATCAACCAGATCGTTGGGTTTGGATTAGGCTTTAAATAACTCAGTCAAAATTGAAAATGTAAACACAATGTTGTAGTATCAATTGATGGGAACAATGGACCCAGAGTCATATAGAATACTATAATATTGAAATTAATGTTTTCATACCGGACGATATACCACTCGTATACCGTCCGATACATCAAATTTTGGCCAGTATCGGTATTTTTTTTTACCACCCGATATCAAATATTAGAATCGATTTACGGATTTTTTCGTGTTAAACCCTAAAAAACTAATTAAATATTAATATATCGATCGTACTGTTGATACCGATCCTGACCGATACATAATTCCGGATATATATGAACAACATTGATTGAAATACAGTACTATGCAGACATGGCATCCCAGAGTTAAATTGTAAAGAATATTGAAATAGAAAAGAAGTTAATCCGCACGGGTATTAAATTAATTAAAAGAATACTGAAATACAAAAAATATTAAACCCTTGGAACAAAAGAATTGGAAATAATTACATTTTTCATGTGAATAGAAAACAACAATCAAGATGTCTTTCAATTCAAAGTTCGTAACCAAAAAACAAACAGAAAAGGCGTCGCTCCATTCAACTGGCTTGGGCTCAAGACTCAGTAAATCAACTCAAAACTATAAGACTTAATAAACAATTTTAAGTCTTATAAATCATATGAACACACAGTGCATGAGACTAGGAAAGAGAGTAATGGGGATTTGGCCTGCATGCATACACTGAATCATGGCATATAAACCAATACTCTTTCCAAGGGATTACTAACCACTGCAGCTTCATAGGGTAAACCGAACCACGACTTGATCGAATGCTGCACCCCACCAAAAAAACATCACCAACAATTGCAAATGTAAATGGTTTAGGGAATGTGAGAAGAACCATATATATATGAGCTATTGTTGATAACCCTACACCCCAAACCCCAAACCCTAAACCCCAAACCCTAAACCCTAAACCCTATATATATACCTTGTTCCGGTGAGAATCGCATGAGCTATTGGGAGAACACATGATTTGGAATACGACGAACAGAAGGTGGCATAGTGTGGTGATATTAAATTTCCTGCAAAAAAACATGAAGATATTTACTGAGTACATGAAAAAAGGGAGATCATAAAGATACCTTACCGAAGCTCGAGAAATTGCTACGAATATGGAAGAATAAGGTACTGGATTTTGAACTTTCAGTGTTTTTTTTAAAGGTTTGAATCGATAGGACATCAAACCATATGCCACATGGAAATCTCTGCATTCTCTTCAACCACATGAAAATTATAGCATACGGGGTGGAATGAAAAACGGAAATGCCTGCCTCGACTAATATATAGAGTACGGTAAGTGACATTTGCGAAATGGTGAAGAAAATATAGAATGCAGATGTTGTTGGAAGTAGAAGTAGGATTGGTGTAAAGAGGAGAGAGCCAACAACATGTTGATCAACAGTGTACTCGTAACTGTCTAGTCTGTGCCGAAGAGGATTATACTTTCGACCCCTGCGTTTCAAAATGAAGTTATTAGACTAAAAAAATAAACACAGTTAAAAAAGATGGTTTACCTAAGAAGACGCCATAGAGCTGTTAATGCGTGTATCTGTGTTGAATATATAAGAGAAAAGAAGAAATGAAGAGTCGAAACATGCAGCGTTGCTAGCGAAATCATGTCACTGATAAGAGCAACTGCTGAAGTTAGACCAAAAAAAGCTCCAAATAGAGCAAGTCCTCGAATGAATGGAACAACGAGGTCGGTTATAAAAATTGCAAGAGTACACCAAATTTGAATAGTGTTAAGAGAAATCATGCCAAGAACTCCGGCTAGCTCAGTATTCAACTTAAAACCAGCTGGATTGCCCATTAACCATACGCACCCAGAGCGCAACCATTTGCTAGTGAAGTCATTGGCAAAGTATGAGAGCCATAAGAACAATGGATCTGCCATAACCCAGAGAATAATGCCAAATAAATTTCCTAGAAGAATGTCGACGACAAGATTTGACCATATCGAATGCTTCTTGAGTTCAGCTTTCTCAGCAAACTCCACACATGAATAATCCCTACATAGAGAAAGATTAATAACATGAAGGCAAAGGCAAAATAGACTTCAAATTATATGGGAATATAACCACTATAAAAGCTCAACAAGTAAAAGGGCAGCAGAAAAATAAAAATACTAGTCATCAGCAATGAATTCATTCAAGAATGACATGAGAAAACATCTATTAACATAAATTAATGGAGCCATGAGCAGATAATTGCTATAAAACTGATTCATAATGATTTGCATAGTACCTTGCATTTTGACCCTGTAGAAATATGGGCCAGTGCAAGAATTGACAGCAGCGGAAGTAAACATTTTTCAATGTAGCGTTCATTACTTTGGTAAAAAGCTTTTCATTATACATACAGGACAAGCAACAAAAAAGAGTATGAAAACACTGAAGAAAAATATAAATTATGGTTGACAGTGACGCCACAAATAGAGCGAAGAATTTCCATGCACAAGTAGTGAACCTGAAAAACAAATAAGGGTTGTTACTTGCAAGGAGATGTATGGAAGTAGGGAAGAGAAGATGGAAATTACTTGAGAGAAACCATGCGACGTAAACTGAACTCCTCTTGTGAATTCAAGCTAAATAACATTCGAGTTGATTTTACACTATTCATTGCGTGGATGACATATTCCTTCTCACCAGAAAAAACTCAATTAGAGAAAAAAAGTATATGGTAACATGATAATTATCAGAAAGAATATTTACCAACTCAGTTCCGGTAGCATCGTGGTTAAGGTTTTCAAACCACTTAGGTTTCTTGTAACAAGGTGGTCTATTGTCCGACGAACTTGGAATATACAGGGAATAATGTTGATGGCTGAAAGTTGGCACGTCATAAAATATAACCTGCATTTTTTTATAGAAATTCAAGACATCAGAACAAGGAAAAGGAAGTTAAAAGTCATCTTCAAAAGACAGTGACTTACATACGTGGAGATCTAAATGTGATGTAATCTCGTTGTTAAAATGCAGATGATCCACTTTAGGAACGAGGGAAACTCTTCCTTCTGCATTATTCGAAAGCCCAAGTACAAGCCTGATCCAGAAGTTCTCTAGAGCAAGAAGTCTAATTTGCTTTAGTTTCCCCTCATGTCTGAGGCATCCACAGCCCCATCTCTCACAGTTATGTAAAACTGGAGTTCCATTTAAGATGGCTGAGTTAGTTTTACCATTTTGAAAACTAGTTAACTCAAAATTTTCAAAAATATCTGCCTCGCAGTGCCCCAGGACTGAAAACTTGCACTTTTGCTGCAGCACGGAAGGCATAGCTTTATTCATTCTCTTGAGGATTTCCTAAATATGGAAGCCCCAAAAAATACAGCGGAAGTTAATATGATTAAAAATCAGCACAAACGGTAGCCACGATCATCACAGAATTGAACAACAAAGCAACAGAAATTACTATGACGTCCGAAGGGCAAATGGAGATAATGAAAAATCCATCTGAACCCTTTAAATAAGCTTTCAATGTAATACGAACCCTAAAGCATTTCCATTTAGTCGTTCAAACACGCAACAAAAGGCTCCGTACCTCAAGATCAAAGCCACCATGGCCAGAAGATACTATCCCCATCTCATTGCACCAGAATGCAATGACAACGTCAAATGAAGATCTGGAAGAGTGCAAAAACCACCCAAACAATAAACTATAATTAACCGGAGGTCTTGAAATATCGCTCGGCCACCACAACCTGCACTTCATTACTCCTCCAATTTGTCGACTGCTAAACTATCATTTTAAAACCTACCAAAATCCACAACCGCTCTGCAGAGAAAAGAGTAGAACTTAGAAGGAAGACTCCGTCGATCTCCGGCGATGTACGCGTCAATTAACTCTTTCTCCAATAAAATAAAAACTTCTAATTTATTTACGTGAGAATGCTTCTATAATATTGGGCCGATATTTAAAGTAAAGTATATTGGGCCAACACACATATCATTTAGGCCCATAAAATAAAAATAGTATAATTTTAAAGGAATTTATATATATGGTCTCAAGCTCAAAATTATTTATGGGCTTGGCCCAATATGACATAAATTACAAATCCCTTGGATGAATAAATCAAACTACAAACCACTATAGAAAGATATAGGATTGATCAATCATTCCAATATTGTTTGTTAATGCATAAAATGTAAGGTAACAAAATTTTCTACCTCATATTTTAGACTAGATTTTGTAATTTAATGCATTTTAGAATTATGAATTGCGAAAACAATTGTAATTTGCCATGTAGATTATTTACAGTGTCTTGTGAGTTACGAACACGATTGTCAACTATGTAATGACTTGTCAATTACAAATATCCCGTCTATAAATACCCTCCTCTCCTTCACAATATCCACTACTGCACCACCCACAATTCAAAATTCAAAATTCAAAATACTTTCCACACGGTATTTTGATAATTTTTTTTTGAGAAAAATACAAAATTAACCCTCCAATTTACAGCCGGTATAAACACGATGCCCCTATAGTTTCTAAATTATATATTTGACCCTCTAAGTTACGAAAACCGTTTAGCCTAAACCCTTACACTGTTCATACTTGTATTCCGTTACAAATTTCCGGTTTTGGTGACTTGACGGCGTTAAGATATTTGAAACCCAAGAACCCGAAATCATTCTGTTTCCATACGTGAGGAACCCTAAACTTCCTTATGTTGTACAAGAATGTTGATTTTTGACTGGTTTTGTGGGATAATTGGATCACTGCTTGACGAGGATAGAGGAGCTACAACCCAACGGACAAGAACACCTACGCCAGAGAAGGTAATCCTTAATCCACCTAAAAGAAATATTTAGGATTTGATCCAGAGCCCGCCAAAAGAAATGTTTGTTCTCTCTTTTTTTACCTATTAACAAGTAGATTCAGACAATAAGTTTTACAAAGTCCAATAGGCATAGTAGCATGCCCGTAGAAACCCTAAAAAGCCATTCAAAGTGCTAATCAATTGCCCTGCTAACTCTCCTTATGAAACAATGAAGTTTTGATATTGATTAAGACTTGTGATGTATATTTCTTTGGTATACTATCATTTGAAGTTTATCATGTTATTGTGGTGCAGTTGCTTATTTGATTGTTCTGGTTCTTGGAATTTGTTGTTGCATAAACCATTTTATCCATTGGTTTATCCATTCATAAACCAACATGTTGATGAAGAAACAATTTGTTGTTGCATAAACCATAAGATTACATAGTCACATAAACTAACATAATTCCCATCAGCAGGTTATCTTAATAGAAGCAAATAAACATTAGAAGTACCCAACAAAGTTCACTATGGGCATTTAATGGGTTAATTACTAACATGTTGCAAGATCAGCAGTACCCAACACTTCAAAGTATCATAGGAAATATTTTGTTTGAGACAATATTGAGAATATTTTGAGAAATGCGAGTATTTTAAATTATTTCTATAAATTCTTGCACATTTGATAGTGTATTTTGTTTTATTATGGTTAAAATTTGGGCATATAGATTATTTTTGGGATGAACATGTGCTTATTGTAAGTGTGTCGATCAATTATGTAGCTTACTTATGATAACTTATCTTTTTATTTTGTTTATAACATATGTTTCATTTATTTTGGGTATGTTCTTGTTGAATGTAGGTGATAGTGTTTGGCAATTACTATGGAGCGAAACAAAGATACGGAGTCAGTAGTTGTACCTACCGCAGAGTCTAATAACTGGAATAAAAGAGAAGAAGATTTCTTAAACAAAAATAAAGACAACAGACGTAAGGATCCCCTCGCAATTCATATTCCAGACATTGACGTGGCTAAAGGATGGTGGAGATTGGTCTAAAGAAATTTGCATGTTGGATGATGTTTGTGAAGACAAAGACATTTACCAATCATCTGAAGAGGAAATTGATCCAACTTGTTTTATGTTTAATGATGCAGTCAGATGGAATAGCCAGGAACTAAGGTAATTATGTGCACTTGTCCGTTGTAAATTTGTATAATAAATGAAATTGACACATAAACTTCATGCATACATGAAAGGACTAACGTTTAGAGATAAAGTACAAGCGAAAGAAGCAATTGTAACATTTTGTATATTGAAGGGCAAATAATTTTGGATTGAGAAGAATGAAGTTGATCGTCTACGGATACGATGCAAGCGTGCCATGACAAAAGACTGTGGTTGGTACGTCAATGTGACAAAAAAGAAGAACGACATTGGTTGGCGAGTGAAAGGTTACAATCCCGAGCATAATGGTTGTTTTTGGGACAAAGAAAATTCATCTGTTACGATGAATTGGTTGGGTAATAGATACATCGATTGGTTCATCCATGATCCTATTTTGACTGTTTCAAAATTCGGAATGCGGGTGACGGATGATTTACACATTTAAGTGTCAAGACACAAACTTTATAGAGCGAGGGAGTATGCTTTGAAGGAAATAAAAGAACGAGTAACGACAGATTTCTGTAGAATCATAAGTTACATACTCCAACTTGAAATGAGCAATCGTGGTTCAACAATAGCGATGGAGGAAACCAAGACACTGGATGGTCCTGGGCATTTTAAGAGCATGTATGTATGTTTGTGGGCCTGTAGAGAGGGTTGGCAATCATGTCGCTCAATACTCTGTATTGATGGTACACACACAAAAAAGTTTTGTTTGGTCAGGTACAATTGTTACATTTTTAATATTTTAATTGTTTTAATGTGTTAAAAGTTACATTGACTAACCCATGTGTGTGGCTATGTAGGTATTGGTTGTTGTTGGGTTAGATTCAAACAATGGTGTGTACCCGTTTGCGTATGGATTGGTGGAATCAAAAAGTCTCGAAAGCTGGGTTTGGTTTCTTCAATTGATTAAACATGACACTATGATCACATCGTCTAACATGACCAAATATACAATTATGTGTGATCGAGGAACTGAGCTGCTTCCAGCAGTCCAGCTCATTTTTCTGAAAGTTCAAGTTAGTATTTCATTTTAATCAGGCAATTGTATATGAATTTCTTTACATTTCCTTCATGTGATAGGTTTGTCATTGCTTGCAGCACATTCTAGCCAACTTGAAAAACAAAAAATGTTACTCGGAAGCTGTTAGATGTGCAGTTTGGGCCGCATCGAAATCAACAACAAAGGCGAAGTACGAAAGTAACATGTTATTGCTACGCGGGGCAAGTCAACAAGCATGGGCTGAAATGAATGCCATACCCGCGAAGCATTGGTGTAGGACATTTTTTGACCATACCTCGAATAGTGATATCTTGTTGAACAATACATCGGAAAGTTTCAACAATATGATCTTAAAAGCTCGTCGTCAACATGTTATTGATTTATTTGAGGACATGCATATTGTAATTTCTAATGTTAGGTGTCATAGATATGAACTTGCATCATCGATGGATGGATTCATCTGTCCAAAGATTTTAAATTCTCTCATTGAGACGTCAAGGTTAGGTGCCACGGGAGTCTTGATCAAGACAGATCCATTCAGATGAACTTGGCTTGGACATGATGATAGACATTGTTGCAATCATGTCAAACATGCATGCTTGTGTAACTTGTGGCAATTGATGGGTAATAATTTTTAATTATTTGTTTGGATTGATCAAACACTTAGTTTATTATTTGCTCAATATTAGGTATTCCTTGCAAACATGTGATGACATCTATCCAAAAGAAGCACCTCCACTTCGGCTAATTCTTCACCGCTTGAGGGTGTTCCCGACCATGTTCATTGGCGTGTAAGCCAAGAAGCATGTAATAGCCGAGAAAAAGGTATGTCGAAACAAATAGTAGGGAATGTAACGGTAAAGTCTAGACGAAAGATGATGAGAGATACGGGAACGAAAGAACGTAAAAGGGAATGAAGAATAGAAAAGTAAAGAAAAAGATAAAAAAGGGGTCAAAAGTAAAGGAAGGAGGGGTCAAAGTGTGAATTAGAAAAGTTAGGATGTCTATAAATAGGAGTGAGGAGGCCCAAAAACGGGTTAATTATCATTAAGACCCGAAAATCCGAAAATTCCCTCAAAGAAGGAAAATTATCGCGAAAATCTCCAAGGCACAAAATTATCGCGAAAAAGTTGAAGGCAAGAATTGTCGCGAAAATTTTGAAGAACAAAATTGTCGCGAAAATTTACGAAGGCAAAATTGTCGCGGATTTCCAGTAAGGCATAAATTATCGCGGATTTCATCCCAGTGCAATATTGTCGCGAATTTTAATCCTAGGGTATTATTATCGCGAATTTCAGGGCAGAAGTAGAATTGTCGCGAAAATACTAAGTTCGAGTGTTTTCGTTACGTCCCGAAGTCGGATCGTGGGAGGAAAAGTACACGTGAGGTCTACGGTAACCACATAGTTAACAATAAGATGATAACGTCAGAATTCGAATAATTAAGACCTGTTATGAAATGCAGGGGAAGCACGGGAAGATTATAATACGCTAAAGCAAACGGTAAGCGGAGTGAACACAATATAGTAAGGGAAGGTTCAGACTTAAGGAATGGGATTGGGTTAATAAAGAAGGAAGAAATGATACGAATGAACGAGATAAATGATAATAAGACTCGGGGTGAGGAAGGATGGACCGTCCGACCGAACCCGGCATCGTGCCTAGTACACGATTCGCCAAAGGAAGGGCATGCCTGATGAAGGGAACGATAAGTTCCAAAGAGGAAAAGATACGTACGAAGAGGGCGGAACGGATCCGGGTGGAAAAAGGGGTAGCGCCTAAGTACCCACCCGGGGAAGGGATGCATATGGCCCGTCGAGTCATCCAACAGCTAACGGTTGGCTTGGGCGGGACATGCACCGAGCATGTTAATCTCGGCAACAGAAAAGTTAATGAATGATGGAAATGATAAGGGTAAAAGAAGAGGGAAATAAGAAAACGGTTAAGTGAAATGATTCATGTGTGTGTGTATGATGTAACTAAGAAGTAAGAAAGATAATGTGTAGTGTGTGTGAAGTTTCCTTTAATAGATTGTGACTGCTTTACAGATTTTGTAGGTGACGCATGTGAAATATGATAGGGACGGGGAAGGAGGTCGTCGGTTGTCCGGTGATAGAGTCCGGTCCTTCGGAGAACACTCTAAATTATGCAGTCGTACTTTAATGTTTCGAACTATGTTTTAAATTTGCTTCCGAATATTTCCGTTTTAATTATAATGTTTTAACAAAACAACTAGGCCCAAATTAGGGTCGTTACAAAGCACCTCCACTTCCACCAATTTTTAGGAAAGTAAGGCGTGGAAGACCGTCGACAAAGAGGAAGAAAAGTGTGCATGAATCGAAAAATCGCTACAGTCATCGTCTTTTTAACACCAAACAACGAATGACGTGTGGAAATGCGTAGAAGTTGCCCACAACAAGAGAGGGTGTAAACGAGTCCCCATGAAAAATCATGAAAAGGTAATTATTTGTTTTCATGTGTTAAATTATAAAACATTTAGCTAATCTTTGGGCATGTGTGTAGGATGAAAAAGATTTCAATCACGCGGATTCTAAGGGAGATGGAAATTCATTTTTAGACACGAAAAATGTTAATGGTAGTACATAACATGTACCGCAACCTGACCACTCAACCATGGACTCGATCGATCCGGAGTGTAACACAGAGAAGGTCCGTCATGTAGTTCACACAAAGCTGCTCTCTTTTATATTATTAATTTTAATTGTGTCTTATAAGAATACATGAATGACACCGCGTGGGATAAAAATAATGGTATACGTACTAAAAATGCGGGCGTCACCCAACATCCTGATGCGATCGGGGTAATGTCGACTGGAAAAGAGAGTCATACTTCACATTTCACTCTAATAACTTATTCAAGTCAGCTGAAAAGACAGGTGCAATTGTACTTTCTTGTGTTACTAGCACACCTCACCATATTATGTTATTTGGCAGACTCCCGGTATTCCAAATGCACCGGTGAGAAAGTCATGTTGCTTAGGAAGACCAATGAAGAATAATTTTTCTTTTCAATAAAATATTGTGCATGAATTCATACAGGGTGACACAGTAAATATCAACAACGTAAATTATCACCAAAGCATGAAACCTCTCCCATTGTCGAGTAGCAATGATGNGTGATATCTTGTTGAACAATACATCGGAAAGTTTCAACAAGATGATCTTAAAAGCTCGTCGTCAACATGTTATTGATTTATTTGAGGACATGCATATTGTAATTTCTAATGTTAGGTGTCGTAGATATGAACTTGCATCATCGATGGATGGATTCATCTGTCCAAAGATTTTAAATTCTCTCATTGAGACGTCAAGGTTAGGTGCCACGGGAGTCTTGATCAAGGCAGATCCATTTAGATGAACTTGGCTTGGACATGATGATAAACATTGTTGCAATCTGGTCAAACATGCATGCTCGTGTAACTTGTGGCAATTGATGGGTAATAATTTTTAATTATTTGTTTGGATTGATCAAACACTTAGTTTATTATTTGCTCAATATTAGGTATTCCTTGCAAACATGTGATGACATCTATCCAAAAGAAGCACCTCCACTTCCTCCAATTCTTCACCGCTTGAGGGTGTTCCCGACCATGTTCATTGGCCTGTAAGCCAAGAAGCACCTCCACTTCCACCAATTTTTAGGAAAGTAAGGCGTGGAAGACCGTCGACAAAGAGGAAGAAAAATGTGCATGAATCGATAAATCGCTACAGTCATCGTCTTTTTAACACCAAACAACGAATGACGTGTGGGACATGCAGAGAAGTTGCCCACAACAAGAGAGGATGTAAACGAGTCCCCATGAAAAATCATGAAAATGTAATTATTTGTTTTCATCTGTTAAATTATAAAACGTTTAGCTAATCTATGCGCATGTGTGTAGGATGAAAAAGATTTCAATCACGCAGATTCTAAGGGAGATGGAAATTCATTTTTAGACACGAAAAATGTTAATGGCAGTACATAACAGGTACCGCAACCTGACCACTCAACCATGGACTAGATCGATCTAGAGTGTAACACAGAGAAGGTCCGTCATGTAGTTCACACAAAGCTGCTTTCTTTTATATTATGTATGTTTAATTGTGTCTTATAGGGATACATGAATGACACCGCGTGGGATAAAAATAATGGTATACGTACTAAAAACGCGGGCGTCACCCAACATCCTGATGCGATCGGGGTAATGTCGACTGGAAAAGAGAGTCATACTTCATATTTCACTCTAATAACTTATTCAAGTCAGCTGAAAAGACATGTGCAATTGTACTTTCTTGTGTTACTAGCACACCTCACCATATTATGTTATTTGGCAGACTCCCGGTATTCCAAATGCACCGGTGAGAAAGTCATGTTGCTTAAGAAGACCAATGAAGAATAATTTTTTTTTTCAATAAAATATTGTGCATGAATTCATAAAGGGTGACACAGTAAATATCAACAACGTAAATTATCACCAAAGCATGAAACCTCTCCCATTGTCGAGTAGCAATGATGAAGATTATAATAACGCCGGACTATGGAAGTACGGAGAGCTCGACACTGCAGAGTTCGAAACAGTTCGCTTGTAAGACACATTTATGTTATCTTTGTGTGCCTAAATGTTTAATGCACTCTACAGGAGGGCTATCTGTTGTCTCCCTCCGGATCGAAGACAACAATGTCATTGGGTATTACATGAGATGTTCGATGCTTGCCTCATATCTGAGGAATTCTACGCAAAATATGTGGGGTGGCAAAACAAAGTTGACTACGACAAAGAGTTTGTGTTTGTTCCATTGTGTACCGGGTATGTTGTTGTTTCTATAACTTTTTCAACATCATTGTCATTGGATATTTAATTTGTTACTGCCAGGGGTCATTGGTCACTGCTAATTCTATGACGCATCATTGATTGTGAGCAACGATGGATGATAGTTCTTGACTCATTGGGAAGAACACACCAAATTACGATGGATTCATCCATACGCAGGTTTTAAGACTATGAATTTCATATCATTTGTTGCATTAATTATGGTGCCATTGGACGTTATGTTGTGTTGCTATTTCGTATTAGTTGTGTTGCCATCTATGTTATATGACATTGCTTTTGTGGTTTCATATGTTCATTTGTGAAGTTACTCTTCGACTCTACATTTCATATTTGATTATGATGTCGATGTACGATTTGTTGAGTGTACTTTAGGTGGTTGTTTGGAATTCTCTTCAAGTTTGACAATTCCACTACGAAGGATGATGTTGCTAGTACTCCGATCATGTGGCCAAGCGTAAGTTAATTTGTAATTACCAAAATGAAACTAGTATTTCACTATTATTCTTGTTGTCAGGTTCCAACACAAAAGGGTGGAGTGAGTGTGGCATTTACGTGTTATATTTCATTGTTATGTTTTTACAACAAGCACTTATGTCGTTTGACATCTCCTTATATCCTTCTTGTGTGAGTCATTTTTTGTTTATTCGGTTAATATGTTTTGTATGCATAGTTACTACACTTACCGCCACTTGGATTTGTTTAGATGAATGAATCTTTGTTTTGCGCAAAAGATGTTGAAGAGTTTGCTGCAATGATCGGAATAGTCAGAAAACGTTAATTTGGTGTAGTTGTTGTAGTACATTAATTTGGAATGTTGTCAAACAACTTCATTTTGTGACTTTTCACATTGTTGAACTGAATGCATTATAACCGATAGTATGACATCAAATCGATATGCAACTCTATTAATATGTTGTGATTGTAAATACACATGATGGAAATCTTCCGAGGATCTGGATACATGTATACATCTTTCGATTCATATTAATTTGTAAATGCTAATTTCTGATCAATAAGTTAGCAATATATTTATTTTCGTTACTTTTCATATCAATCAAACACAATAACCAGCTTAACATTATGTTTGGAACTTACTTCTTGATCAAAAAGTTACTAATGTCTTCATATTAAGATACGTTTACATTTTTGCATGTACTAGGCAAATATTTTTCGATCAAATATAATCAAATGACATATGTGATTGACTAAACATACGGAAAACGCATTACGTTACTTTAACATCAATCAACACATCATCCATCTTAACATTATGTGTGTAACTTACTTCTCGATCAAAAAGCTACTGATGTTTTCATTTTAAGATACGTTAACATTATAGAGTTCATCAATACATTTCCGCACTTATTAGGGAAATAGTTTTCGATCAAATATAATCAAATGACATATGTTGATGAGAACTCTAGGACCAGGTACCTTGTGATGGGTAAGGCCCAGCAACGATCGGACCAATTTAAATGGCGAAAATGAACCCTTATAGCCCATTCCTCACCTCCAATAAAGNGCATTCTCAAACTCCGGGTGTCAAACTTGCATAATTGTACTAACTTCGAGGGTCCTATACGCAACTTGTTGGAAACTTTAGGGGTTAAATTGTAACAAATTGAAAGATAGAGTGTCAAACTATCATGATTTTGAAACTTTGAGTGCCATATCCAAACTTTAACGGTTCCGCTACATGGGTCAATTTTAAACGGTATTCAAAAGTTGGAGTGCTATTCTTGCATTTAAATAAAGTTGGAGGGCTAAATTTGCACATATTTTCTCAAATAGTGGATCTAATTTGCATTTTCGAAACTTGAGGGCATTGCTTTTACACCATATGTTAGTTGGGGGGCCATCACCAAACCTCACCCATTTTTAAGAATTTTGTATTTATTTATGGTAGTTAATTTATTTTATAATTTGATATTTATTATTGATATTTTTGTTGCTTTTACTTTGTTTTTTAGCATATTTCATTTCGTTATGAAATCATTTTTTTGTATTTTTCTTGTTGCTTTGATTGTGGTATTTTTAAAATTATTGAAGGTATGGAGAATGAGCAAATTCCTTGGGTTTGACGGCGAAATGTTCGATTCTGGTACATCGTCAGATGGAAAGTCTGAGTCTGAATCTAATTTTACTGTTGATAAACCTGATGAACTTTTCAATAACGATGATGTTGAAACACCAATTCATAGTGTAGTTACAATTGATTTCACTATATGTTTTAAAATGATTATTTGTAGCTACAATAATAAGTTGTTGATAGCGGTTTGCAATGATATAGGTGGTCAAATATTACACATTGCATTTACGCTAGTTTGGGAGGAAAACACATGTTTATTCTATTAATTTGACAATAAGTCTCTGGTTGGGGAAAGGAAAGTGGCCGCCAGAGAAGGTAAAGAAGCCGCATGAGAAAGGAATATTGTTGTCTAAGAAGGACTTGTCGCTTGAGTGGGTGAAAGGAATGTCGTGGTCATTGGAGTGGGTGGAGACATTAAACTGCTTCTCATGAAAGATTTAAACATAGACATAGAAGCTTGTGAAATACGTAGTATATTGCCAATTACGAAATCCTAAACGTTGCATTCACATGATAAGTTATGATTGATACTCGTAACTGGCAACTACTTTCGTTGTTCGCAATTCCGAACTGCCTTAAATTACAAATCCCGTCTAAAATATGGGGTACCACCTGTTAGAATTATAGAGTCTGGCCCAAATTACTACGGGAGAGTATGAACGAACGGGATTAAGGTGAGGAACCCACACATTTAAAAGACTTGATCAATCCATTATGTGATGGAATTCTCATCCTTATAAACCTAATCAATCACACTTCTTTAAACAATGTGAGACAAATTCAACATTCCCTCTCAAGTGCAACCATAAGGTTTCGACTTGAAATGAATCGAACTAGCTCATATACCATGTCTGAGTCTGTGATGCTTCGACGCGTAGGTTTGCTTTTGCCCCAGCTTCGGAAGCGCGAGACGGGAAGCGAAGCGGTCAAGAAGTAGCTGCATTTTCAAAATAACTAGGGCTTTTTTTTCTGATTTTTGAATTCTTCTTCATTCTTGTGTTGACGGCCAAAAAATTCATTTTAGCAACAAGATAGTGAGATTCGTTCCGAGAAGTGCTATAGGAAGTGCAAGCATAGCATACTGAATCTTGTTCTTCCTCTTCAGCCGACCAAAGCAATAAGCATTTTCGGTTCGGGTTTGAATTGAAAGGGATTTATCGAAAATATGCTCTTTGGCTCGTCACTTTCTGATTGTCTTTGCTTGATTACTGTCCGGGAAGGGGCCTAGAAGTGCCTACTAAACCACCACACTACACTTGGCTCTAGACATAAAAGCTAACCCCTCCCCTGTCCAATAGAAGAAAGAACATCCCAAGTTTGTTTTGCCCCTAAATAAAATGAAACAGAGCATTAGAATTTGAGTGCAAGTGTGTTTGATTTTAACTTGATTCTGAATATTCTGCTCCAATTTGACTTGTTCTCTGCATATTCAAACTTCTACCGCTTATGATTATTCTATTCTTCTCGCATATTTTTGTAAAGTGACGAAGTTTTGGTACAGTTTCAACTAGATTGTATTTTTAATTTGCTCCCATATTTGCTAAATTTATATGCTATTTTTTTATGAACTTTTACGGATTTTATGAATTCAAGCATCCATAATCCATACATCATACATGTTATCTAATGGTTGTATATGTGTTATTAGTTGATTTGTATTTCGATTAATATGTTTGATTATATTTATAAAAAAATAGGTGGATAGTGGTCAGGTGGATCAACCTTTTCATCAAAGAAGTTCTTCAAATCAATCATCGAAAAAGAAGCAATTGCCTCATCTATGGCGTTTTGTAACAAAATTAGATGAGAACAAGAAAGGGGGTACAATACATTTCACTTGTAAGTTTTGCAATAACAAGTATTGTAGTTCTTATTCTAGAGTTAAATCTCATTTATTGCAAATACCCAGACATGGAATTGCTTTTTGTGCTATAGTGACGAAGAATGATATAAAAGAAATGTCTTTGTTGCACAATGACTACACAAAGAATTTGTTATCCCGTCCAGTTTTGAGCAAGAATTCTTCATCTACTTATGATAGCCTATTGGATTCATTGAAAGAAGATAATTCAAAAAAGAGATGTAGTGGTGGACAACCAACCCTAACACAAATATTTAAACAAAATTTTAGAGACGAACTTTGATGAAAATCCTAGGACCAAGTTCCATGCAATGGGTAAGGCTCAATAACGATTGGGCCGACCCATGTAATAAAAAGCGAACTTGCACGGCCCAAAATCCCCAACTTAGCACATTTGAGATATATTGGCTCAATGTTCCACGATGGGACCGAAGATAGACTTGGCAAAATAGAAGGGCTTTTGACAAATGGCCCCAAGGTTCGGTCCAAACGGTTACAGCTCACGCGTTCCACGCTTCGGGCCTCCACACGTTTACCACGTTTCGGGCCAGATCACGCAGGTCACGCTTCGATCCCGGCCACGTTTTACATTGCGCGACAACAACCTTCAACAAACTTGTCAGAGGTAGTTACAGGACATGGATTACACATGCCTTCAGCTCTATAAATACAAAACTTGACGACAGAATTAGCAAGATCTTTTGGACGCATAAGAACAGGCTGTTACTCTGCCGGAGTTCTAAAAGTTTTCTTATGCCTCGTCATCTTCATAAACCTCCACTGTATTTTTGTAATGAACTGTTTGATTAGTGAATCGACTAAGAGCTTTTCCTACTATTAGTCAAATGGTTTTTTCCCCATTTCCAGAGGTTTTCCACTCTAAATTGCCTTGCCTATTTCTTCATTTACTTTATCTAATCATCTCCCCATCATAAAAAAATTAAAACCGAATTCGTATCTTGACAAACCGGACGACTGTTGGTACCCCCTAAAAAGGGACCATAAGATTTTGGCGCCGTACGTGGCGACGATTCTCTAATCCCATTTGAGGTTTCTACCAGGGATAGGATAATAAAAGACATTGCAACTGGAAATTCGACGAACGACGGTTACGTGCTTCCCAACAGTCTACTAGCCCCAACATTCACTTTACATGATCTGGAAGCTGTTGTCAGGAAGGTGGTACTGGAAATTACGTCGGAGAGTAGTGGAACAGAACCAACAGCTGTTTCAAGCCCTGTTCCAAGAAGAAGATGAGGAGCAACCCTGACGAGCGTAGCACTGATGATGAGGATATTATCAGGCGCGGTGTAACGAGGAGGAGGCCGAGATATCGATCCACTCCTCCTCCCCCAGCCAGAGCTCCAACTCCCGCTCCTAGGAATGATCAGGAGCAGATGCAACGACGTATTGACGAGCTCACTAGGGAGTTGGAAAGCATGCGCGTGCTGAAGGATTGTGGGCCCGATCTGGGACGCAATCCTGGTTTATTCAACAGGGCCATGGAGGCCCCGATTAGGCGGAATAAGGATGACGACTGGTGGCATAATCTACATGCGGTCCAGACGTCATCCCAACAATCTGNAAGACATTCCCTCCAACGGCATTCAGTCTTTAGGGATGGCCTTTTGTACCTGCGAAATCTGCTACAACGAAAGGAATGATAGTCAGCATATCGAAACGTAAGATCGGTCCTCACTTAAGACGTTTTATGAGCCAAGCTTAGCCGGTAAAACCTAAGGGACTTTAATAGAACCAAGGTTCGGCGAAAGCCCGTAAAAGCTCATAATTAACGCAGACTACGCCTATTCAATTACGTAATGATTCCAAGGACGGAATAAGAGTGACCTATACACCATGTAAAACGACTGATCCAATCAAAATTGACGTAAATAAACTAAATATAACGTCTGGGACCGATGGTTGACAACCTGTAAGTGTCCCCGATCTTATACTTGTTGGTTTATTCTGAAGTTAAGATGAACTACTTCGTTGAAATTAAAACTTGTTAGTTTATTCCGAAGTTAGTTATATCAGTTCACTCTGGTAGTTAAAACAACTAAAGCTGATGGAAAATGGAGGAAAATTTTATATTAAACAAAAGGAATGGCAGATACAAAGTAATACCTAATTAATCTGTCCCTCCTCTTGGTCCTCTGCTTCGGGCTCCTGGGGTTCGGTTCGTTCGCCGAGCCGCTTCAACTCTTCTTCTTGATCAGCCACCTTCTGGTTGACCGTTTTCTCCATCTCTTCAAAAAGATAGAAGAAAGGGTCCTCCTCTAGCACATGCTCTTCCAAAGTTGGAATGACCTGGAACTTGCCATCCTTCTCCAGTGGCTCGATCATCTTCCATCGCTCGTCCGAAGAGGAAAGCCAGAACGTCTGGATAACCTGCTCTCGCATGTTATCCAGATACTTCGCAGTGTAAACCCCATGTATGTTGTCCGCTAAAGCGAACAACAACGGGGACTGAGCGAACCCCAGGACCGCCTCCAGAAACCGAACCTTCAGATGAAGTGCGGGACCTCGTCAACTCCTCATCCAAGGCCGCTTTTTCTTCTTGGGCCCGAAGGAGAAGCTCCTTCAGCATATTCCTCTTCTCCTGGGCCCGACCTTGGACTTGGTTGATTTCTTCATCTTTGTCCCGCAGCTTGGCCTCCAGATCGTTTATTCGCCTCTAAGCTACTTCCCCCACCTTCTCTAGCTCAGTGACTTTATCTGCTAAGAGCGAGACCTCCGTCCCTGCTCTTAGCAGCTCATTGTCCAATCGGTCACGGTCCTCCCGTACCGTGACCAATTCCCCGTGCTTGATCTCAACTTGTTTTTTTGCAAGGTCAAGTTGATCTTGGACTTTCTGGGACACAACGCCATCACCTTGGTATTTCTCCATGGTGATAGCCGTTGTAAAAGATTTCCTCAACATCTGCAAAAGACAATACATGGTTAAGAATAAAGCTTCGGGCCACCAGGTTAACTAAGAATTACCTTAGATGTGAGGTCAAGGAAGCTTTCCATGATATCTTCCCCAGATACGTCCGCTTGGACGTTATCTGAGTTCTGCTCCCCAAAAAGGTGGAAGTCCTTCACAAAGGCACTCCGCCAGGAGGACAACTTCCTCCCCTTGCTGAACCTGTTCAACAGATCCAAAGCAACTCCCCAATCGGAGTTAGTCTTCGGGCCCTGCCCAGGTTCCTTCAAAACGTTCCCCTTGTTGGGGACCGGAGCGCGACCTCCCTTTTTCAGCCTCTTCGGCTCCTGCGAGGGTTCTGCTTCGGTCACTCTCTTCCCTTTTCCCAAGGGGACCGGCGGCAGGGAGACATTCGGCTTAAGCTGAGGGCCAGGGAGAACCTTCTCCACGGGAACGGCTCCCTGCAGCAACAAAGTAATAGTCTTAGCGTTAATAAAAAAACTATTACCGATTTGATAGAGGCTGGATAAGCTCAGATACGAATCCGAGTCTTTATCACCTCTTCTACAACTCCAAATACCCGAAAGGTAGGCCCCTCTCCGCTTGAGGACTGCCCAGTGCAGCGAAGGGTCAATGTGCTCGCGCTGGTTGTTTGGACCGGGGGGTTCCCTGACCCCGAAGGGACCACCGTGCCTCCCGTTGCCGATTCACTTGCTTCGGCGATGCCCGATGCTTCCCTTTGTCCCTCAGAAGGACGGACCGAAGTAGCTGCCATACGTTTAAAGCGGGCGCTCGGCATCGTCTCAGTTGAATCTGCAAAACGGATACATAAGGATCAGGATTAAGTAAAACACAAGTACTATCTCATACCCGATCCTTCTGATGGATCTGAATCTGAGCTAGAAGATAAAACCCCCTTCGGGGCTGGGGCTCCGGTCCTACCCGCAACACCCATCTCTATTAATCTTCTCTCCCGAAGCAGATCTATTCGCTTAAGGCGTGCTTCGGGAGGGGGGAACAACGCAAGAGTGTTTGCGGTGTCCGTGCGGGAGGGGTTGAACCTGCTTCGGTCCAATTGCCCTATGCGTGGGTGTGTTATGCGTGGCCATACTTTCAACAGATCCTCTTGCGGAACTGTCATCCACACATAACAAGCCTCCCACGCATGAAGAGACTCCTCTTTATCTACAATTACGCACTCTTTGGTGCGCACCGCTATATAGTACAACTTACGACACCCCAACAGACCTTTTCCCTTTCGGGACCCAATCAAGAACAGATTAAAGAAATGTTCTAAGTTTGGGGCCCGATTCTGTTGGTGACAATAAAAGATAAACGCTATAATATACACATAACTGCCCGGGAACAACGCAAAAGTAGGGCAATGAATCTCCTTAAGTACGGCCGCTACAAAGGGATGTAGCGGAAAACGAAGCCCGCACTTAAAGAGGCGTAGCTAACTGGAATAGCGGACGCCGGCACATTCATCTCCGCCGGAAGGAAACAGGGAACATCTTCCCGTCCCTTCCAGATAGAGTAATGTGCCGGGATTGAAAACCTAGACTAAATTCCTCAATGTCCAACTCAGACATAGAGGGATAACGCATTTTATGAGGAGCCATAAGCGTTTACCTTAGAAAGAAAAGATTGAAAGGCGATTTGACGAAACAGCGGTTGAGGGCACAAAGCTTGACTGCAAATTTTTTCTCGCAAGAATGACGATGAGAAGAAACAGTGCCCAAAACCCCGATTTAAATATTAATCTCTCAACCAATGGTGCGCTGCCACGTAATACTGTCCAAAACTGTAATAGTACGGACCGCACTCATCACGCCTCTTGAACTTTCGAATATGAAGAGGCGCGGGCAGAGATATTAATATTTAAAGAATATCAAGGGTAAAAAGATAATTTAAACCTATGTTAGCAAATTTTAAGCATAACCGACCCCTGCACTAAGGCAAAGATCGGTCCCCTGGACTCTCACTATCTACAGGTACGGTCCCCAGTTCCCATGAATGTATAAACATCATGTGATCGGCCTTGTATCACCTCTGCGATTGGCAATCAAGCCCGAGGGGCTAGTTATGAGAACTCTAGGACCGGGTACCCTGTAATGGGTGAAGCCCGATAACAGTTGGGCAGACTTAAATAATCAAAACGAACTCTTATAGCCCACTTACACCTTCAGGAAGAGCGGCCCGAGGTTCAACACAGAGGACCGAAGATAACCTTAGTAAATAAAATCGTTATCTGCCAGCTGGCTCCGGGGTTCGGTCCGAACGGTTACAGGCTCACGCGTTACACGCTTCGGGCCCTATCACGTTTATCATGCTTCGGGCCCGATCACGCAGACCACGCCTCGGTCCCAGCCTCGTTTTACATCCTGCGATAACAACCTCTAACAAACTTGTCAGAGGCGGTTACAAGACGTGGATTACACTCGCCGGCGACTCTATAAATACAGGGCAAGACGAAGGAAATAACATGACCCTTTGGACGCGGAAGAACAGGCTGTTACTCTGCCGGATTCTTGTCGCTTTCTTTACCTCGTCATTTTAATTAGCCTGTCTTGTATAAACTGTTGAGTTATTTTATTAGTGAGCAGGCTAAGAGCAGAATCAGCTCTTAGTCGAGTGGTTTTCACCCCAGTTCACGGGGTTTCAACTATATATTGCCGTGCATTTATTTTGGTTTTTAGCTTTTGATCGTCTTCCACATTTTAAAGAAATCAGAACCGAGTTCGTTTGTTGAACGAACCGGACGACTGTTGGTACCCCCTAAAAAGGGACCATAACACTCGCGATAGCCTAAATCGACCGCCAAAAGGAGGTCGATTTAGGCTATCGCGAATTGAGGCTTGCGAAACTGCCTCAGCCCTTCTTTCTTACTCGGGATAACCTAAATCGACTCGCATTAGCCTAACGCGAGCAGAAAGACGGTCGCGTTAGGCTAACGCGAATTCAACCTTATTAATCTGCTTCCCCTTTCTTTCTTTCTTTTCCTGCGAGTCAAAACCTAATTTCTTCTTCGAATCGCGAATCGTAAGCCCCAAATGCCAATTCCTCCCGACAAACGTTTTCCGGTTACTCCCGCACGGGCATTCGACCAAACAACTCCAGATTTTTCGATTTAACGCCTCCTACTGTCGAATGTATGTATTTTGGCCATATTTCGGGTTTTTGTTTAGAGCAAAGTTTTGATTTTGTTACGATAATTTGTTATGATTCGATTATTAGTTACGATTGTATTTGCAATAATTTGATTATTTGTTATGATATTGGTTGTTGTGTTTTCTTTAGCTATAATTTTAGTTGGGGTGAATTGACTAATTACGATAATAGTTGTTACAATTGGATTAATTACGACGATATTAGTTGTTCAAAATATGATTTTTTCGATAGTAGTTGCGGTGATTTCATTACTTGTTAATATTTGTTGCGGTGATTTGATTATGTATGATTTTTGTTTTGACGAATTGATTAGTTTTGATGTTTATTGTGAAAATATGATTTTTTTCGATAGTAGTTGCGGTGATTTAATTACTTATTGATATTTGTTGTGATGATTTGATTATATATGATTTTTGTATAGTTTTAAAATGACACACCATACCCAACAACCCATCGATTCGAGTGTGTTGACCCTTCAAGAGAGACATTTAAGTCATCGCGTTTTAAGCGGTGATAAAACGCTCCGGCACTTAATATTCAAGCATTGGGATAGAACCTTAAGAGATTTACAAGTTACACGTAATGTTGCCCAAGTTTTAGATCGATGGGGCTTTTACGGTGTATTTAAGATATGCAAACTACAATTGGACCAACATTTATTGACTGCGTTGATTGAGCGATTGCGGCCAGAAACGCATACTTTTTTCCTACCTTCTGCTACCCTACAAGTTTCATGTTTTGTTTTGTATACCGTTCACAATTAATGAATTTGTTATATTACTTATACGACTTTGCAGGCGGCTTTTAACCTACAAGACGTTTCTGTCATTTGGGGGCTGCCCATTGATGGTACTCCCATTGTCAGTCGTAGACGGGTTAGGACAGATTCTGAATGGTTAGGGTTCATGAGGGATAGATTGGGTTGGACCACCACTTCAGTCGAGATAAAGGGGAGATGTTTCGTCTTAGGTAAGTTAGGGGACTATGTGGTTGAAGCTGCAAATGCAGTAAATATGGATTCTACTGACGATGAAGTATTGCGGTAAAGTTCATATTCTATTTACGGTTTTGATATATTAGGTTGAAATAATACATTATTTTTCGCAGTTGTGCTCGTGCGATCGTCGCATTATTAGTATGCGGGGTGTTATTTCGAGACACGCACGGAGATCAAGGTAAGTTAATGCTGCTAGATCTTTTGGCGGATGACGATGAAATCCCCCAATTAAGTTGGGGATCAGCTGTGTTGGCGTACTTGTATCGATGTCTCTGTGAAGGTGCTATGGGACGTCAATCGCTTAGAGGCCCGATGCGTCTGCTAATGGTATTTGAAGTTATTTATTTTTTGTTATAGTTTTGCATTCTTTGGCGTAGATTACATTCTTTCGTTATTTATAGATTTGGGCTTATAGTCGAATACCAAATATATGTCATGAACAAGGGCATATATTTCTTAATCATGGTTATGATCAGACATGCAGGATGGTCTTTGGCTACAGGTGCGAAATAATGTATTTCCTTTGCTAATAGGTTGTTGCTATTTGGCATAATTACCGTTTTTATTTCGTAGGTATGTAACGACGATGATACGGACTCGAATACCAAGCCATCAACTGCTAATATGTCGTGATGCGCTGGATTTAATACGTCGCGATGGGGTAACACTTTGTTTATTTTATTGGTTTAACAAAATATCATTACTAACACTAATTTCGATATTCTTAGTTTAATTGGAATCCATACACTACATTCCCAATGGAGGACTTTAGTCAAGAAACGAAGGCTTTGTGGATCTATACCGGGCCGATGATATTTTTTGGGGTTGTGGAACCTCATAATATCGATCGTGTTCGAAAGCAACTTGGCTATTCCTTCTGCATTCCACGACCGGTCGATTGTCGTTATGATGCCACGCATAAACATTGGAAAGAAACGAGACAAACTTGGGAGATCATTAATTGTGAAGAGGTGAATCGTTGGACATCACGATTTGATTCTCTTTACGATCCCCGAGACGACCAATCATCGGATGATGAATACTTCACTTGGTACCATAGGATAGCAGTGCTAATCCTCGGTACAAGTAGTTCATCTTCTTCAGGTTGGCGTGGAGGAGTTGCACAACTAGTATTATATGAGGTATTAGGGTCTAGTATGAGTGTTTATTTAAATACTTCTAATTTCATTTTTTTATAAATTAACAGACAGCTCAGCTCGAAGTACTGTCTCAGACTGTAGAGCGTGATCCTCGTTCAGCAGCGGTTCAGATGACCACTGATTCGAGGAACTTATATGAGTACTTATACGGTGGACAACCTAGGAGTGATACAGGTGCTCCAGATTTGACCACCGATAGTTCCCATGTGCCCCCTACATTTGGTTGTTAGGTACCTTCGTTTCAGACGCCGCCTCCCTCCCTCACCCCGGTACAAATGAGTATGATGCGGTCATTCTACCAGTCGATGCAGCAGACCCCGACACCTGGTGTTGGTTTCGCACCTACACATGGAGCCAGCTCCTCACACCAGACACGCGAGCACAACGATATACCCCCGATCGGCCCGAGAGATACGCCTATGGAGCCTGAAGGTGAAGATGAAGATGAAAAGCATGTGACTAGACTCCGAGACGAGTCACCAGAGCAGGTGGTAGGCGAACGACGAGGAAGGCGTACTCGTGTCAGTCGTGCGTGTGGCACCGGTGGACATCTCGAGCAGCATGGTAGTGCTGGTCGTATACGAAGATGATTATGTATCTATTATGTATTTTTTTTAAGGATTTAATAGAGTTAAATTTTAGTGATCTCCATTTAATTAACATGTACGTAATTAACAAGTATCTAATATAATTAACAAGTATCTAATATAATTAAAAATCTAAAAATGAATAATGTAACAATTCACAAACAATCAATCATCATTCTGTGTGTCCATCTCATTAGGTATTCTAGTTGTTCGAGGCCGCCACCCATTACGTGATTTCTTCAGGCGATCTTTATCGTGCCAAAGTCTCCAACCTGGCACTTCCCACTCACTCTCGGGACCCAATGGCATAAGATGTAGATCTGCATATTGGTTCTTCAAATGTTCCAAAGTCGGGATCCCTATAATGAATTCTGTCGTCGGTACATGGTTTACACTGGCACACCGTAGAGCATGTGCACATGGAAGCAAATGCACAATCCATCTACCACAAGAGCAAGTCTTTCTAACCAAGTCGACTGTTTTACGTGTACTCGGACCACGCCCACGTTTTATGCGTTGCACTTCTCCGGCTTGCCTATCCGGGTCCCAGTAGTGCATCTCATATGAGTCGACTTTCATTCGTTGTTTTTCATACCACGTTTGCGTTTCTGGGGTGAAGGCCTGAAAACGATAAAACACAATGAAATATTACATCAATTTATAAAATCATAATTGATGTTAACCTGCATATTCCTTGTCATGATCGCAAGTTCATCACGTTGTTTTATGAACAATTTTTGTGTGGTATAGAATGTTGAATCCACCAAACTGGAAATCGGATAACGGCGGACATTTTTCATCATTCCATTTACGCATTCCACTTGATTAGTAGTTAACGTACTATGTCGGTGTCCACCATCGAAAGCAAGTGCCCACTTGTGCAAATTGCTTTCCATCTCCTGTCGAGTAAGCCATATGTACGCACGACTACATTTTTCCCTGATTTCTTCCATTAGTGATCTCCATTTTGATTCCAATGGAGTTGCCCCAACACGGTAAGCAAGCTTCTTCACCGGACGATTTTTTATGTGTGTATTCAAATTCGATGTAAGGCGTCTCAAACACCATCGGTGATGTAACCGACCAGTCTGAATTGTTTCCAACGACTCAACTGCCCCTGTAATACCAGCATGTCTATCTGACACTATACAAGCCGACTTACCCCGAATAATATGATTGTCCAACAACTGAATGAACCAAGAATATGAATCTTTGCTTTCCTGATCAACAAGAGCATACGCCAAGGGAATAACATGACCTCCAAAATCCTTGCAAACGGCTATCAAGAGTTTGTGATTGTACCGTACATAAAGGTGTGTAGCATCAATAGAGATAACCGGAATACACTGTTCATAAGCGTCTGCACAAGGTCGAAAAGATCAATAAATATAACGAATCACCTTGTCGTTCGGACCCTTATCAGTGTCATAAAGACTCCATTCAACTGCGGTACCGGGATTACTCATCTGTATAGCTGCCAAATGTGTCGGAAGTCTCTGCATAGACGATTCCCAGGAACCATGCACTAACTCATATGCACGTTGGACCCCATGCCAAGCTTTATCATACCCAACATTGAATGCATATCTATCGTGCATTTGTTTTATAGCATCTTGAACTTTCAATCCTGTAAANAAATTATTAAATAAAATATTAATTCATATACATCAATACAAATATCATGTAACTCTAACCAAACTCTCAACATAAAAATGAATACATTCATCCCACAAACAATCAAATTCTTTGATCTGATTAAACGACTCGTCTTTTGAACAATAAATCATAATTCTTTCACACCACCAGAATAATAAATCGCCATTTTCGCAAACATATATCGGAACAATCTTTCCAAAATAATTCTTCAGGTTGTCATTACAACGAATTTCCAATCGTCTTTCCCACACTCCATCTTGTTTTAAAATCCAAAGGTTAGATGCTTCTCGGGGTTCTTTATAACTTAGAACACATAAAAATTCATTTGTAGCACTAATATCAGACCAAATACACCCTTCTTTGGGAAACTCAATCGTTTCCAATATCTCATTCGTTAAATCATATACAATTATGATTGAACGAGGAATAAGCCACTCATTTAATGGTTCAGATTCACCGAACCAATATAACTTGCCTCGAAAAAACTTTCCCATAATACTAGATGGACCGGGATAAACCGGAAATATTATATTCTTCCAAGAAACGAGCTTTGAACTATAAACTTGAATACTTCTATTGTGCATGTTTTTTTCAATCAACACGACTTTATAATCCATGTTAACTTCATCGTAACCAAATCCATAATTTGATGGATTGAATTGTAACTTGTAATTTGGAGACAATAACTTGTAATCTCTCGTAGATGGATTCCATACACATACGTTATAGTAACCATATCTAAAACATACAATACCGTGGCACGAACCAATAATCCCGATTATCGGAGGATGGTTTAAAGGTATATGTAATGTTAATTCATTTGATGGAAACTCAACATCAACTTCATAATCATAATCATAATCATAATCATAATCATAATCATAATCATAATCATAATCATAATCATAATCATAATCATAATCATAATCAATTTGTTTACTTCTAAATAATAAAGAAACCAGAGAAAAATGTTTTACCGAGTTTGAATCTGGGTTCAGAATAAGAAGCTTCAATCGACTAATACAATTGATGTTATAGTCGAGATTTAATTGGATGAAGCTATCGCTAGTGATCAACGAATAATACAATTTTGAAAGAGTTTTAAATCTCAAGAGGGATTTGATCGGAGTTTTCGTAAGAATTTGAGTAACGAGATCTTCAGACAAATACATTATCTTTGTTGTTCTATTAGAACATAGAAACTAATACAAATAGTTTTGTATCTCATTATATAGAGTGAAATTAGGTAGATTTATATAAATCTAATATGATTTATTATATCTGAAAATATATATTTCTCAATTATATCTTTTGAATAATATTAAGCTAATTTAATTATGGTAATACTTAATTAATAACTTTGAACTAATAATAAAAAAACCTCCTCAATACGCTCAAATAATCGATGAAGTACACGAGGAGCTAAGCCTTGCTGATCTTCATCCGGCGTGAATATTTATGAATTTCATTATTATATTATTTATTTATTGTGAATAACAATCTATTCATATAAGTCTAGAATTCCGTTCTTCTCCGAATAGTTAAAAAATTATTTATTTTATTTGTAAAAAATAGTTTTAAAATTTTTTTTCGGCGTGAACCCGGAAAAAACCCGATATCAATCCAAATACTAGTATCGTCTAATTTCACCTTACCGACCGGCATGAAAACACAAATGAATACACTCATTAAATTAATAAATATTCATCATTTTATAAATATACATACGAAAATAAAAAATTCAATTTACAATTACATAAAATATATATATATATATACATCACTTTTGAAACTTTTCAAGCTAGGTTGCACGGGTGCGGGGTGCAAGGGTGCGGGATGCATAAAATTTTACGAATCCAATTAAGGGCGTGCTAATTTAAATTAATTAAAATATATATTAAATTATCCGATAAACGAAATTTCTGATGATACGTGTGTATCTGTAATATATAAATATCGTAAAAAAATGAACATATTTACCTCATGTATAAAACTATGCAAAATTTTATAGAATACAACACACGAATATCAAAAGGTAACATTCGAGAAAGATCATTTTTTCTATATTTAATGGATCAAAAGAATATTTGTATAACCCAATACTCAATTAAATGTATGTATTTAATGAAATATTCCAAATTAAGAGTACTATAAATAATACAACACACCAGATAGAATTAAAAAAATGCACCCGATATGATTCGTGCACACAGCACCGAGTGCACTGGGGTGCGTGCCTTGATCTATGCAACACAGTTTTCCGGTCTATGATTTACCTCGTCGGAGTTTTTAGGGGTGAGATAGATGAACAAACTCACATCATATCTATACTATATACTAAGGGAATAAAGTCTATTTTTGACTTTTCAATGAGTAATTTGTACATTTCATATTTTATTTTAAAAACATTTTAAAATGACATTTTAGACATTTCATGGAAATGATATTTTGGACATTTCATATTCTTATATTAAAAAAAAATCAAATGATGCATATATTGAGATTTTAGATATTATTTTTCACATATTATTTTCCAATGTATATTTTTGATATTTCATTATTTTATTTTTAATATATTGAGATTTTAGATATACCACATGCTAACTCCAAAATTAACATTTTAAAAAGTATTTCTAAGATTTCATAATTTTATTTTTAAATATAAATCTTTTATTTTTTGTTGTAGCGGTAAAATGAACATTAGAAACTAACGATAACAATGTTACTAGCGTGATCAACTATTTATATGTGTTAACTTGCCTCACTATCTATTAACAAATTTCAATTATAATCAATTCTAATATGATATACATCTATATAATCATATTATCTGTCATAAACAATTATACATTGTTTTATCGATAGTAATCTCAATAAATATTACAATACTTTTGATACACAATAATAATGTAGTATGTTGTAAAGGTATATAGTAAAAAACAATATACAATATTATATGTTGTGTTCAAGAGAATATAACAAATATTACCGACTTATATACAAAAATATAGTATACAATTAAATATTTAAATACTTTTTTTATAAAAACTTCCATTATTTCATAATATAAAATATTATAATAGATATAAATTTTATATCTTCAACAAATTACTTAATCTATAGATTAAGTTTCAATGAATTATAATAAATAATCTTGCTATAATTTCACATTAAATATATGTATAATTCACATATTATTTTAAATAATATTTTACACATTTAACATATATTTTTAAAGTGTATTTATGATATTTAATAATTTTTATTTTTAAAATATTGATATTTTAGATATATCATATCCTAACTTAAAATGAACATTCCAAAAAGTATTTTTATGATTTCACAATTTTGTATGTTTTTGTGGTGACAGTATAATGAACTTTAGAAACGAATAAAAACAATGTTACTAGCCTAATCAATTCTTAATATATCTTAACTTGTCACACTAACGATTAACAAATCTCAATTATAAGCATCTAATATTGATATATATCTATCTTATAATGTTTTCAATTATAAACAATTATACGTTATGTTATCCATAAGAAACATTGCAAATACATATATACAAAAATATAGTATACAACAAAATATTTAATTATCGTTATTTTTGAAANCCACTATATATTGCCGTGCATTTATTTTGCTTTTTAGCTTTTGATCGTCTTCCACATTTTAAAGAAATCAGAACCGAGTTCGTTTATCGAACGAACCGGACGACTGTTGATACCCCCTAAAAAGGGACCATAACACGAGAAACCGGGCTACGCTTTAAAAAAAAAAAGTAGCCTGGTTTCTCGTGTTACAGAAACCGGGCTATTCACACGTCCATCACTGCTATTTTGTTGAAACGACCTGTATCACTGTTATTAATTAAAAAAAAATTCAGTGATTTATCGTCGATTTAGACGTCTGACACTGATAGATCCATCAAAAAACTCGAGATAGATGAACAAAGTCACATCATATCTATACTATATACTATGGGAATAAAGTCTATTTTTGACTTTTCAATGAGTAATTTGTACATTTCATATTTTATTTTAAAAACATTTTAAAATGACATTTTAGACATTTCATATTCTTATATTAAAAAAAATCAAATGATACATATATTGAGATTTTAGATATAATTTTTCACATATTATTTTCCAAGGTATATTTTTTATATTTCATTATTTTATTTTTAATATATTGAGATTTTAGATATACCACATGCTAACTCCAAAATTAACATTTTAAAAAGTATTTCTAAGATTTCATAATTTTATTTTTAAATATAAATCTTTTATTTTTTGTGGTAGTGGTAAAATGAACATTAGAAACTAACGATAACAATGTTACTAGCGTGATCAACTATTTATATGTGTTAACTTGCCTCACTATTGATTAACAAATTTCAATTATAATCAATTCTAATATGATATACATCTATATAATCATATTTTCTGTCATAAACAATTATACATTGTTTTATCGATAGTAATCTCAATAAATATTACAAAACTTTTGATACACAATAATAATGTAGTATGTTGTAAAGGTATACAGTAAAAAACAATATACAAGATTATATGTTGTTTTCAAGAGAATATAAAAAAATATTATATAAGAATAGTGTAAACGAAAAGTTACAGACTTATATACAAAAATATAGTATACAATTAAATATTTAAATATTTTTTTTATAAAAACTTCCATTATTTCATAATATAAAATATTATAATAGATATAAATTTTATATCTTCAATCAATTACTTAATCTATAGATTAAGTTTCAATGAATTATAATAAATAATCTTGCTACAATTTCACATTAAATATATGTATAATTCACATATTATTTTTAAATAATATTTTACACATTTAACATATATTTTTAAAGTGTATTTATGATATTTAATAATTTTTATTTTTAAAATATTGAAATTTTAGATATATCATATCCTAACTTAAAATGAACATTCCAAAAAGTATTTTTATGATTTCACAATTTTGTATGTTTTTGTGGTGACAGTATAATGAACTTTAGAAACGAATAAAAACAATGTTACTAGCCTAATCAATTCTTAATATATCTTAACTTGTCACACTAACGATTAACAAATCTCAATTATAAGCATCTAATATTGATATATATTTATCTTATAATGTTTTCAATTATAAATAATTATACGTTATATTATCCATAAGAAACATTGCAAATGCATATATACAAAAATATAGTATACAACAAAATATTTAATTATCGTTATTTTTGAAAACTACATTATTTCATGATATAAAATGTCATAATAGATATATCTAAAATATCTAAGATGTTCAATGAATTACTTACTCTATCGATTAATTTCCAATGAATATAAATAATTCGTATAGACGACAATATCACAAATTCGGATAAAACTTTCCCAAAAATATTATTAGATGCTCAATAAACTTTATACCCAAAAGATTATTACTAAAAAATTATAATGTATAATATATGTCAAATCTAAAATAAGTAATTCAATAAAATTATATTATAAATTATATTGATTACCGTACTTACTAACGTCCAAAGAACGTGCACATGCTTAGGGGTGGGCATGGGCCAGCTCAACCCACTAGGTCGGTCCAATCCGTACAACGGGTCAACCCGTGGGCTGATCTGTTAAATATCATTGTGTGGATTTGGCCCTGATTTTCAACCCGTCAACTTGTACCGGTTGACGGGTTGAAGTGGACCAATTTTGAATTTTTTTTAAAAAAATTAAGAATAAAATTGAAGGTTTTTAAATTTTAGGGTATAGGTTATTCAACCCGTTGATGGATTGTGCCGCACTTTCAACCCGTCGGGTCAACCCGTTGACCGATCAAAAAAAATTCTTAACTTGTTGGGCTGAACCCGTGCCCACCCCTACACATGCTAGTGTATACTAAGCTAGTAATGTTCAATAAACGCATAAAACCTACGTAGCTTTCTTAAGCATCCGTCGTTTCCATGTTGGATGAATATTTAAATAAGCCACATAGGGTTCGAACGTTGATATCCCTAAATAATTATACTAATTTTTCTCCCATATTATTCCACCAAATTAGCCCAAAAGATTCCATTCCACACCATAAAAACATTAAAAAAACAGACAATCAATTGATACCAAGAGCATGAATGCTTCTTACAAGACAAGAAGCAGACATATTACACTGTCTCCACTCAAATCTACTCTCTTTATGCCCTTCATACTCCTCCCAAAGCCATTCATCATTACCATCAAGTATTCTTACAATCTCCTTCATACTCGGTCTCATCTTCGGGTCCGATAACGTACAAGCCATTCCAAGTTTCACAACTCTTTCTAATTCCCTTTCATCGTACTCTCCTCCCAATCTCCGATCCACAACTTCCTTATATCCACCCTTTCGTTCCTCTTGTTCACGCACTCGTTCGACTAACAACGGCTTACAATACCGAAAATCTACTGCTTTTTGTCCGGTTATTACCTCGAGCACGACCACTCCGTAGCTATAAACATCCGCCTTCGTGCTTGCTTCGCCTGTATCGTTGTATTCGGTTGATATGTATCCGAATATCCCACGAACCGATCTTCTTTTGTCGAGGACAACGTGAGGGTTTCCATGTTCGTTTCTTGTTAGAAACTCTGCTAATGCGAATGATCCTAGCCTCGGATTTCCTTCGTAGTCTAAGATTATCGCCGAGGAAGTTATGTTTCGATGAATCACTTGCTCATCCCATTCTTCGTGTAGGTAGCAAATAGCTGCAGCAAGTGCTTTCACAATCTTGTACCTGCTCAAGTTGTATACAATGCAATAAGGATATTATCGTAGAAACGGTTGAAATAGTGATAATTGTCTCATATCGAAAGTGGAAATTTGTTTGGATTAGTTTATAAGAGATATTGTGGACTATAATAAATAACTTGTTCAAGTCTTTTATGTTATATCTGTGCACATTCACTATGTAAATTGACCTAATTCTATAAATTTAATATGTTATCGAAGCGGATTCAGGAAAATCTTGAGTAACCTTGCCGGGAGTAGGTATGGTTTAATGAAATTGATCGGTTGGTAATCTACAGATTTGAATTGTCAAGTCCAACTTGTCAGGTAGTTGGACTTGGGAGGGTGTGTTGAAATAGTGACAGTTGTCCGAAATATTGTGTATCATAGTAAATGACTTGTTCAAATATTTTAGTGTGCGGTCTCCTCCTCTTATACGCTATATACATGCACATTCCCTACGTAAATTGACTGGACTCTAGAAATTTAATAAAAACGTGCTCAAATTGGGAGTATCATAGAGTACCTTTGGTGCCAATATAAGGGTGTTTTTTGTTGTTGGAACAAAACTTTACTGAGTAGACGAGACGATGAATAGTCATATACAACGAGCATTTCGCCTCGTTCGGTACACCATCCACGAAGCTGAACAAGGTTCCGGTGATGAAGTCTTTCCATGTTCCGAAACTCATTCGTAAACCTCATACGTAATGCAGGGCATGTTTTCATCCCTAAACGTTTCACTATTACATTATGATTCCCATCGAGAATCCCTCGATAAGCTGTCCCGAAATCAACCTCAGCTACTCGATTAGATTCGGAGAAGTTTCTAGTAGCAACAACAATCTCTTCATAAGATATAACCCTTGGAGTTTCCACTAAAGGAGCAAGAACAACTTTGTCTTGATTCGTAGTTCCCGATTCTGCAGTAAAATAAATCGTTTCACTATTCGTACTCACAGTCCAATACCTCGAACTCATTGTTGTTTCGGTCGAAGACGAGAGAGATATATAACGAGGATGCTCTATAAAAGATGGAAGATCGGGCAAATTATCATTCCCTAAAAGAAACTCCATAACTAACTTCATACTTGGCCTTGCTTGAGGATCATTTAAAGTGCAAATCAAACCGATTTTGATCATCCTTTCGATACCATCGATGCTTCGACTTTCATTTTCATCGATCAAACGAGAATCTACGCATTTTCTAAGCTTCCCTTCATCAGAAATACGCCTTATCCAATCAAGAAGTATAATATGTTCATCAGGGAAACTTAAATCTATAGCTCTTCTTCCCAATACGATCTCAAGAACAACTATACCGAAACTAAACACATCCGATTTCGAAGAAGCAATATTTTTTCTATGAAAACTTTCGGGTGGTAAATAACCAATTGTACCTCCAATTCTTGTAGTTGCTCCGATTCTGAAATCATGATTTTTCAATGAAATCGAAGACGAAAGAAGATCGTGTTCTAGCCAACGAGCAAGCCCAAAATCGCCTAATCTTGCATTGAAATGTGAATCAAGCAACACATTGCTTGTCTTAACATCACGGTGAATGATTTGAGCTTCAAGATTTTCGTGTAAATAGTTCAAAGCAGCAGCTAAACCATGAATAATCTTCACTCTCAATTCCCAACTCAAATTCTCAGAGTTTTTGAAGAGAATTTTGTCGAGACTTCCTTTGGGCATATAGTCATAAACAAGTAAAAGCTCGCCGTCATGAATACACCACCCTCTCAGACGAACAAGATTCCGGTGACGGAGATGAGCTACGGCGACTAACTCCGCCATGAATGTTTTCTCAAACCTTTCGCCTCTCTCCGTCACGCATTTCACGGCGACTAACGTCCCATCGCTAGGAAGAATCGCTTTGTAAACACGTCCGAAACCGCCGATTCCTAGAATTTCCTTTTCATTGAAGCCATTAGTTCCGATGTAAAGTTCCGAATAGCTGAAAATCCTCGGGTTCTCTCTAGTAACGAATTTTTCATCAATTTCCACCCCTTCAGCATCATAGAACTGGCCGGGAATTTGGATTTTGAGCGGTTTCCGTCGCCGGAAAACTACGTCTCTCAAGACGAGTATCGATCTGCGGAAACGATTTACAGCGGCGGCGCTACAACATCCATCGAATTCAGACGAATACTCCGGTGATACATTCCGATCAATTTCTGGAGACCCGTCAACTTCAGAAGGTAGTATGAAGCAGAATCTCTTGAGAGTCATGGCTTAACAGGTGCAAATGAAACGACTCGACGGATAACGTTGAAATGGTGTGAATGAAGAAAATACTAGAGATCATCATTCCATTACAGACAAACTACACGGTGCGGCGCGGTTCGGTTGGGCGACTTTGACATGAAAATATTTACTCCCTTTATTCTAACAAATTGTAATATTAACCCAAAACTTGATAAATTCAATTTTAAATTTTCAAAATTTTTAAAAAAATCAATTTATATATATTAAAATTGAGAAAATGACTTTTGCTTTGAAGTTTTAGCAAAATTGATCATTGTAATTCATAATGATATATTTAGTTATCAAACTTTAAATTTTTGATTATATCATATAAATATGTAACATTTGATAAATTAGATATCTAAATTATCAAAATCGATACTTAAAATTTGATTTGATCAATGACCTCATTTTCAAAATTGAAAACTTAACCGAATATGTCATACAACCTAAATTATGTGGATTATTTTTACCCAACTTAGAAAATACGAGAATGTGTTTTGCAATCGAAAATATGAGGATAAAAATTGCAACAATTTTAAAACTACCAAAATTATCAAAATAATGAAACTATGAGGATCAAATTTGTATATCGTTCATCAAATTATAGGTTATGGTTGAAATTATGAATGAAGTGTGGACATAAATAACACATAAGGGTATTAGACTACATCATAAAAGACGAACAAATTATTTACTATGATATTCATTGCTCTTATAAACTAACGTAAATTTCATCACAAATACAATTATAATGTCAATAATATCCTTCATGATTTAAAAAATAATTAAAACCTTCAATTTAACAAATAAATATAAACTAGTGTAGATTTTCATAATACTCTATGGATATGTTGGATTTTCATTGGGTCATATGATAAGTTTATATTATATATTCTCTAAAAAGCATTTCTATAGTTTGAAAAAATTAGTATAAGATCTTAAAGTTTTAGTGCAATTAAATCAGATTGTAAGTGTAAAATAACATTTATGGTCAGATTACAGTAATAAATTTGAAATGGAAAACACATTAATTACAAAAAATGTTGATATGTATTAAAAATTAATTAAAATGGATTTATTTCTTTTATGGCTGATTCGTTTGGTGTTGTCAATTAATATCCATATATGTATTTAATTTGAATAACAATTTAACGGAAATAATAATTAAATATAGTTATTATTAGAAATTGCATTATTTGGATTAAAATTAATATTTAACGTAGAAAAAAATCCACCTTGTAAAATTAGTAATTAGATTTGGGATACTAAATTTAAATGAAATTATATAATTTAATTTGAATAATAAGTTAGCTTAGACTAAAAGTATCAAATTATTAATTTCAATTCTGATTAGGTGATCAGCGTTGAAAATTCCCGCCCACTAAACCTAACGTTTTACTATTGTGGGTCACGTGGGCCCAGCCGATGGACTCTGAAAATGTGTTGTCCGTTTTGTCTAATTATCCACTATAATTCTTACTTTTGTTCAAAATATCCATCTAAATATGATTTTTATGTGTGATTTAAAAGAGTGGATGAGTATTTTGGTAAAAGTACAATTTTACAGTGGATATTTTTGTAAATGAGCCCAATGTGTTTACGTTTCCTACCACTTATGGTCTGATACGAGATCAGCCCTACCCTGTTCATTCCGTTCAAACTAGAACCAGTGTAAAATCTGGTTTCGTTTAGATTCGACTAATATAATTTGTTAAATTTTTGTATTGATTCAAATTTTTTTCTATATATATCGAGGTTATCTTCGGTCCTCTGTGTTGAACATCGGGCCGCTCTTTCTAAAGGTGTAAGTGGGCTATAAGAGTTCGTTTTGATTATTTAAGTCGGCCCAACTGTTATCGGGCGTCACCCATTACAGGGTACCCGGTCCTAGAGTTCTCATCAATATTATAATATACCAAATTTTTTATTTGATTATTTTTAGGGTTTAATTCAATATTGATCCATCAAATTATACAAATTATCATTTTTCATCCCTCAATTTTGGACAATGCATTATACATTCCCTAAATAACAAAATTTGTCAATATTGATACAACTTGACAAAAATACGCATAACACATTTCAAAACTCATGGACAACGTGCTCGAGATGCCACCTCAACATTCTATGGCAAATACACTTAGAAAAGAAGAATAAATTTCAATTTTAAACCTATACAAATGTCTTGCGATAAACACGACCGACGAATTTTAGGTTAAAATTCTGATGATAAGTTTCTTCATACAAAGTCAATTTTCTTCATTCCGTTGATGACTTTAAAACTATTTTGTACAAATATTATATTGTTTTGGATTAAGCAATATTAAAACAATGTTTTCATATCGACTGGAAGAGAAACGGGCGGCATCAGTATTTGGATCGGTACCGTCCAATACCGGGTTTCCGAGTAGACCTGGGAAAATTTAAAAAATAATAATACATACCGACCGGTATACCGATGTGAAAACATTTGGTGAAAGTAAACATTTTTTGACAAAATTATGTATGTTGATGCATAATAGCATTAGATTTGTGTTATATGATTGAGTTGTAGATATTTTTTTGCACATAGTTATACATGTAATTATTGTTTTCACAATCTAAATCAAATGAGTATGATGTTTGTGATTTTTGAAATGTATTAAGGGCATTTTTGTCAATTTATATCAAAATCGACAAAAAAATTTAATTGAAGAATATATAATGCATTATTCAAAATTGAGGGATACAAAAATTATAATTTATATAATTTGATAGATCAATATTGAATTAAACTCATTATTTTTATATTTTGAAATTGATTTTATATTTATTGATATTGTTATTTTGTTATTAGATAAACACATGAAGAAAACTAATTTAAATATAATCCACTTATTTCAAATATTTTAAAATACAAAAAACTGTTCAAACCATTTCGAAACTGATTTGACCGGTTTGGAACGAACCGTTGAAAAAACTATTGGTTTTAGAATATAGCCTACAACAACAAACTAATTCCCAATTCTGGCTCCCGAAACATATCGGGTTGAATATGTAATTCGAAGATACTTAAAAAGCTGTAAATGTGTATAAAATCATATTATAGCATTCAATAATACATATATAAGATTTTAAAATAAAATTAAATAAATTATGTAAGAAAACATCAATATGACAATATATGATGCAATATCATTAATTAATTATGTACTATAAAAATGGTAATTGATTAAATTAAATATGCAATGAATATAAAAAAATTAAGAATAAAATTATAAATAAAAGTTATTTTATAATAATATTATAAGATTAGACAAGTGTTTTATAAAATGTGAACTTTTGAAAAAATTGAGATGTGTTTGATTTTGGTAAATTACCAAAAATAGAATATAACATTTTATTTAATTTTATAATTAAATGTATTGTGTTTAATTTTTTATTTATTTAATTTAGAAAAATTCGTTATATATCGAAACGGTACAAATTCAGTATTTATCAAATCGTTAAGTGTACAATATTATATGTTAATGACACAATAAATTAATAAATAAAAAATGTAATTAAAATCATGAATAAGGACAACGGGGATCCTATATTTTATATCAAAATAATTATTATCCAGAAATTATCAAATGTTTTAGCATAACATATATTGTAATAAGGAAATATATGAATTCTAACTAATTTTTTTAAATAAATAATGTATACCTAAAAATGTTTTTAAACCATGAGGTGACTGTATTTTTTTAAAAAAATAAAAAATATTTAAAAAAGTTTAAATATTTTTAAAATTTAATTACAATAAATTTTTTAAAATATTTGTAATACAAATAAATTAAATTAATAATATTTTATTAAAGGTTCGCTACCAAGTCAACCACGATTTCTTAAAAAGATTGTATCGATCCCGCATATATTATTGCAGGAATAGAGTCCAATGGGCCGATCGCAATATCCAGTAAATAAACAGTCACCCTCCCTCTCTCCGCCGCCAGGTGGCGTGCCGGTCCTTCTTACGGCCGTATTGCCTCGTTTCCTCGTCGCGGTTTTGATTCTCTCTTGGCTCTTTGCTATCCGCCTGCTTAGTAGATTAATTGAATATTGAAAACTATTGATACTGAATCGCCTCTGGGATTTATCTCAGCATTTCAGACAAATCGTTGGCAGATGATCGAGGCCTTTACAAATAATTGTGCACAGGTCTTGGCAGGTCAAACATTGAGCCTTGAAACCGGCTTCCACCAATTATTTCTGCGTTTTTTTATTCATGTTGTTGTTCGATGTCTCTAAGCGTGCTTATGAGAATATGCCCCTATAATATGGTTTTTTTCTCATGGAAGTTTGCTTTCCTCTGTCTAGTGTTTTTTTTTTCAATTCGGGCAAAATTTTCCTTTTTGTACTGCCTAATTGAGTTTGACTAACTGGAAATAGGCATTTTGAAGGACGGGTTTCTCCTTCGGTTAATTCTTATACGAAGGCATTGCCTTCGTTGTTGTTTTCTCTTCTTAAGTTTGGCCTTCGCGTAGTAGAGATGATGATGATGATATGGTTGTGATTGTGTATTTTAACTCACTTGGGCAGTCATTGCTGCGTGAAAGCCCGTGAATTTTATGGAACATGTTTATGTATTTTGTATTTTCTCTGTTAACATCATAAAGTTCAATCCTTTAAAATGTAAGGAATACAATTACCATTCCAGATCATATTAGAGACTAGATCAGTGGGTACTTATTAAAGTCCATGCACCCAAAAATTGAAGGATATGTTATACATGTAGTGTTCTGACAGTTTTGTTCATAAGGAATGAATTCTGAAAAGTGTATCCGTACAGTTCACAATTTTTTTGGAAAAAATCACTTAATTAGTTTGCTTGATTTCATGTATTTTGCAGTCAACGTCAGCCATGACGCTGATGTCGATTGGATCATCACACAATGAAACAAGTTGCAGGTTGATCAAATGCAGTTGGTATGATATAATAATTGTGAGATACTTTGTGGTTACAAATTAATATCCCATTTTTGGCATAACTTTATTTTTCTTCATTCATTTTTGGAATTTGCAATCTCTGCCTTGGTAGATGCTGTCTACGGTATCAAATGTAAGAAAGTGAAACTTTTTTGTTTTAGGTCTCAATGTTGTGCTTGTGCAGTGGAGGTTGTATTGTTAAGCCACATGGTTTTTGGAATTATTTTTTATTCATAAATGTTTTTTCCTCATGGGAACTTCGCTTATGCATGATGTTACATGGTATTATTGGTGTCAAAATTCTTCGAGTTCGAATAGTATTTTCATTCACGCGTGCTAGAAAGATGCCATATGGTTTTATCACTATTTGGCACAGAAATCTCATCATGTCCTTACGTGATGAACTTTTTGCACTTACGTGAAATTGCTACCAAAATTAAATTTTATATCATAAATTAATAAATAGTCATGCTTAGGTACTTGTCAAACCAGAAGATGACAAGGTTTCACTTCTATCATCAACAGGAGACATTTTTTAGCAGCCACAAAATTAAGGTAACCTTTACATTTTTTCTTGTTTCTTCATGAGGCATGATGTTTTTTATTGGGTACTGTTTTTTTATTTAGCATGATGTTTTTTTGATACATTTATGATATATTACAAAAAAACTCATTAGCTACTAGATGTTACAAACTTAGATTTACAAAACAGCATTATGCTTTTTATTGGAAAAAAGTACCTTATCTATTTTCATTTTTAATATTTAAGTATTTCATGAAGAAGATTTTTTTGATTTATCTCTTACTTGAAGCTCTCATCCTTCAGATGCGTGGCCTTTGAATTTTTAGGATCCCACAGCAAAATAAAGAAGAGGAACACAAAAGACCAAATGAAGTGAGAGCAAAGGTATCTTATTATTGAATGTTGATACCTTGCATTCCACCGACTTATCCCAAATATACATTGGAACTCTTTATTCGACACCGAATTATATATGTATTTGGATTACTGAGATGTAGTTCTTCATTTGTGTAGATCATTACAATGAAATGGCGTTGGCTTTAGATTTAAACATTTTTTATTGTGTCAATCTATCACACTTGCGAAAATGTCACATCAAGTCTGCTTAAGTTGCAGTCTTCAAGTTTTAAAAAATCTTATTAATGGGCTTGTCGGCTATTTTATAACTTCATGGGAGAATAGAGTTTTATGTCTTGCTTTTGTATTTTTAACTAGCTTTTCTGAACTACTTTACTCAGAATGGATTTTTTAATATTAATCAATATCTTTTTGAAAATTTCCTTGAACATTTTGTAGGCTATAATGGCAAAACATGCAAAGAAAAAAGGGAAGGGTGATCACAAAGGGAAACAGAGTTCATCCCTTGGAAAAAAAATAACATCTGAGCTGGGATCCGACAATCTTCATTCCCCTCCTATTGAAGTTGGAAAGAATAGGGAACTGTGTCCCCACATTGAGCGAGGAATCACTCTGGATAAACTTTCTGAAAAACTTAATTCTTCCATATCCCACAAGTGTGAGGACTGTCGGATAACTGTTGGTGATAAAAGAGCAAAGAAAGGACAAGGAAAAACTGGGAAGAAAGGGGGAAACAGTTCAAGCTCAGAGTCCAAAGCAATTTGGATATGTTTGTGCTGCGGCCATTTCTCATGTGGAGGTGTTGGATTACCGACTACACCTCAGAGCCATGCTCTTCGCCATGCAAAGCAGAACCATCATCCATTGGTAGTCCATCATGAAAATCATCAACTAATTTGGTGTTTCCAATGCAATAAGCTAATCCGTTCTGACAAGTCCGAAGATAATGAAAATAAAGATGTCTTACATGAGGCTGTGAAGATTTTGAAAGATGTTACTGCTGATGGATCTTCTGTTGATGTAGAGGATATTTGGTTTGGGAAAGGTACTGCGGCCATAGACTGTGATTCTTCTGACATGAGTGCTAATGGAAAATCTGCGTTTTTAGCTAGAGGTTTAGTGAATTTGGGAAATACCTGTTTCTTCAATTCAATCTTGCAGAATCTTTTAGCTATAAATAAGCTAAGGGACTATTTTTTCAGATTGGAGGAGTCTCTTGGTCCTATAACTACTGCTCTGAAAAAGCTTTTTTTTGAAACCAGGCTTGGTTCAGGCTCTCGAGGTACCATTGATCCCAAGTCTTTGCTTGGGAGCCTTTGTAGTAAGGCTCCCCAGTTCAAAGGGTATCAGCAACATGATAGCCATGAATTACTCAGATATCTTCTTGAAAGTTTATCCGTTGAAGAATTAAGTTCTAGAAAAGTCATCAAATCTTCTCACGGCTCCACAACAGATTCTTCATTTGTTGATACCATCTTTGGTGGGCAACTCTCTAGTACTGTTAGCTGTTTGAAATGTGGGCATGCTTCAACTATTTATGAAACATTTTTAGATATTTCGCTACCAGTTCCTACCAAGAAGCCCCCATCTAAGCCGGGAATGCTGGTAACACGAGGGAAGAAAAAGAAACTGCCCCCTAAGAGAAGTGGAAATAATCTCTCCAAACTTAACAGACCAGCATATGATTTGCACGGTGAAAATTTATCTGATAAACGAAATGTTGACGGCCATGATCCTGAAGTGCGATCTGTGTTCCAACCAGAAGATCAGTCTATGGCTCATTCTGATAATTTTGGTTCGTCTGGCTCCATTTTCCCTGAAAATTTAGCTCTTGATATGGGTTTAACTACTAATGATTTTTCAGTCATCAATGATCCCAAAGAAAATCTAGCAGTTGCAAGTACTGGTGAGCTGACCTTGGATAGTTTTTCGTGGATGGACTATGTTGGACTAGATGAAGCATCAAATGAAAAAAATGAGCAAGATGTGGAGCATCTGAGAAATCCTTTGGGTAACTTAATGGTGTTGGACCACCTTGAAACAACTGGTATCTCTGATGAAATTCAAGATGATGTAGAAACAGATAACATTTCTACATACGAGTGTGCCATGAATGAAAAAAAATCTTCAAGTGATGTTTCAATGTCTCTTTCTTTGTGCCATATTACAGAGAGCAATGCAGAAGATGCTCCGTCAGCAAACATCATACATCAAAGCAAGGCAAGCTCACTGCCCTGTGAAAATTTGGCAATGGAAAATTTTCATCCTTTAGAAGACATGAAAAAGGCGATAATTGATTTTAGTGAATGCGGTTACCCGGGAGATTTATTTACTGAGAAAGTCGCTCAGCTAGATGCAAGTGTGGGCCATAGCACTGAGTCATGGAGTAAAGTTCTTGATGATTCTGCAAAGGCTATAGAAAATGCTCCAGAAGTTCTGGATTTGCCTTTGAGTAAAGATGTTGCATCTAGTGATGAGGTGTTCAGAACAGAAACTGAGGCATCATCAGCACTGATTGGCGATAACCAAGATTTCCTTGATTTCAATGGATTTGGAGATTTATTCAACGAACCAGAAGTTTTTCTGGAGAGTAAGCCCTCTGATCGTTCTGTTTCTGATACAAGTAATATCATGAGAACTGAAATTACTGGAGACAGTAGTGAGTCTGACCCTAATGAAGTTGATAATAATGATCCAGTATCTGTTGAGAGCTGCATAGCTTGTTTTATTAAACCGGAACACCTCTCAAAAGATGAACACGCTTGGCAATGTGATAATTGTTCGAAAGTTCTGCAAGAAAAGATGAAATCAAAGAAGAAAATTCAAATGGCCACCTCAGATCTTCCCAGTTACAAGGATGAAAATAGCATGAATGAAATCATCGAACAAGGTGCTATTGATTCTTCTGGTGTCAGTATACAATCACCTGATGTTGATATTCATGTCCCTACTGAAAAGTGCATCGAATCTGACGTGGGTATGGCCAGTTTGTATACGAAAAGTCAGAGGACTCAAACCACAGATTCTCTTCATGGTGTTGCAGTTTCTTCAAGTTCCATTAATCAAACAGGCAGTCTGTCCCATGAGGACTATGCTTCTGATGAAGATCAATCGTCCAATAGCAAGATTCGGCCGTCCAAACATGAATCAGATGAATGCGATCAAAAGCTACTGAATATAGAAAATACGAAAGTTAAGAGAGATGCTATCAAGACTATTCTTATAAATAAGGCTCCATCTATCTTGACAATCCATCTGAAGAGATTTAGCCAAGATGTTCGAGGTCGTTTGAGTAAGTTAAATGGCCATGTGAGTTTCAGAGAGATAATTAATCTCAATCCATACATGGATCCAAGGTTTGTTGATTCATTCTAGCCACCTTGGTAAATTGTTGCTGTAATATTCTGTTCATTTTTGTTTCTCGAATTCTTCTCGTCGAAAAATTCTTTCTTCTCTAATTAGTTCCTTCATAAGATTCATTAATATCTAGTTTTTTGCTAGTATCTACATAAGATTCATTATGCATAACATCATCCATGCTCCTAAATATTGAATTTTGAACTCAATGACGATCATTCTAGAGCTTTTACATTATTTGAATCATCTGCTTCCCTCTTTTACAAGCTCCATATTTCTTTTATACAGGTGCACTGTAAAGGACACGCTCGCGTATCGGCTCGTGGGAGTAGTGGAACATTCAGGAACCATGAGATATGGTCATTACATAGCTTATGTGAGAGGTACCAAAAACAATGGAGAATGTGTTTGGTATTACGCAAGCGATGCACATATCCGTGAGACTTCTTTCGAAGAAGTTCTGCGTTGTGAAGCTTATATTTTGTTCTACGAGTCAATTTAAGCATCTTTTTGTCACAAGTTACAAGGAGGGTAAATGGATCTGGAGGAACGGAGAAATAGTTGCTCCATGGTGTCCTCATGCATACAAAGAGTTTTTTCTGAGGCGCTTGTCAAGTAAACCTCCCTTTCCCTCTTTCAGGTGTTTGTTATTGTAACTGTTTCTTATTATCAAATGAAATGGCTATTATTCTTTTTGCATTTCTGTTCATAATCTTGCATTAGAATGTTTAGTGTTTTAGGTTTTAGGTTTTAGGTTTTAGGGTTTAGGGTTTAGGTTATGGTTTAGGGTTTGAGTATGTTGTGTGATGGATTAGGTTTTAGGTTATGGCTTAGAGTTTTAGGTTTAGGTATGTTGTGGGACGGATTTATTGATCAAATGGTCCACTTTGATATTTGACTTTAAAAGCTTAGGAATTCGAGAATTTGATTTTAATTAGGTATGTATTTTTCAAAGAATTTGAAAAAGATTTATTTTATGCTATAATTGGTTTTTTGGTTTATGTTTTTATATATCTATTATAAAAAATATAAATTAGTTATTTTATTATTTTTTCAAAATTTATTGTTTTAGTAAATGTATTTTCCTCAGTATACTTAATAGAATATTATTTGAATAAATAATCAAATATAAGTGTACTAGCCTTTCGATTAAGTAGGGGTGTGTATGAAAATCCGGTGATCCGAAAAATTGAGGTAACCGAACCGATTTTTCGGTTATTCGAATCGTAAATATTTAATCGGGTGTGGTTTTGGATCGGATATAGTTTTTCAAAATTCATATCCGATATTTATATTATATTATATTCTTTTTCTAATTTTGTAAAGTTAAAACTTTATATATGGTAATATATTTTTTCATTATTATAAATATTTGTTTTTTTCCATTAATATTAATTTTTTTATATTTATTCTTATTTTTAAAAAATAACCGATATGGAAGAATATCAAGTAATCAATATCGGAATTGATTTTTGAAATTCATGTTTTTAGTAAGTTAGATAATTCTTCGGATATTTTATATTATCATTTAAAATGTATTTAACTTTACAATTGATTTTATTTTTATAGGTTGTGATTACGAATATCTAAATTAATAATGTTTATTTTTTGCAGATTCATGTACTTAAAAGAAAAATATAATTCATTGTTAACATACATTTGTTTTAATTCAATTCTTGTATTGAATTCACATTTATGGATGTTTGAAAATTCTGAATATACGTTTTTTTGTTGTTTTATAATTTGTATATTTATCAAATAAGTAACATTTTTTTGGTGATTAGTGATAATTTCTTATAATTAATTATAATTAAAAAATAAATATTAGGGTATCCGCAAATCGATCCTTAAACTGATCCGCAATCTGATCCACTATTGTGGATCGGTTTCAGATCATGATTTTTCTGATCCGTATACATCGGATCGAATTAAAAAAATGATGATCGGATCGGGTAATCGATCCACGCACACCCCTAAGACTAGAGGTATTTCTTTTGTGAGGCTATGTTCTTTATACGCAAATTTGGTTTTTGCAGTTTAATGATTTGGTAATTTTGATCCCAAAATTCAAAATGTCAAAATCGATTTGTAAGTTTTGTTAAAATCAATCTTAATTTTAGTTACCAAGGCCCATGTCCCAAGGCCCACTATCAATAGTAGCCCACAGGTGTCAGGTGGCTTACGACTAGTGACATTGAGTCGGCCCAATCTTTTGTTACCGTTGCAATGTTACCATTAAGAAACTAAGCTTAAGTATCACTCTTCTTGAATCTAAAATTCCTTGGACTCTTCTTCTCCTCCTTCCTTCCTTCCTCTCCCCCTCTCAATCTTACTAAGGCGATTCAGGAGGGTGACAGTTCATTGTGGTTTTATTGTTGAACTAAACCCTTCTTCCAAGAAATCGCTGCGGAAAAAGAATCTATTCCGCTGCACCACCGCGTGATCTGCCCATTTATTTGATTTTGAAACCCTAATCGGCCGGAGTACGAAATTTCTGCTGCGGCAACGTTGGTAAGTTGTCCAGATATTCTATTATTATTGTTCGGTGTGTGGGCGGGGGTAATTTATCTTGGAATCGACGGCCAATTCGCTGAATTTGTAATTTTATGGGTATTTGATTTTGATTTGTGTTATTTAGCGCCAGAATTTGACAATTCGCTAAATTGATTCAAGGCATTTCGGAATATTCTATTGATAGTAATTTCAGGTTATTTTATCATGGTTTTTAGTAGTAATGGGAGAGCTAGATATTCATGCATCTTATAATATTATTCTTTTGTTGATTCATCTGTTTCAAGCCTATGAAATTTGCTTCTCATATTTGAATCATCGATTTTAAAAGAGAAAATGGTTAGTTTGGCTCCCACAGTTTGATGGTTTTGATAAATTTGGTTTCCAAATTTTTATTTGACATTTATAGTCCCCAAATTTTTGGATACTAATTTTGCCACATATATGAAACTTTGAGGACTAGATTTATCAAAAGTTACAAAATATGAGGACTAATTATGCAAAAAATACAAAGTTTAGGGACTTACTTTGTTTTCACAAAACTTTAAGAACTAAATTTGCCAAAATGAAGAAAATTTAAGAACTAAATTTATTAAATTATATAAACTTTGAGATCTTAAATACCATTTTAAAAACTATGCATAAGAAAATATATCATATTTGAAATACAACAAATGCCCATTTTAAATTACTATTATTATACCCTGCAATTGCCAGGTGTCAATTTGGACCGGACATCGACGAAATCGGAACTGAAGCTGTTGGAATCAGACAGAAATCGAAATAAGACTGAAGTTTAGGGTTTTGGGATCGTAACGATGTCGTGGCTTCGATCGGCTGTGAACAAGGCGGTGGAGGTGGGAAATAAGAACAATATCACACGCACCTTCAAGAACTATGCTGATTCTGTTGTGCATCATGCTGGGCAAGCTGTTTCTGAGGGCGCTAAACTCTTCAATGATCGCGTTGTAAGTATTTAATTTTTAAAAGATTAATAAAAACCAGTTTTCATTTCACTTGTGATTGTTGATTCTGCGATTACAGTCGGTTATCTTTTAATTCATGTCTTTTTGGGTGTTGGAAAGTAGCATTTGGGATGCCCACAGGGTTAGTTTCCGTTGGTGGTAATACCCGCAACTGTTGCAACATAATTGTTATCTTTGATATGCTATTCTGCAAATTATGGTATTTTTCCGAAAATATGGTCATTTTGCGTATGCCCTGGTTTTCATAAGTTGTGCTTGATGTCTTTCAGTAATACTCCTCTTGTTGATTCTTAGGGTGGTAGGAATATTAGGAGCTTTAAGCAGACACTGAAAAGATTGGAAGAGGCTTCCATTTCATGCAGGGGGAGTGAGAGAATTGAGTTGATGAGAAGATGGTTATCTGTTCTGAGAGAATTTGAAAAACCTTCTGGTATTGCACATGAAGACAATGAAAAATATACAGGGCAACGTCTAAGTACTGAAAAGCCGGAGGATTCAGGAAGAAACTCCACGGTCAGCTTAAGATTCTGTAACTATGTTATGTAATGCATCAGTTGATTTTTTGCTCCATGTCCACCTTTAATTTTTTATTGCACCTGCTTTATTTTCTGATCTGTTTGAAATTCTCAGGTCCTTTACTATGATCCAGATATGGTTGGTGAACCGTTGAATTTTCGTGATGTATTCCTTTATAGTCAGGCTTTGGAAGGAATATCAATATGCATGGTATGCAAATATTTTGGTGCTGTATTATAAAATTGCTATACATCATTGCAGATGCTTTTTGGTTGTTAAACTTCTTGGTGCTTTTATCCCTAGAAACTCTTATTGAATTAATTCCTGCGAGCACTTTCTCATTCGGAATGTAATTTACACTCCAAAAGTGCATTTTCATTTTTGGAATATATTATTGCTCCCTGGACTGTTTTTGGTTCAGTTATTTGTATGTTTAATAAATTAGCATACCTCCTGCCACTGAAAATTTAGCTTGATCTTACCAAGTTTCATTCCATATTCTTTTTTTCTTCTTTAGATCCTTGAACCCCCAAATGAGGATGAAGTTGCTCTGCTGCTTGAATTGTTCAGGTCAGCTATTTTTACTGCAGTGGGGATTTGAAGGAAGTATATTTTTACTGGAAAATGGTTAACAAACAATGAATGAATTGAATATTTTCTGATACTGTTAACTAGTTTTTGTCTCGCTGGAGGGAAAGAAGTTCATAATGCAGTACTTAGCAGCATTCAAGATCTTGCAAAAGTTTTCTCCGTCTACCAAGATGAAGTATTGGTAGGAGCTGATACTCAGTCTGAACTTCTGCCAACTAACTGATTTTACAAATTTAGAAAAGTCTGGAAGGTTATATTCACTTATAGCTTTGCTTGCTCTATACACGTCAAATCCTAGTAATTAATGATTTGGGTATAATGGGCCGTAGTTAGTCACAACTACAGGAGTTCTATTTGTAATGGTCGGCAAGGTCTTCTTTCAATCAGTCCTAGGAAGGTCTTTTTTTCCTGGGTGTATCATGCTATTTGGACACAAATCACTTACATTGAGAATGCACCCTGTTGCATAATGAGCCTCTCAAGTAGCTTTGGCGTTTTTGGTTGGATAGGTCAAGAGAGAAGAACTGCTCCAGTTTGCTGAAGGAGCTATCACAGGATTGAAAGTCAATGTTGAAATTCAAAGGTTATGGAATGTCCAATTGGACTTTTTTTCTTTTTTTCATTGCTTTTCTATTTTGAAGGCGAACTGTTTTAGAGAGGTAGAATGCGAACCATGTATACTTGTTTAAAAGAAGTTTTTTTTATTTTAATGCTTAGATCTCTTCTGTTTTTCACTGAGTGGGTAAATTTAAAACTCCTACATAACACACATTAAGTGTGTCTGCTTCAGAATGAATTTTACTCACTTTTTGTTTGTAATCAACGCCTCTAAGCAGAATTGATACTGAAGTTGCGGCATTGAAGAACCAATTGGATAGATTTAGAACATCAAGCACTCAGGGTGGTGATGGGCTAGAAAAAAATATAATTCCCACCGCTCCCATGAAAATAGAGGTGAATATGACCAACTGCTTCCTCATTTTATGATGCCTATGCCCGTTGTTACTTCTTAATTCTAATATAAGCATTCTTTGTTTTCCTTTCTTATGATGTATGGTTTGCACAGCCCTCAAGGGTTTGTGTGATTGATATGTCAAGTTGATTATATTCATAGTGAAAATTCTCTCGTATGATTATATATTGCATTGAAATGAAAATCTCTGGTGAAATTTCATTGTTTGATTCTATTAGGCACTTAAACATATCAGACTTTGTTCCAAAATAGAAGGGCTTTTGCTGAAAAAGAAATCTCTGAAATATGGAGATGCAGCTGAAGTTCACTTACAAAAGGTTTATTCGAGGAACTGCTTAGTCCTGTCTATAAACCATATCATTCTTGTTATGATAGCTTTTATTTATTTTATTATTCCTATTCTTGGATGAGCAAATTTTTGTGGTGCTATATGAACTGAATATGAGTACTTAAGGTAGCTTCTTTTAGAGTTTTTTCTGTTTGGGATTTAGGTATTGCTTATAGCGGATCGTAATGTGTGACCTATTAAGTTGTCTTTTTTTCACGTGTTTATATTTTTAAGTTGATAGGGGACTATCTGCATTAGGTGGTCAATAAAATATTGATTTTATTGTACTTTTGCTTTTGATGGGACATGTATCAAAGCTTCATTAAATCTCTAATATTTTGATTTAAATAATTCAGGTGGATAAATTAAAAGTCTTGTCTGAATCTTTGGCAAGCTCTTCCTCAAAAGCAGAGAAACGCATCTCGGAGGGCAGGTAAACTGTTTTGTGAATTACGTACATTTATCTAGTTTTTTAGGGTCATTAAGAGTTCTAATGATAAGCAATTTTATGTTTGTATCCAGTGACTTGTTACGTTGTTACCTCATTGCTTAAGTTATTTATAGGCTGCAGAAAGAAGATGCGTTAAATTTCAGGGGAAGAAAAGTCAATGAATTTGCTGATATAGACAAGGTGATGCATTTGGGCGTGCTTATCTTTGAGCATCGTGTTATATTTCGGGCTAGATGAAAAAAAAAGCTGTCAAAAGAGGATTATAGCTTGTATGGAAGATGATTTCATGATTGAGAGATATTGCGAGTTAGTGCAGTGGTTAAATGTTGTGATAGACTGCCAATGAATAAGCAAAAAATCTTAATCGAAAGGGCAAAACAGCAGTAAAAGAGATTTTTACACAAAACCTCTCATAAACAGAACTTCACTGTAGGGGAAATATTCTATCTTGTATAAAACTAGAGAAGAATATATGAATTACTACCCTGCCATTATGCGTGATTCCAGTTTCGCATTTTGTTAACTGCTCAACCGTTTCAGGAGCTGGGAGCTGAGATTTCTGATCTTGAGAAGCAGAAGAATGAGCTTGAGGCGAAATTGGAAAAGGTTTTCACCCTTTTACATATTACTATTTCTCATTTGTTAGTTTTATTTCTATTACAAGTTTAGCAGAAATTTTGGATTTCTACTTCATACGCTTTATCAACCATTTCCCCACTTTAGGAAACAGCCATTAATTTATTTTGGAATTTTATGTGGAAGGTTAATACAGCCTTATCGGCTGCCCAAGCTCGTCTTCTCACGGTAACCGAAGAGAGGAGTCAGTTCTTTGAAGCTAATGATCAAATTGCTGCTCATCTTAAAATCAAGGTTTGACATGATTTTTCCTATTAAATATCCCTTCGCTGCAATCAAGTTCCCTTGGTTTTTAATAGAAATATAGTAGTATTAGATAATCAGGAACAACAAAACGTTGTAGTCTCAACAACAATCGAAAGAAAGATAACACCCACAACCTAGTTGCAAGCCTACTACAAAACATAAGAGCCGTAGTTTCAAACACAAGGCATTGCATTGGAAACAACTTCACTTGGAGCTCTTGTAGGGATAATGTCTTCATTCTGCCTCTATGGGATATCTTATAAAAATACATGTACTAAATCAAGTTCCCTTTGTGAATCATACAATACGGGTTTAGCATGCAGTGCAAGTCCTCTAAGATTTCCTGTCCTATTTTTGGTTGCTAACTTTTTATGGCTTTACAATGTTGAAGGAGGATGAACTTGCAAGATCTGTTAGCTCATGTCGAGTAGAAGCTGACGTTCTTCGTACTTGGACCAATTTCTTGGAGGACACATGGTCTATTCATTGCTCCTATCTTGACACCAGGAAAATGGAAACAGAGTATGATTATATGCATTCGGTTGATTTCTCATAGCAACATAACTCTCGATTTTGCAAGCTTTTTATGAGTATAAAACACTATGCTCCCATCCATCTTTTTATACCGACAACAGTCACTTGGGAAAAAAAACGAAAAACACATGCGCTTTCTACCGCCTCAAAGTGGGCTCTAACCTATTCAGCTCTCTTTTTTCTTGAAGTGCTGAACTGGAGAGACATGAAGAATATTTCACTAAATTGGTGATAGAGCTGCTCTCCTCATATGAGGTTGTTCTCGTTTCTCTTCTTTTTTCATTTCCTTTTGGTTCACTGCTTTGTTTTGTTAATTCTTCAAGAAACTTATGAGCTATGTCAACCCGTTCCAATGCAGAAAGAGTTAAGACCTTCTGTTGATCGCATTGAAAAGTTTGTCGACAACTTAAAGAGCTTATGCGAAGGGTATAATCTTGCGAACAAAAATCAGCTTTAAACCTCTGCTATATGATTAATAGTTCCAATTTCTTGACAGAGCATCCTTGACGACTGAAATCGAAACGCCGAGGAGAAATCTCGAGGAAGAGTATCTGCAATATGAAGCTAAGGTAAAGTGATTCATCTGCCTTTTGGTTTTACTGGGAGCATGTCAAATTTGTATGATTACATTAAAGATTCAGATCATTCAGCCAAGTTTGTTGTTGCCAAATTTCCTGTTTTCTTTTTGCACCAGATAGTAACAACATTAGGTGTTGTTGATAACATGAGAGAGCAGTTTTTCAGTTTAGGGTTTAGGGTTTAGTAATTCATCTCCCTTTTGGCTTTACTTGGAGAATGCCAAATTTGTATGATTACATTAAAGATTCAGATCATGCAGCCAAGTTTGCTGATACCAAATTTCCTGTTTTCTTTGTGCACCAGATCGTAACAACATTGGGTATTGTTGATAACATGAGAGCAGTTTTTCAGTTTAGGATTTAGGGTTTAGTAATTCATCTCCCTTTTGGTTTTACTGAGAGCATGCCAAATTTGTATGATTACATTAAAGATTCAGAGCATGCAGCCATGTTTGTTGATGCCAAATTTTATGTCTTGTTATTGCACCAGATAGTAACAACATTGGGTATTGTTGATAACATGAGAGCAGTTTAGGGTTTAGGGTTTACTAATTCATCTCCCTTTTGGTTTTACTGAGTGCATGACAAATTTGTATGATTACATTAAAGATTCAGACCATGCAGCCATGTTTGTTGATGCAAAATTTTCTGTCTTGTTATTGCACCAGATAGTAATAACATTGGGTGTTTTTGATAACATGAGAGAGCAGGTTTTCAGTTTAGGGGTTAAGGTTAGGGTTAGGGTTTAGGATTTAGGGTTTAGGGTAAAGTAATTCATCTCCCTTTTGGTTTTAATGAGAGCATGTCGAATTTGTATGATTACACTAAAGATTCAGATCATGCAGCCGCCATGTTTATTGATGCCAAATTTTCTGTCTTGTTATTGCATCAGATAGTAACAACATTGGGTGTTGTCGATAACATGAGGGAGCAGTTTTTCGACCAACAAGGACAAATCTCGAGGTTCGTCATCTTATCCTAACTTCGTGTTTTCGTGTTGTTTTCTAAACGATTGGAATGTGTTCATTCAGCAAAGAGAACTCGGAAGTTAAAGCACTTCTCGAAAAAATCGAGGGTATTCGCAAGGAATTCGAATCCATTGAAAGGCCAACACTAGAAATTGAGAATCCCACAATAGTCGTGGAGGAGGAGAAGAAGGACGAAACAGCTACGCAGCAGCAATCACCAACCAAAGTTCATGCCCGGAAAGACGAGACAATTCCGGTAATGCCGAAAGAATCGGGATTCGACCCATTGGCAGAAATAGAGTCTGAATTTGGAAAAGTGAACCAGGATTACTCTACAGAAGAAATTGGTGAATGGGAATTTGATGAACTTGAGAAGGCGTTAAGGGCTGATGAAACATCGAATAACACCAAGTAAATAGATATCAATGAAAAACGGTTTAAAAAGTTCATGTGAAGATTATTTTGTGTTGTAAATTGTTCAATTTGTATATTTGTTAAGGATTATTTTTTACTTTTTGTTTATCAAAATTTTTCTAATGTTTTATATCGGTCAAGAATATCATATTTCAATCGTTATATCATATAGATGTATTATTATATTAAAATATTTTTTAAAAATATTAATTTTATATTATATTTTACATAATATCTAGTGTTGATAACATAAATAATTGACAAATTTATTTAGATATAAATGCCCATGCAAACACTTGAACAAGACGATGCATTGTTAAATGTATAAATATTTGTTCGTTTATATTAAAATATAAATATTGTTCGTATAACAAAATGAGCTCAAATAAAAATTAGATTTAACACAAACATGTTCACAATATGATGAGTAGAGAACCGGGGGTGTCAACAGTCGACCGGTTCGTAGCAATGTGAACTCGGTTATAATTTAGTGGAGGACGATTATACACCAAATGTAAAAGAGACACGGTGGTTTTAGAGTAGAGAACCTCAAAGCTGAGGAAAAACCACTTGATTAAGGACTAGAAAAAATACCCTTAGTCGGTTCAATAAACAAAGTAATAATCACAAAGATCATATTTGTTCTTCAGACAACAAATGGGAAGTGAGTTATCGAAAATAAATCGACAGGAGGTTTCGTAAGAAAAGCTCGTAAACAAGATCGGAAGATTCTTTTCTTCACACTCCAAGTGTCCTTTTTATACGCCTACTGTACTGTGTGGATAGTGAGGTGTCGTTTTGTGCTTGTCCTATGCGGCTAGGTCGGCTCGTGTCAGGCGGAACAACCGCCGGGAATGGCTTTATAGAGCTGCACGGCGCTAGGCCTTTCGGCGCTACTAGCCGGCTATTCCCAGGCTAAGGGAGGCTCGTACGACTTCACCGGACCACGCCTCTGACAAGATTGTCGGAGGTTGTCGTTGCATGTTGAGGAATATGGATGGCCCGAAGCAAGGCCTGTAAAGTGTTGATCGATCGGTCCTGGTGCGCGGGAGAAAGCTAGGTCCCACCTATCGGGACCGATCGATATGAATGGACGATCGGGCCGCCTGGCCTCGCTGGGCCACTAATTAACGTGGGCTGGATCTGGGCCTCCAAGTTCGGCTTATGTTATTTGGGCTTCTCTGATCAAGCTTGATTCTGATCAGGTTCGAGGTACCGGGTTCCGGGGATCTCATCACTAGCCCCTCGGACTCTATCGCCACCATGGTGGTGATTGGGGTTCGATCATCAGATTGAGATCGTTTGTGGCATCAGTGCCCGATCGCAACAACGGAAAACTGTACCCGAACTGGTCGTAACGGCGTCCTCGGGGACCGATCTTGCACTTAGAAATTTCATGACGTGAATTTTCAAATTTGAAATTCATAACGGTTGAGGGTAAAAGCGTAATTCTAGGCTCTGTAATAATGAGCGCATTTCCGTGTTCCAAAGGGGGGACAGACTGTCAGACTGCAGCCGTTTGCAGTAATGACGAGTCACCCCATGATTGGGTAATACGTTGTATAAAGGTCGGGATTTCTGTCCTTTGCAGCCATTATCATAACTTTGCGACAAACTCTTCAAGCCTTAAAACTCTGGCGATTTTGCTCAACCGTCTTTCAACTCCCATTTTCTCGTAAATTCTAAGGTAATCATCCATGGCACCTCGTAGGGCTAGGTATCCAGATGTATCGGCAATGGACCTTGAAGCATTTCGGGTCAAATTTTCAATCCCTGCCCATTATCCCATCTGGAGGGGGAAGGAGGACGTTTCTCATTTCCTTCCCGCCGAGATGAACGTTCCGGCTAACGCCATCCCCGTTAGCTACGCCTCCCTGAGGTCCAGCCTGCGATTCCCCCTTAATCCTTTTGTCGCGGCCGTACTTCGGGAGATTCACTGCCCGACTTTGCTCTTTTTCCGGGCAGTTATGTTTATATAATTGCCTTTATTTTTTATTGCCACAAACAGAAAGTAGAGCCGACCCTCAGACACTTTTTCAACCTATTCTTGGTGGGATCCCGCAGGGGAAGGAGGTTGTTAGGGGGTTGCATGTTGTATTATATAACGACTCGAACAAATGATTGTATTATCGTAGACAATGAAGATTCTCTTCATGAATGGGAATCTTGCTACGTCTGGATAGACATCCCGAGGAAGGATCTGCTAAAAGTTACCTTCCTAACTTCCCACCCTGACATTGGGAAATTGGACCGAAGCCGGTTCAACCCATCCCACCAAGATATTGTCAACAACTTAGCAATGCTTCCTCCTCCCGAAAGACGTCTGAAACGGATAGACATCCTTCGGGAGAAGAAGCTACTAGAGATCGGGGTAACAGGAAGAACTGGCGTTCCTACCCCGAATGGTATCTTCTCTAGCTCCGACTCGTCGGGGTCAGAAGAATCGGGTACGAGCTTCCTTTAGTTCATATTTCGTGATCCTTATTATTTTTCTTTTGCAGTTTCCACTGATACAATGTCTGGAAACCGACTTGATGCGGTGGCTGCTGCTGCAAAAGCAAAAAAGGATGCTCAGCTGCAAGCATCCAAGCCTAAGCCCAGCGCCGCGGCTAGGCCTTCACGATCAGCGGGGAGCTCCAACAGCCAGAGCCCCGATCGATGGATGAGATGGACGAGGTGATTTCTAAAAGGATGCGCTCGTTACGCCTTCCCGCCGCCATGTACAAAATCGGGAATAACTCTACTATGAATCTTAACGTCGTGCGATTGTTGTTGTAGGGGTCAATGCGGGTGGAAGACATCCGCCCATCATCCAGCTTAGGGGATAGAGCGCCGAGACCTCCAGTCTCCGCGTCAACGAGCAAGCGGGGCCCCGAAGAGGAAGCCCCAAAGCAATACAAAATGTTGCGGTCAGCTGTGAGCAGGCCTGCAGCCCCGATCCCGACGAAAGGGGTCACCATTGGGGAGAAATCGGCCCCGTCCTCGTCTAACCCCGAGGTCATTCGGGAGGCTATCCAGGAGATGGTAGTCTCCGTTTCTAAAGCCTGGGGACCGAAAAGGGTTCCCCCCTCATGGAAGGATGTCGGCCTTGAAGAATATCGGCTCTTGGGGAGGAAAAACCCGCCCGGTATTGACGGCCCTCTTCCTGGCCTAGTGCTAGCCTATCTGGAGTCCCAGACTATGGTAAACTGTATTCAATTCTTGCTGCCCCGATCGGGTGTGTGTTCATACTCCAATTTGTTTCTTGCAGGCACGTAGAAGGGCTTTGGACATTGCTTCTGCCGTCCAGCTAAGCCGAAGCATCTCTTCGGCTTATGAAGATCTGGAAAGCCAACTTGCCTTAGCTCAGCGGCAAGTTGAGATCAAGCAGAAAGAGCTGGAATCAGTCCGAGCAGATCGGGACCGTCTGAATGGAGAGTTGCTTGGAGCGGGTACTGAGCTCTCCCTAGCTGCTTCTAAGGCAGGAGAGGCCCAAGCAGCTGCCAACTCCGCCACCCCCGCGTTTTGGAACTGGAGCGTCAAATTCAAGAAATATCTGACGAGAGCAACAAACTTCTCATTCGGTCCTAGGAAGAGAAAGATGCCTTAAAGGAAGAAAGGGAAGCATTGAAAGAAGATTTTGTTAGGGTCCAAGGAGCAACTGAGGGCGCGGTTCNCGTGGCACCATCCTCCACAGCAATATTAGCAGAGCAGTCTTCCTCAGCCATCTCCGAAACAACTACTTCAACCCGCATAAACCGCTAAAATACAAATTCAACAACAGATAAATGGAAAAGCAAAGAAAACAAAAACCTGATTCTTTAACTGTTTCACCGACCAGAATCCTAATTTGATCGTGAAAATTTGGCAGTGTCAGGACAATTGCCCTCAGATGATTATGATGTCGCCGTTGCTGAATTTGGTTTCGCGACGAATACGAGAAACAATATCTTTTAACATGAATTATTTTATAATGATAGTTGAAGATATTGGGCCTAATTTAAATAATGGGCCTGGGTTTACTTCACTGTATTGGGCTTAATTACAATATGTTGTTGTCAATTTTGGCCCAATTATTTTATAAAAAAACCCGTTTTTATTTTAGTGGAATGCACCATGTAAGCAAAGCATATTTTTAAATAAATATTAAAAATTTTGTGGTTAATAATATAGAACTCATTATTTCACACATTTTCAACTAACTAACAATCAACTAATCAATTCAGATTAGTGTTACAAATCAATACATCTAATATATAACACTTGTTATCGTAATTATTAATTCGGAAAATGGCGACTTTGGTCCCCAAATTTTGTTGATTTTGGCAAATTTGATCATCAAATTATTTTTTTGCGTATATTGTCTTCAAACTTCAATTAATTGGCAATATTCATCCACATAGCTTGTAAAATTTGACAAATTCAATCCCCAAAGTTCATAATTATTCCCCAAACTTTAAAAAATGCAAAATAAGTCCTCATTATTTACGTTTGGTGGTAAAACTAGTCCCCAAATTTGGGGAATTTAGCGAAATTGATACCTAAATTATTTAACGGCCATTACGGTTTACGTTTTTCAAAACGTTGAGGACCACCGTTGCAAAATTATTTAACGGCCGTAATTGCCATTTTTCAAAACGTTGAGCACATCTAACACCATTAGAGACATTTTTTGCCAAACCTCTGGAATTATGAGGATCAAATACGTCATTGTTTTTGTTTGGGGACTAACATTGCCGAAATTGAAAAGTTTTGGGACTAATATTGTCAATTTTGATAAATAATAGAGACTAGTTTTGTCAAACTATACAAAAGTCGGGGACATGTTTTATCATACTAAAAAATTGATGTTCAAAATTGCCAAATTTTTAAAACTATGGGAACTCAATTTACCATAACCTTTAAACCATGGGGACCATATCTATGCATCGCCCTTATTAATTATTATACTTATATATGTTGCAAATGAATTGAATTGAACCTATTTAAGTGTCTTTCAATGTTTGAGTTCGACTCGAAATAAACATTATTTGATTCAAGTGTACGGGCCATATGCCACGTCAGCGGACAATTATAAAAATCATATTGCTGTTTAAATCTATCTTTAAATATTGGGTCTAGATAGTAAAATCTACCATTTTAGGTCAAATCTTTTCGAAATCATAGTTCAAAATGGTATGAAGCATAGTTCGAACGAACTGTAAAGAGTTCAAAATGTTTTAGTAATATATATTTAAATATTTTGATAATTACTAATATATAATATAAGAACTAAATCAAAATATCGATTACATAACTTATATTTGGATATTTAAGACAAATTTATCAGAAATAAGACATAATTATTATATGAAATATAAATGTGCTAATATATAAAACAAAAGGGATGACGTTTGACGGTGACCCTCCAACTTTCGCGTGGTGTAAAGGGCATACCCTTCAAGTTACGAAATTTCAAATATAACACCTCAAGTTAATAAAAATATGCGAATATGACACCTAAAGTTAATAAAAATATGCACATATGATCCTCCAACTTTAATTAAATGCATGTACGACACCTCAAATAAAAAATAATGTTTAATATTGACACTCTACGACATTGTTATTGTTTTACGTCCAGATGCACATTTCTCAAACTTGAAGTATCAATTTTGTATAATTTTTCGTATAAAAGACTTACTTGCATAATTTGTGAACATTGAGAACGAATACTGCCAACGAAAAATGTTTGCAAACTTAACGGAAAATCATGTGTTAAATATCATAGGTAAAAAACAAACGATTTTGATAACTTTATGGGTCATTTCTGCAATTTCATAAGTTGGATGACATAACATTTACACAACTCGTAAGTTGGAGGGCTATTTATGCAAAATAAATAAAAAGTCATTGAAACTTTTTTTGATTTTATAAATTAATAAATAATCTTAATTAATATTATGATATTTTTACAAACAAATATCAAGTAATCTAATAAATAATCAACCCATAAATTAAAACTTAACACGAACAAGAAATTATTAAATTCATCAATAATTGATTTATGAAGAGGATGAATGATAATTTTAAATATAAGAAAAACTAAAAAATACAATGCTAAACTTTTTATTAAAATAATGTTTTAAAAACCTTTAAAAGTTATTCGATCCGAACAAACCGAACTCGCTGTGTTCATGTTTGTTCATATTTTATTCGAACCTAAAAAAATGTTCAAACATTGTTCAAATTATAAAGCAAATGTTCATGTTCGTTCGAATAGTTTGTTCGAACATTGTTCGTACGATTTGTTCGAACATGCTTGAACTATTTGTGCGAACTTCACCAAAAAAATCACATTTTTTTGTTTGACAAACAAATAATAAAAAAATATACCAAAGAAATAATCAATCAATTATCCTTCACAAAATAAAAAAAGAAGACTATAACAACATAAAAAAGTTTTCTAAAGGTTTTTTAAACTTAAATACTATAATTATCTATTAGTATAAAAATTAATTAAAATAATATATTTGTTCATGAAAATGTTCGTATTCGTTCAAATTATAAACGAACAAAAAATAATGTTCGAACAATGTTCATATTTTTATTCGAACGAACGAACACGATCACATACGAGCCGAACACATATTGTTCATGAACGATTCGGATCGTGTAACATCCATAATTATTACAATATGTCTTACGTATATTGGATCTACATCGGATTTGTAACGAAATACTAAATTAATTAAGGTATTAACTTATAGAAAATACACACTTGTTTAAACACATATTAAACTTATATTATTTTTAATTCAAATAAAGAATAACAAAATTCTACCAACTTTAAATCTTACTTTTTTAATGTTCCAATAAGTTTGGTCTCACTCAACCTACTTGAAATCTTTAGCATGATATTTTATTTAAATATCGATAAAAAACTATTATATCCAAAATTTGTTATATACAATTGAAGAGATTTTTGTATTCTTTGGAACCATGGTGCACCACCTGGTCACCTGGCCGTGGTTCTATTCCACATTAACCAAACATCAATAATAATTATATTCATACTTTAGTAGAAAATAACGGTGCGTTCACAATTGCTTTAATCCAATGTCCAACATAACGCACATGTTAAATGACAATTTTATTCTTGTTAAATTAGAGTTTAAATATTTATTTGTGATATTTTGATAAATAACTTATATTCTATGAATTACATATTCAAACTATAAAAATATATATAACAATTTTAAAATATGGTTTTTGAAATAACGAGTTTATAAAATATAAAATATATATAAAATATATATTTTTAAGTTATACATAATTAATTAAAATTAAAGGCAAAAAATCATTTTATGAATCATTGTATCGTTATTTCAAAAACAGTTTTTTTAAATCACGATCACTTATATCACGTTCATATCAGAATACAATATAGTATCACCATCTCTCTAATCCTTGTTATAATCAATGTTTTATACCGGTTCGTAATTCCGTATCGGTTCGGACCGGTATGAGCGGTACAAACGGTATACCGGTCGGTAACAAATATTATTATTTTTATTATTTCATAAAAAATAATATTTAATTAGTTTTTTAATATCAGACCCGAAAAAAACCGGAAACTAACACTGGTACCCAGTATCAGGCGGTACGATAAAAAATATAGATAAGGACCGAAATTTGGCAATATACTGCTCGATATACCGTCCCAAAAATTGGTTATAATACATGTGGGTAGGGTGATAAATCCAAAATCATTTAATTTGATGGGGACAGATGACTTTTAAACCACATGTAACATAAAGAAAGCAAAGTCACGGGTCATTTGGCAATTGGCAATCGTCCTTTTCTTTATAATTATTTAAATTAAACCTAAAAACAATAAAATAATTTTAGAAATTCAGAAAAAAGACAAGATAATTTCATTATTCAGAAATATAAAAGATATTAAAATTGGAAATTTCCACGATGCACCGGTTATAGCATTGGATTCCTTTTTGAGATAGACAGTCACGTGATAATGTCGGCAACAATTTGTACAAGATATTGTTGGCAATTTACACGTCACCTATTTGATATCCTAATTTATTTAATTATAATTGTTTTTTTACAAGTTATAAAAAAGTTACATGTTTGAGAAGTGGTGTAATGATACTACATTAAATAAATGATTTGTTTGATTTATCTTTTTAAACTAAATGAAATATAAGGTTTGTTTGGTTCAGCTTTTTAAAATTACGGTGTTGTGAGATGTGGTGAGGTGAGATATGATGATTGTGAATTTTTAAGTATGTTTGGTAAAATTACGATATTATAATCGTGATTTATGTAAAAATACTAATATACCCTTATATATATAAAATAATAAATATAATTATATTATAATTAATAGAAGTAAGGGTAAATGAGTCTTTTCCAAAATCACAATAAGATCACAGTTGGTTTTAACAGCTGTGATAATATCGTGATTTTTTAACGATTATCACATCGCAATTAACCTTATGCTTTATGCACATTAAAAAAATCACGATTTCAATATCTCACCGCTGTTTTAATCGGAGTACCAAACAAACCCATAATAATTTTAAATATTTAATATTTAATATTTAATTGACCAAGTCCCTTTAATTGATAATAGCGATGTCCTAATGTCTCTATTTGCGGTATTTATATATACTATCTTAGAAATTTATAATTCGTCCATATTATTGGATCTAATTTTAATGAATTTAATCCGAAATTTCCTAACTTTTGAATAAAAAAAACTTTAGAACGTGGATTTTTTCTCTTATATTTTGATATTGATAGTTCTAGAGGGTTATGTATCATAGTCATAATTTTTATGTACAAATTTTAGTATACTCTTATATATATAAAAAAATAATAATGATAATCATATTTTATTTATTATAAGTAAGACTAAGTTATTTATTTCACATATGGTTATGTTTTTTGATAATGAATACACTGCATTTTTTATTCACTCTATATTAATTTTATTCTAGAGAAACAATAATTGAAGTATTATTTTATTATCGTTATACCAAATTGAGGAAACGTCACAAAAGCAATTTATTTATTCCCATTGAAATTTACTTATTGGTACATTGCATGATACAACATTAGCACCGATGTGTCATAATCTAGGGCTTAGCTTCTTCACCAGTAGCTTCGGGTCCATGTCCACCTCGATGACCACCATGTCCGTATCCATATCCGCTGTGACCATGACCATGACCATACCCGTACCCACCTCGATTATATCCTCCTCGACCATCAACAACTACATTATCTTCGGGTCCATGACCACCTCGATGACCACCGTGCCCGTATCCACCATGTCCATAACCACCGTGTCCGTACCCACCGTGCCCGTACCTACCTCCGCCGTGGTAATTATCCTCACTCACTCCTTCAGTAGCTGAAAAAACATGAACGAAAACATACATTACATAATCAATATATAAAAAGAAGATGAAGGGATGAGTTTACTTGTTTCGGCGAGATCTCGAGCGGAGACTTGAGAAGCAATGAGAACCAAAGTAGCAAAGAAGAAAATGGAGATGAGAAATAACTTAGAAGCCATTTTTTGGGATGAAAATGAATGAGGATTGGGTTGCTTATTTATAGAGCAAAAACGAATGACATATCACATTCCTATGCGGTGTAAGAAAAATGATTATTTATTTATATATCAATAATTGAATAAATAAAAACACCCAAGTTTTAAAACTAATTACTAAAAACTAAAGAAGATTTTCAAAAAATATAATATAATAAGTAAATATGTATGATTGGATGCTAGCATTAGGTCTATCAATCAACCTTTTTCATATCGGTACGATGAAAATCGGGCTGTATCGGAATAGGGTTTCGGGATCGACCCGAAATAATTCGTACCGAGCGGTATATCGGTCGTACTTGTCACACAGTCAAGAACAGAATTCCAGATCGGTATGTAAATATTACTATCAACTACTTGAGCCGATACACTTCATGCACTTGTTTGAGTTTAATTTTTTTGAACTCAAATTTCTAAGTATCTCGAATCTTCAAATTTCTAAATAACCGAACTAAGTTGGTTCTGTCATGCAATAATAATGATTTTTTTTATATATAGTAATATAATATTAAAAATATAGTAATTTGATCTTGAGCTGAACAAAAACCTCAAATCATAGATTTTTTTAGTTTTCGAATCTAAATCGATCATTATCTATTTTGAGATGAACCTGAATCTTAAAAAAACTTAAGTTCGGTTTGGTTCGATTCATTTACACGAGGCTAATACAACCCAATGTTCTCATATATATATCATTCATTGATGAAACATTTTCACAGGATTATGGTACTAGTATCAAATCATTATCTAAACTTATACTTGACTAAATTATCAAATAATCAAATTTCAAGGACTAAAAATGTCAATTTCTCAAAATATATAGAAGATGATGGGTGTCTTTTTCTTTCATAGTCTTGTAGCTGTAAAAATGCTATGGATCGAGAGATATCAAAGAAGATAATATTGTATAAACTAATGTTTTAAAAATTTGTATAAGTCGATACCAGAAAATATATAAAAAAATTATATATTTTTTTAAATCAAATAAGTTAAATCTGAGTCGACTCACCTAGCAAAATGTATATGTTTGAATTTTGATATATATAGAATATGTATATTGGAAATTTATTAAAGTATTATAAATATAGTGGTAGATATTTAATGACATTGGGACCAGTTTATTGACTTTCTTCGATCATACTTTTCATCCATTACCGACCAATTCAATTATTAATGAGTTTATTTTCTGGCCGCATATTCGGATATGATCTTATCCAATGTTTTCAGTCCGAAATTTATTAATTTTTATTTTTTAAAAAATAATATTTAATAAATTTTTAGATAATGATTCCGGACACGAAAAACCTGGTAAATAAAAAATACTGTTAGGACCTTTTGACGTCGGTAGATTAATTTAATATTAATTTATCTTATTCTAATTCATTAATAAATTAAAAAAAGAGAAAAAGACGACTCTTGTGGTATGAAAACCGGGAGTGTCAACAGTCGTCCGGTTCGTTGCAAGACGAACTCGGTTTTAATTTGTTTTGTAGGGGGAAAACGATTATGAATCAAATAGGAAAGGATAAAATAATTTTAGAGTGAAAAACCCCTAAAAAATAGGGAAAAAACCACTTGTCTAAGAGCTAGAAATGTCTTTAGTTGATCCAATAATCAAGTTTTTCATTACAAAAGACATGTTCGTTTTTAGAGATAACATGGGAAAGGAAAACTTAAGGAAAACCAAGAGAAAACCCCATAAGAGAGTCATTTCCGTTTCTCAAGTGTCTCTTTATACGTCTTTCCTGCTGTGTGACCAGTAGGGTGTCGTTTTGTGATTGTCCTATGCAGCTAGCTCAGCTCGTGTCGGGCGGGACAGCCGCCGGACATGGCTCTATACGGTTGCGCGGCGCCAGGCCTTTCGACGCTACTAGCCGGCTGTCTCCAGACCAAACGGAGGCTCCTACAACTTCAATAGGCACGCCTCTGACATGATTGTCAGAGGTTGTTGTCACATGTTGAGAGATGTGGATGGCCCGAAACATAGTCTGTGCGTCCTGGACCGATCGGTCCTGATGAGGAGGAGAACGCATGGCTCTATCGATCGGTCTCGATCAATAAGAAAGGGTCTTCGAGCCCGACTGTTCTCGCCGGGCCGTCCATTTACGCGAGCTGGATTTGAGCTTTCAAGTTTGGCTTATGTCATTTGGGCTGGTCTGGCTAAGCTTGGGTCTAATAAGGCTCGAGGTAGTGGGTTCCGAAAGTCTCATCAACGACATTCACCCCAATATTTAAAATAGTGTAAATGCGATTTCTCCAAAATTTGTAAATTGTATGAGAAACCCCCAAAGTTTCAAAATCATTCAAAAATGACCATCGAATTAATAGTAGCGGTTTTAATCTTTTTCATATGAGCGGTTTTGACAATTATTATGTTATTTTTAAATTTTTCAAAACTTGAAACATAGTTATTGCATCTTTTCAAGGTTGATGAGAACTCTAGGACCGGGTACCCTGCAATGGGTAAGGCCCGATAACGGTTGGGCCAATTTAAATAATCAAAACGAATTCTCACGGCCCANCGTTGCAAGACGAACTCGGTTTTAATTTGTTTTGTAGGGGGAAAACGATTATGAATCAAATAGAAAATGATAAAGCAATTTTAGAGTGAAAAACCCCTAAAAAATAGGGAAAAAACCACTTGACTAAAAACTATAAATGTCTTTAGTCGATCCAATAATCAAGTTGTTCAATACAAAAGACATGTTCGTTTTTAGAGATAACATGGGAAAGGAAAACTTAAGGAAAACCAAGAGAAAACCCCATAAGAGAGTCATTTCCGTTTCCCAAGTGTCTCTTTATACGTCTTTCCTGCTGTGTGACCAGTACGGTATCGTTTTGTGATTGTCCTATGCAGCTAGGTCAGCTCGTGTCGGGCGAGACAGCCGCCGGACATGGCTCTATACGGTTGCGCGGCGCCAGGCCTTTCGACGCTACTAGTCGGCTGTCTCCAGACCAAATGGAGGCTCCTACAACTCCGTCAGGCACGCCTCTAACATGATTGTCAGAGGCTGTTGTCACATGTTGAGAGATGTAGATGGCCCGAAACATAGTCTGTGCGTCATGGACCGATCGGTCCCAATGAGAAGGAGAACGCATGGCTCTATCGATCGGTCCCGATCAATAAGAACGGGTCTTCGAGCCCGACTGTTCTCGCCGGGCCGTCCATTTACGCGAGCTGGATTTGAGCTTTCAAGTTTGGCTTATGTCACTTGGGCTAGCCTGGCTAAGTTTGGGTCTAATAAGGTTCGAGGTAGTGGGTTCCGAAAGTCTCATCAACGACATTCACCCCAATATTTAGAATAGTGTAAATGCAATTTCTCCAAAATTTGTAAATTATATGATAAACTCTCAAAGTTTCAAAATCATTCAAAAATGACCATCGAATTAATAGTAGCGGTTTTAATCTTTTTCATATGAGCGGTTTTGACAATTATTATGTTATTTTTAAATTTTTCAAAGCTTGAAACATAGTTATTCCATCTTTTCAAGGCGAACATGTCAAATACAAACTATTGAGACATATAAAATATTAACGAGTATTATGTTCAAATATAAACCGTTTTGGAAGTTCATGGGCCAACCACATAATTTTTAAACTTTGAAGACATTATATTTACCACTTTTAAAAATTGAGATTAATAACGCACTTCATATCAACTCTGGGTGTTGTATATGCAATTTACAAATTTTTGATAGTATCTTTGCATTATCATAAAATTTGGGACTACTTAGAAACTCAACCCTGTCAAAAAATAATAAGTTAGTGACAACAAAAAATTGCATAATTATTAAAACAATAAATAATTTAAAATCAATAATTTCGTTTTAAGAAATTGATTATATATATCAAGAACTAAAGAAGATGAGGATAATAAAAATATTATTAAATAAATAAAAACAAATTATTGCTCAAGTCAAAGAAATCTGCGCACATAACAACGGAAAACAATAAATAAATTAAAATATACACACATCATTGATCATTCCAGTATATTATTATTATGAGATTAAGATAGATATTTGTATTCTGCAAAACCTAATATTTTGATAAGTATTTAATCTTTATAAATTTTGATAAAGTGTGATCTCTCTTGAAATTTAGGATTCAATTGGCCGGGGAGTGCAGCCCAATCCATAAGAGAAGTGAATCACATTGAAAAGACTTGGGTCAAGTCAATTACCTATAATATCACTCCTCTTATAAACTAGACATTTTCTATTTCCACATCCGATGTGGGATATATATTTCAACAATCTCAAAGTTTGTAAAATTTAACAAATCTGATCATCAAAATGTGAAAATAAGTGTACAAAAGTTTGATTTTTCGTAAGAATTTTAATTTCCAAAATTTTTTAAAAAATTGTCGAATTGAAGAAATTATTGACATTATTTTTGTTGTCTCTCGCACATAATATTATGGTTTATGTTGAAATATTGTAATACATTGGTTGTGAAACTAAAATAATTATACTTTATAATAAGTGTGATATAATTATTAATTGATTTGACCTAATTTTTTCAATATGATTCATTTCTTTTATGTATTGGACTACACGAAAATTCTCCAGCCCTAGGGTGAATTTTTACATGGTATCTTAGCTCTATGGTGAATTTCGGGCTGGTCCATACCGATTTAGACAAAAAATTCGGTAGAAAAACGCATATGACGGGCGAAAAAAAAAAGATCGACCTATTATTCGAACACTATCGAGCATATTGAAGCAAGTCTGAACCGAACCAAAACAAGTTTGATTTGAGGGGGAGTATTGAAATATTGCCACACATAGATTGTGCAACTAAAAAAATTCTAGTTTATAAATGGTATGATATCATGATTAATTTGCTTAGTCTAAACTTTTTCAGTATGATTTACTTCTCTTAAGAACGGGAAGACACGAACACAGTTCATTCAGTTTTAAATTTCTATACCCATGGTGCATTTGAGGATAAATTTCTATTTATCTTCACTATTGATAGATAAATAGAAACTTAAAAATACATAAAAAAATTAATAAAATTAACCTAATTTTTAAGGAGAGAGAATTGTAGAAATTTAAAAATACATACAAAAAAATAACAATTGACGTAATCTTTAAGGAGATATAGTTGGAAACCTAGGCTGTTGGACACTTAAAAACGGTAAAAACGGGAACGGGACATGTCTATCACAAAATGTCAATTAGGACACGTCAATGCTATGTAGGATATAAAAATATAAATGAAAATATCAATATATATGACGAAAAATAAATAGTATATTATATATACTATAAATATATGAAATAATTATATGATAATTGATTAAATTAAATATCTTCTAAAAAAATAAAGCAATTAACAATAAAATTATAAAATAAAAATAATTTTAAAATATAATATATATTATAATAATGGACACGAGTATTATAGCTAGGACACGGAAACACGTGTCCGAGATATACAAAAATGTGAAGTTTTAAAAATAGTAAATATCCGTGCAGTCTAGTTGAAAACTTTCTCTTCTCAAAGAAAACTACATCCGTATATAGAAATAATTATATTTATTTTTTTAAAAAAATTAATTAATTTTTTTGTGGAAATGGGTGCCCATCATACAGGGCGCCCACGTTGTAAATAACCTAATAGAGAATGATTAATTGTACCTGGACATTTTTCTAAACCATAGTTCAATGTACCTAGACGTTTTTCCATAGTTCAATGCACCTAGACGTTTTCGTGATTATTATCGTTTGCAATATATATATAGGAAATTTTGTATCTAAATTTATATAAAAATCAATTAGTGAGCTCGATTTTCTATAAATTATTTAATTTATTTCAACAATTTTAACCTTCATACTACAATTCTTCCATCCATGATTTAAAAATGGGTGACGTTTACCGATGACCCCCCAACTTTCGTGTGGTGTAAAGGACATACCCTCCAAGTTAGGAAATTGCAAATATGACACCTCAAGTTACCAAAAATATGCAAATATGACATCTAAAGTTAATAAAAGTACGCACATATGACCCTCCAACTTTAATTAAATGCATGTAGAACACATGAAAGTAAACAATACCGTTTAATATTGACCCTCTACGACATTGTTATTGTTTTACGTCCATATGAACATTTCTCGAACTTGAAGTATTAATTTTGTATAATTTTTCGTATAAAAGATTTATTTGCATAATTTGTGAACATTGACAACTAATCCTGCGAACAAAAAATGTTTACAAAGTTAACGGAAAATCATATGTTAAATATCATGGGTAAAAAACAAACGGTTTTGATAACTTGAGGGGTCATTCCTGCAATTTCATAAGTTGGAGGGCATAGCCTTTACACAACTCGTAAGTTGAGGGCTATTTATGCAATTTTCTCTTCATTTTCTAAAAATTCTAAAAATTGGAATTATTTTGTATCAATTTTTATTATTATTTTACTTTGGTTGTTTATTTATTATTTTTTCTATATGTATAGTGATGTTTTAATTAAGTTTCATGTTAATGAATGTTGGTTATTGTTTTAGTGAACTTTTAGTTAAGTTTGAAGTTAATGATATTTTATGGCTAGACATATTTTGAGTTGTGTTTGTTTAGTAGCCCCATAGTTATTGAAATCGGTTCGTACCAGCCGCTTTGGTCCAACTATGAACTAATACTAATATCGACACAATTCATTCTGAAACTTCATCTAATAATGGTTTGATCTCGTTTCCGTCAAAACCGGGCCTAATGGGATAAAATTTTGATATAAGAGAACTAAATTTTGGTCAATGTTTAATAAAGTATATGGAAAATCAGAATTTTGACACAATTACACGTTAATTAATAAAAAATAATAATACCAACTTGAATAGATCTAATCATCATGTTCAATCAATATAAGAGGTTTCCGGTTCACCGATTGAATCATTTTCAAAAACTATGGTAACTTGAATTGTTAACATTACATTTTATTTAATTGAGATGACTATTGGTGCATATTTTCGATAACTTTTCATTTCATGAATTGAGTGATATTATTTTAACACAGCGTGTAAGTTGAGGGATCCTATGCAAAGTTTACCCGAATATAAAAGAATACACAATCAATAAATGAATGCTCGTTTTAGCAATACAAGAGCAGGTCTACACTTTCCAAAATTGGTGTTCTTATTTGGTTCAACTTAAAGTCTTAAACTTTGATTTTAGGCTAAATTTCATTCACAATAAAATGTATATGGGAATCATGAGAAAACTTTGTGATTTATTATAGCCATTGAGATTATTTTATCTACAAAAACATTGCCTCAATAGCAATTTATAGTGGCATAGCACCCATAAGGTTTCTCATAACTTAGGGTTTTGCTAGAACTTCAGTTGGTTCCGATCCTTGTCCACGTCCATTACCAGTCTCACC